>JAEAOA010000200.1:0-577500 GCA_016746295.1 Potamilus streckersoni
CCCAGTCGTGGGTTATTGTTGGGAAAGACTCCTTTTTTAGCTAGTAGATTAAATTTATCTCCAAAACAGTCTCTTAGGTTATCAAATTTACTACAACCTTTCACTAGCTCATCTAACGAGGCTGCCATAAAACTGCAGGCTGTCAATGAAACGCAATTTACCTAGCGTAACTGACATGTACTTTTCAAAATTATTTGGGATGCATTTGATGATGTTATCGAGTTTTAGATGAGATTTTATATCAGAATCACCACAAGCTTCTACTATAATATGGCTATCATATCCTCGAAAATTGTGAAGAATAACTGGCATAAAATCTGGAGCATGAAATTTTAAATTACACTGATTATGAGCCGCTCCACGATACTGTCCAGTCAAATGACAATGGTCATGTACTTTTTTGTCATGGTCAAAAGCTTTTTCACAAATATGACAAATTTCTGCTTGCTCGTGAGCGGATTCTTGTTGAGGTGTTAATTTTAACATTGGCGTTACTTTTTTCAAACGATAAGTAATATTATCAACTTCATTAATCAACTGCTTGAGAAGCCAGATAGATGGATTTTTACCACGATATAATTTGATCGGTTTAGATAATCTCGAATCAGTACAACAAACTACCTTGTACGCTACTCCACACGGAACATGATTTTGAACTTTTCTTGTACTCGATTGATTAGGATTATTTTCTACGCCAAGTACAGGTTGAAGTAAACACTCAAAATCAGCGTATATGACGAAAGGAATTTTTAGTTTGTGATTATGACGGACAAACTGTAAAACACTATCTCCCTTAGATGGCATTGTTATTCTTTGCACATCACTACAGTACTGCAAATGCTTTTATAATGTTTCATTGTTAGTACAATCATGCAAGCAGCGGTAACAAAAGAACTTTTTGTTTCTATTTTTATTGTACTGTTTACCAACTAGTCCGTTAAAGTTTTTAATCCAAACGTAATGATTTTTGTAAAACAGTAAATTTATAGTCGATTGTGAAGCTTTTTCTAAAATATATCTCGGGTATACATCCTCTTTTTCATCTAGTCCGAAAACGTTAATTGAAACATTACTTTGCTTTTCAAATTTTGGTATTTGATTTTCTGCCGCAGGAAAGTTAATATCTTTAAAATTTAATCTAGACACATGACTGATATATTTTTCAACACGAGTAGCGTTTCTTTTCTGCTGGAAATAGTGCGGAAAGAACAGCCCATTGGAAACATTTATTATCTACGTTTTTGATGTTTATACAACATCTTTTACTTTTTATTTTTGGTGGCAGGTCGACGTATGAACTACCTCGTAATACATTATATTTCATCGTGTGAAACAATATTCCTTTGATCATTTCAAACTTCCAACCCGAACCTAATTGAGCGAATTCCTCTATTTTTTTCCAAATTTCTTGGTGTATTTCATCAGATAGTGATAACAGATCAGTCCCAAGCAAAGCACGTCTTGATTTTGCGTTAATATAAGGTTCTGCAATTTCCTTGTTAGTTGATTCTTCCGTTATAACTAACTTTGAAAATATAACATGATATTGCACAAATAATCTAATACTTTTGTGTTTTTCGAGCTCACGTTTTACAGTTGTCTGTAGTAGGTGGTAAAGATTCGTTGCATTAAAATTTACTAAAACAATTTGATTACCAAATTGATAACTATTATCAAAACCTGCAAAAGCAGTCGCTATTTTATTAGGTTCTCCCATAAGGCTTTTCTTAGCTATATCACGTAATTTTAACATTATTATATTATAATGTAATATCTAATTAATAATTTTTTTCACACTGCGCATGCGCTAAAAATCAATTAAAGATAAAAAATCTCCTATAATATAATGACAGCAAATCTAACAAACACATGTGAGCAAGAAACATATCAAGTTCACCCAAAGTATAACTTTACCTCACACTGCGCATGCGCTAAAAATCAATTGAAGATAAAAAAAATCGCCTATAGTATAATGACAGTAAATCTGACAAGCGCACGTGAGCAAGAGATTTATCATGTTCACCCAAAGTTTAACTTATACGCTGGAAATGTATTAGGTTCGGATATTAACATCAAAACTAGAATATCTGTTGGTAAATTAACGTCAGCGGGTTATACGATTAGTGTAAAGGGAGATAATGCCGAGAAGATTGCAATGTTTAGAAAAGATTTTATTTACACTTTGTTTTGCGATGATATTCCAGAGGGACAGCGTGTATATCATTATAACGGTAAAGTCACTGATGACAACATTGAAAATTTATCCTTACAAGATGAGTTTCAGCCGCATCCAATCTTTGATTTATACGAGGCTAACGATCGCGGTTTTATTAGAAACAGAAAAACTAAAAAAGTTCTTGGTACTATGAACAATATGGGATATATCAAAGTAACTGTTAGAGGAACATCGCCAAATCAAGTTAATTATTATGGTCATCGTTTTATTTACGAGGTGTTCAACGGATCTATACCCAATGGTCTTGTTATTAATCACATCAATAACGTAAAGACTGACAATCGATTGGAACATCTAGAACTAGTTACCCAACAGGAAAATGTAAGAAAAGGACGAGGTGGTGGTATTAATTTTAGATGTCCAGCAAAACCTGTTATTTCAAAAAACCTTGAAACGGATGAGATCAAATTCAAATCGATTTCAGCTGCGGCAAAGCATTATAAGATAAATCCCGCAGTCGTAAAATTTGTAGCTGATGGAGTATTGAAATCAACTTTTTCAAGCGAATACGATGCTAGGATAGGTTTTAGATATGATGATCAATAATATTTTGTAATTCGGTTTTAGTCAAGCAATGATGAGCAAATGCTATGATATCATCGTGATTAAATTTTAGCGTCGTTACTGCACTTTCATTAATTTTATTTTTTTCTGCTTCTGTTAGTAATATTTTATGAGAATCACCTTGCATTACAATAACATCAACACTATAACCCAACAAACATTTTCTTACCGCTTCAGCTAGTTCGTTGTAATTTACTATATTAACTTTTTGGTGATATTTTATCTCATCAGTCATCTTATAATAATAAATTAGATAAAAATATATTATAATAATGGACTTGATGAAACGACTTGCTGAACTCTACGAAGAAGATACTAGCGACAAAGTCGCCAGCGATAAGGTCACATTTTCCAAAGATTTTATAGACAAATCTATTGGTTATAGTGAAGATGATATTTTGTATAACAATGAATCTGATGATGATGGTGAAATAGTCACTGTTGCTGACAGATCAAATTACAGCAGATCAACAACTAAACGGTATAATGTCAAGTATCACATTGCTAAACAAATAATATAATTTAATTTTACCGTTGCCGAACAACAACTGTTTTGGCAGCTAATCAAACCTTTCTTAAATATCAAGATTCCAGGCCGACAGAAAAATATCAAATTCGATTTCATATTCGTTAAAATTTTTAATCTAATGATGATCTCTAACGATCGTAAGCAGTATCTAATATCGTTATAAAAACCAGTGAAATGTAAATCTGTCAAACAAAAGTATGAGTTAATTTATAATAGCATTATATCATAATCTGCTTAGTTGGGATCCAACTGTTAAATTTATCTCTATACCCACGCCATTTGACTAAAATTTTATTTCCTTTTTTTCTAATCATTTTCTCGATAACAAAAACATCCTGCTCAGTTTTCTGTAGTTCTTGTTCATAAAAACTACCTACGATCGGTTCCCCTGCCAGATCTTTTAAAACGTACGTTACAGGTACTGTTAAAAGTACCTTATCAATCACAAATACTTCTTCGCTCCAGTTTGGAGTAAATCCTTTTGCAAATACCTTTTTCATCAAAGAAATTCTAACTTTATCACCAACCTTAAATTTATGTCTGCGGTACATGTTTTCATTTGCTAATATCGGATTTTAACAGCTTTTTTAGGTGTCAGTTTGATGGTTCGATGTTTCGTGTTATTATATTCACCTACGATTTGAGAAAGGTCATCGATGTACCTGTTGGTGTTTTTAGCTGTCATATGTTTGTGTAATTTTTCGTTTAGCGTGCGATTAAATCTCTCGACAACAACGCTTTTACCCTCGTTTCCTGTAACGTATTTTTTTATATTATTTTGTTCTAGAAACTTCAAACTTTTTGTTAAAAAACTCGGATCCATGATCAGTCCAGATTTTATTTGGTTTTCTTTGTACACTCGTTATTATTTGTCTTAGCGCATCAGTCATTGAAGTCCCTGTCTTATCCGAAACAGGTACACTGAAAGCATATTTGCTAAAACATCTATAACATTAAACAAATACCTTTTTGGAGCGCCATCAGCGCCAACATTAAACTGAGCTAGATTAGATACATCCACCAAATCTATTGCCCAGATATCATCTACACCATTAGCGACAACTTTACGTCGTGGAAACTTTTTTTTTAGGTCTGTGCAGCTCGACTGCAAGATCATCGTATACTTTTTTGCCGAGTCGAGACTCTCCGAGTCCAAGTTTATATTTTGCTCCAATCATTCCCTGAACAAATTTTCTATCAAAACGTTCTAGTAGATTTGTTGGCTTCATATCACGTAATTCGTCTAACATTACTTTATCACAATCTGATTTCGAGTTTTCATGATCACGATAACAGATATCATGACGCATTGCTATTGAATCCACTTGATTATAAGGCTCTTGGCCTGGCAACGGATTGTCGTTTTCATCTAGTTGTTTATCTAGCGGATTCCACGGACCAGTATACCGATGACCTGGCAATGTCCAACCACCTTTTGGTTTTGGTAATTTTCCAATAATTTTATGTATATCTATACCTGACCCTATTATTTCTCTGTTGTTACAACATTGACAGTATGCGACAATTTTATTTTGTTCAAGCCACAAATCTCTGTCAGAATCACAGTTGCATATCATTCTATATTTTAAATCGTCGACTAAAATAATATTAGGGTAGCCAGATCCGAGCGAATTTTTCGCTGGCGACATCTCTGAAGATACTGTCGCTGGGGACACTTTCTTTAAAAGGATATTTTTTCTTTTTCCACAGACTACACAAAAACTTTTTAATATTATCCTGTTGTTTTTTGTTTTTTCTGTTGTTTCATTAATATTTTCTGTTTTAGTTCTACACTTGAGACAGCATGTTGACATTATTATACTTATAAGTTTAGATAAAATTAATTGCGATCTCATCATTAACGTGAGAAGGATGCTTGCCAAACTGTAAAATAAATTTTAAAAAGTTAAGATTTCTGCTCATCTGTTGGATAAACATAATACAATAATATCCACAAGCAGACGTTCCAACAGGTTGGAGTTGATTTGATGAATAATATATCTTGTTAAATTTTTTGTTCATATACTTTTTTATTACATCGCTTGGAGGAAGTCCAAACGAGTCGAAATAATTATTATTATAAACTGCTACCCAATGCGTGCCGGATCCGTCATTAAAATCTTGTATATTAATAACACACGAACTTACAGCTGATGGTGATTTTATTGCTGCGAGCTCATCTTTAGAATAAACTCCATGAAATCCAGGAACCGCTTTTAACTTATCAATGATATCAAAATTACTCAACGGGGTGGTCGAGTTCCCGGTAATATTAGACCACGTCCGATTCCTAAAAGATTTGGCAGCAGACTTCCCGCTAGTCCCGCCAAAAGTGGAGCGATTGGAATAATTCCTCCTTGTTTTGTTTGATTGCATATACATTTGCATTTTGGTGTTGGCGATTTTGTTTTTGTTGTTTTCTTTTTTTTGTTGTTGGCGATTTCTTTTTCTTTTGTGGCATTATAATATATTATTTACATAAAATTTACAATTTTTTGATTCCACTTCCACGAATGATACCATTACCTGCGACTGCTTTCTTCGTTGCGCCAGATATTGCTCCAGACGCTGCTGCTAGTCCTAATGTGCCTAAGACTGGTAAAATTTTAGGTATTATTGTACTAGTTAATACTGATATTGCTGGACCAAGGAAACCACCTTCATTTGCCATCGCTGTCATTTGTGCAGCACTCAAATTTAAAACAACTTTTTTGGCGATCATACTTTTTTACTTGATTTTTTGTTAGCATTAATTTTTTTTAAAATACTATCAGAAATATTAGGATTGATTTTTAATGATACCTGTTCTCGCTTTGCAATAGCAGCTACTAATTTTTTAACTTGGCCATCGGTCAAATATACTTCTTTTATAATATATTTTGCCATTTTATATAACAACTGTAGATTAAACTTGAACTGTCATTTTACCTCCAATAGAATCTACCGTGATAAATCTATCACTAATCACTAATGCGTATACGTACAACGGTTCTATTGGAACCTCTCCAAGTATCCAGGTAATTTCAATATCCGCTGTGCTGTCTACAGCTCACTTGTTATGTTTACTAACATCAAAATGAAATATAGGATAAAGTGTACGAAATTCCTCTGCTGATATTTGAGATCCATCTTCAACATCTTGATATTTTTGCATAGCGTCAAGCAGGTACATGTGCGGTCGAGAAATATTTTTATTAACGTCATCAGCAAAATTATACTCGATAGCTCGTTCTGGATATTGCTTTGAATTTAAGCTAGCGTATATTCGTCTGACATCAGAGTGATTAAATATTGCATTATTTTGTTGTTGGTTACCTCGTCGGGCTTGTTGTTGAAATAAGACAAAGATATTTCTCGGCAGTTGTTCGCTTGATGTTGTTGTGACCCTCCATGTGTAGTCGGTAGTATTTGGAACCGCTGTCTGATATATCTTGTGCTGCTTAAAATAAATTCTGTGTGCATGTTTATCAAGCGTACTATTTAGTTCTGACATTTTAGTGATTGATGGTGTTATACGTGGCATCCACAAAGCAAGTTTGTTTATGATAAACTGTACATCAACCCCTCCAGATCTAAACAAGCAATCGTTTTGGTCTGCTCGATCTAAAATAAGAGTATGTTTTACTCCGCGAAATACTTTATCATAATCGCGACAAAAGCCGAAAATCATACTTAGCGGAAGCATCATTGTAATTTGACGTGATCCTGCTGCAAGTTTTCTTCGCCTAGCAAAACCATCGATATAGCGTGGATTTCTCACGTCAAGTGTGTTAAGAAGCAAATTTAACATCGCAGTACCGTTTGCATCTGCAGCTGGTGGTGTTATATTTAGATTATTAAAAGCTGTTATAAGAGAAACTCTTGTGGCGTCTGCATTAGCATCTGCAACAGGTGCGGCAATACCTAGCGCGTCTGCATTAGCAATGAGAAAATCTCTCACAATTCCAGCATTTGCATCAGCATTAGCTCCGTGTACTATAGCGCCTCTCTTTAGAAATTCTGTTGATTCAGCTATACCCCGTCCAGTATCTTTAAACCACATCATATTGGTTGCAGTTGATCTCGAGTAATCGTCGGAAAATGAAATAATATTTAAAATTGTACTTGCAACTTGTAGATGACTCGAAATATCTTCTATAGTTTGATTGGCCACTTGATATCTAGCACTTTTGAATAAACACCAGCCGTTATTTATAAGAGCTACTTCTGTTCCAGCTGTAATTGCAGCAGGTGGATTGGCTACTGTCATAATCTGACCACGAACTTCTAACATAGCTTTATGTGGCAGTAGAAATACATCTTCGTCTCTAGTGTTAAAGGTTCTAATACCAGCTTTATTTGGTTCGTTAGAATTTTCATCAAGGTACTCAACAAACTCGAATTCTGTCACATCGTTGTCGATGTCATAAGTTTCTGTTAACTCGAGATAATTTTTAACAGACAATTTATTTTATTAGATTATATAAAATTTTATTGCGGCACTGTTACTTTAGATATTAATTTTTGTATGATCTGTTCGCCCTTTGGTGATAATAATTTTTTTGTTGTTGTTATCATAGCTTTTTGAGTTTCTTTTGTTGGAGCGAATTCTGAGATAATTTCAGATGTAGTTGGTGGATCACCTTTTATTTTATCAGCTATTTTTTGTCCCACCGCAGTCCCAGCGGCAGATGCAGCCCCAGTTGCAAAAGCTTTACCAGCGTCAATAGCAATTGGTGCAACTTTACGTGCTATACCCGGAATATTTTAAAAAACTTTAGTGAACATATTTCCAAAAAATCCTCCTACTATTTTTCTTCGATAAACTTTTTTTCTTTGTTTCATTATATTTGATGTTGCATAATTTTTACTTTTGCTCTCGTAGATGTAAATAATAAGTTACAACTTCATTACTAACATGTAACTGTTTTCCTGATTGATCTGTCAACTGCATTATTATACTTGATTTTTGATTTTCAACGTTTAAAGGATAATATATAATATGTCGTGGAGTTATTTGCATGAGAGAACCTGGCGGGACTTCTGGTGAGAAACTGTAAATCGTTTGACCTTTGCTACCTTTTGATGTATAAGAACCAGAAGCAATAGAACAATTTACTAATATTGTATTTACTTCTGTTATATTTGCTGGCAGTTCACTGTCATATGTAATAGGCTGATCAAGTGCAGTGTAAGTTTTTTCAGTAAATCCTAACAGTTGTGCAATACTTCTTTCTCTTTGTTCTAGATTGATTGCTATATTTTTCAAAGTTATCCTAGTTCGCAATGTGTTATAATTTGCTGCTAATTCAAAATTATCAGCCACACCGTCAGCTTTTGTGATGAGCTCTTTGATTGTCTTGTTTAGATCAGTAATATTATAAGCTCCTTGCGGAATTTTTATTTTTTTTTGTTGTAGATATTGGAGATGTTGTAATCATAGCAAAATACATTTCATCGTTATCATCATTTTTCACGTTAGGTATAGCATTCCAGCAAGTACAAGAAATTAATCCAATTTCATATTGTTTTGTAGGATCTCTTATCTGAGTTAATTTTTCAATGTCATCGGTGGTATATCTACTAGCCATCTCTTCCATACGATCTTGCAGTTCTTTTTTTCTATAAATTATCCCATCAAAAGAATTATCTTTTACGACAAATTGATTATATTCATCCTCTTTGCCAAATAACCATGCGTTCACGGGAGTATTTTTCATATTTGATTCAATCCAATCAAACATATTTTTTCCCGAATTAAGAGAATAATATCTAATGGTTTTTTTATCTGGAAAATCACCCTCGTTGATTCCCCAGGCATGAGAATTATGATCAATGAGTTCAATAGGAGATCCTTTAGACGTATAACAACCGGAATTATAAAATTCTCTATCAGGAAACATTTTAACTACAATAGGAAATTTTAATTTCTTTCCAGTTCAATTATATCTTTTTTAGTTGCTCCGGAATCTCCAATACGGTTATTCCACGCGTTAATGATCTCTATTCGTCGTTCAGTTAATCCATTTCCTCTTTTCATGTTAGAAAAATGATTGATAACTTGTTCAGCAACGCAATTTAGCGTTGTCGATAATCTCATTCTACCTATTTCGTTTTCATTCGGTGTAGGTACCAAATATACACCATATATTGTAACACTATACGGATAATCTCTATTATAATATCTACCATCGATGTAAACTAAAGCTTCCGGTATAGTAATTTTATCTAGCACAAATAATCTTTTATTGCCATCGCTAACTCGGTTTCTATGATGAAATAATCTCCAGGTTTTAACGGATTTGTTACTCTTCTTTAAAGGTTTTATTTTAAATAAATCTATTAAGATTTTATCTTTTCTAAATTTTATTTCCTCTTCCGTTAAAGTTCTTTTAAAAGTTAAAAATGAAGATTCTATCGTATATTTTTTATAATTTCGAGAATAACCAAAATCTATCATCGATAATATTTCCCTAGCGCGTTTCATCGTGATAATATTTTCATCTCGGCTAGTTAGATTCGAAGAAAATACATAATCAGCTCCATTTTCTCTATGAATTTTTTTTGGCTTCTCTGATTCCATGAATTATCTTCGATCGATGCTTTAAAGGTTTTATAGGATCATCTAAATCAAATCTTTGAAACTCTCACGGGCAGGTTCTATAACATCTAACTTCGATAATTTTTTAGACATATATTAATTAGAAGGCTCTATCATTAAATTCCGAGGATTTTTTCTTCCCAAAAATTGAACATCATCATTATTATGTCTCATATATATATATATATATATATATATATATATATATATATATATATAATATATACATATATATATATATATATATATATATATATATATATATATATATATATATATATATATATATATATATATATATATATATATATATATATTTAATTAAAAATTAAAATAATTATATATATAAAATGTCAAATAGATGCTCATGGATATGGAAACGTCGAGAAGAAGTATGTAATCGACCCTGCGTTGGAAAATACTGTGCAACACATAATCAGCAATCCAAAAAAATCCACCTGATTGGGTTAAATGCATCAGATGCAACGCTAGCGTCAGAGGAAAAACACTTCTTTGTGCGGAATGTGGAGGAAAACGATTTCGCACGTTTGTTAAATACTACAAAGATAAATATAATATAACATTTAACGAAAATGATTTTATCACGGGAGATTACAGAAAGCAATTAAATAAATAGTTGTATCTGTATTTTATATAATGAATTCAAACATATTTATTACAAATGAGATTTATGCAAAATATGAGTACCATGATGGTAATATTCAGCATAAAAAAATAAAAAAAAATTGGTTGCATAACTAATACGGGATATATAAGAATAAGTATTCGACAAAACGGGAAAACAAAAAGGTATTATTTAAGCAGATTTATTTGGGAATTTTTTAATGGTAAAATTCCATCAGGTATGGTAATCGACCATATCAACCGCAATAAACTAGATAATAGAATAGAAAATCTCAGGTTAGTTACTCAAGGGGAAAATAATCTTAATAAATCATCAAAAATTAGATTATCGTATCGTCGTCCTGTAATAGGAGTTTCTGATGGTGAAACTCTAGAAGAATCTGAAAAATACTTCTCGTCGATTAATTCCGCTGGAAAATATTATGATATTTATCCACAATCTGTAAAATTTTGTTGTGAAGATATTATAAAATCAGCTTTTTCCAAGAAGTTCAAATATTCGGTTTCCTTCGTATATCAATAAAAATAATTTTTACATATTATAAAATCAAGAAAAATAAACTTCTTGCGGAGAAGAAAAAATAAGAATAGTACGCGTAAAAACATTTTAAATATAAAAAAGGTATATAAAATAATAATGAATGATGAAAATATGGAATCAAGGACAAATTAGATACTTCAACAAATTCCAGCAACGGTATTTTTTCATCCGATTGGGTAGCTCGTGAATATAAAACCGTCACCGAGATGAGAAATCGAGGAAAACCTTCTCATCGCAACGAATATAGAATTATAAAGACGCTTATTAATGCTCGTACGGAAGTGTTAGCCAGACACAAAGAACATCTTAAAGAATTTATTCCCGTATGTAGAATTATTAAAAATATAGAAACCGCCGTCAAAGATATATTTCAGCAGGAAAATTCAATCAGAGATGTTTGTGATGCAATGGATAAATTATTGTCCGAAACTAGTGATTAAGTCCTCCTTCTTCAAGCGTTAACAATTTTTCAGTAAGTATTTTTTCAATAGATTTCTTTCCCGTAGATTTGTCTACGGTAGATTTGTTTACGGTAGATTTATTTCCCGTAGATTTGTCTACGGTAGATTTGTCTACGGTGGATTTCTGTTGTTCTATAATATTTTTACTTTCTTGGATTTGTTCATCTAGGTCTCTTAATTCGGCTAATTGGTTCTGTAGTGTTTCTTTTCCTAGTTTTATTTTTTCTTTATTATCTTTAAGTTCCGCGACTATCTTATCTAGCGTTTGACGTAGATGTTGTATTTTTTTTTATTATCTTCGTCGATCTTTTTCATTTCATCAAAATTTTTTTTGTCATCGTCGTGTTGTTTTCTAAGTTTATCAATCTCAGTTTTTAGTTTCTTCGTTACCTTAGTTAATTTCTTACCCGCTTGAGTACCTGTAACACCACCGGGAAATTCTTTATCCGGAGTAGAATTAGTCCAGATTTTATAAAGTTTGGTTAAACCTATACTATATTGAACAGCTAATTTAGCAGGGAAAATTTTTCCTCGCAGTGAAATAATTTTATCTGTTTCTTCACGCGTGAGATATCGAGCTCGGCCTGGCATATATATACCTTGATATAATCAAGGGGACAAAAAAAATATTTTATTATTACTCCATTATTTTTTCCATTATTTTTTCCATTATTTTTTAGCCTTGATAATCGGGATTGGATTGGTAATTATGAGGTAATTATGAGGTAATTATATCAGTAACTATAGCAGTAATTATAGAGTAATTATACCATCATCAAGGCATGAATATTCATAAAATAACAATTGCCAGATGACTTACATAAATACAGCTAACTAATCGTGAAAATAAAAGTGTTATAATTATTATATAACTACCATTATTCCCACTATTACCGTCAAAATTACTGGTATAATTACCTCCATGATTACCTCTATAACTACCTCTATAATTACCAATCCTTGATCAAATATCATCAACGTCATAGTTTCATTAACAATATCCGGACATAATGTCCGGACAATATTTTAACAATATTTTTAAAATATTTTAACAATATTTAACAATATATTAATTTTTTTACCAATTAATTTTGTAGTTCATTGAACATTAATAATATTTAATAATATCCTTGATCTTCAATCCTTGATCTTCAATCAAGATCTTACAAACAAGCTTATTGTTAAAGTTTCACCACGCAAATCTATCAAATTACCGTCTTGATCTGCGAGTTTAAATTTCATCTCGGAGATTAAATCATTATGTGTTCTCATATATACTGGATTAGGTGGATCATCAATGATCAAATATCCAGGGCTTACCGATGGTGCAGTAGAATAAAGTAAATCTGCAGGATGAGCTCGATTAGATTGTTCCATATTTACTTGATAACTTCCTTGGACGGCAGAACATGTTAAATTAAGTGAAATAACGTTAGATATATTTACGTTACCGGGAGCTTTATGTCTACCGTCGCCTTCAGGAGAATTATTATGAGTGAGATAATTTGGTTTAGGTTTTTTATCTTTCCACGCTTGATGAATTTTATTAAAACCTTCTTCGATGGCTAAGTTGAGTAATGTTTTTAGTTCAGGTGCGTTATATCCTGGTATTTTATAATTTGGATCAACTTTTATTCTTCTTTTGTATAATTTAGCGGAGTCAGTTTTTGAAATCGGGTTATTTTCATCAGTGAAGAGATTACTAATCCTCGAATTAAATTCTTCCATGTCGTAGATAATTTTATTACCTGCGGCGACTACGCCGACAAACTCAGCTTGTGTAAGAAGACCGGATTTTAACGACGGTAATAACAATTTAAAATCATCATTCATTTTCCTAAAGATAAAAGTTTCAATACCTGAGATTGATGGAGCTGTTTCATATATTTCTAAAATTTCACTTTCCTTTGGGATATAATCATTAAAAAATGGAGTTGTCCAAACATCTTGACCATATTCATCTTTATCCTTATATCGATATCTTTTTGTAAAGTTTATATCTAGGAGGGTTTTATAAGTTTTTGATGGATTTTCAGGTCCTATTGCATCTGTGATGTAATCAGATTTTTTAGGCTCTGGTTCAGGAACAATTTTTTCATCTTCGATTTCAGGCTGCACTTCAGGCCAACCTAGTACTGTTCTTATTGAACTCTTATATATATCTACGGAATATCCTTCCGCGATTTCAATTATCGTCGATAATCTAGGTTGATCGACAAGAATATTTATTTTTGGTTTTTCTATTTCTTTTTTATTAGGATCAGGAGGGGGTTCACCTGCGATAGATTTTATATTACGGTTGAATTCTTCATTGATAGCATTAATTTCATAACTTCCAGGCGGGATACTAACAACATTCCAATCTGGAGTACCATCATCGCGATTTTTATACGCAAAAACTAAGGAATTATTAGGTAGTTGATTACCAAATTGTTTAGATCTGATATTAGGCCAGCTATTGTATACTCTGAGTTTAGCTAATACAATTTCATGGACTTGAATCGGAGATGGAAATCTAACGGAGAATTCTGGTGTTTTTGACAATATAGAAATCATACTTGTTTGCCTCTGTGAGGTATTATCCGATATTTTTTGGAGAAATTGAATTTCTGACATTATTATTTAAAATTGCCAACAATTTCTAAATACTAGGTGTTTTCTAATTTGTATTTTCCTTGATTTTATCCTTGATTACATCAAGGTTAGAAATCGTAGAATCACCTGTGATTGGAAGATTACCTGTAATCGTAGAATCACCTGTGATTCTTGCCATAGTGGAATTATATAACTGAGTTATCGTGTGAAATTCATTAGCGGAAATTACCTCATCGTCGAGTGAACTTGAAATCAACGATGATATTCTTAAATAAGCAGATTCCGTTATGGTATATTTTGTTAAATAATCCGTTAATTTAACTTGTGCATAAGATGATAATTTTTTAGTAATCGCGGTAGAAATTCCAATTACAGTTGATAACGCAGATACCGCGATAGGAACCGCAATTGGTGCTATCATAGTTACTGAAGAAAGTATTATACCAGCTCCTGCAAGTAATCCTGAGACGGAATAAACTGTAACATCGATTGCAGTAATTCTACGTTGATATTTTTTTATTTTTATTTGATATTGATCAGCAAGTGATTTAAGTTTGGTTGAATATTCTTTTAATGTTTCATATCTGAAATTATTGGCGAAAACGCAAGCGTTTCCAAGACTTTCAGTAGATTTATTCATGTTTTTATTTTAAAATATTTTAGATATTAATTAATCAGCCTTGATAAAATCAAGGAAAATTTATTATACAATTGTAGGTGTAGGTCCTAGATATTCCATCACGGTTGAATATTCAACATTATCTACTGTACTATCAACTAGATCATATTCAAAAATTACATTAAGATTTGATGATGAAAATGTTATTGTATTAATTCCACTACATAATACCTTACCTTTATTTGATGGTTGTGTGTTGTCGTAGGTATAACATGTAATATTAAATTGTTTACTCGATACTATTGTAAAACGATAAATTCCTCCTACAACATGAGGTTGTGGAATCAATCCCAGAATACTAGATTTATCACCTTTAATATATCCTGAAGTTCTTCCAATATCTATAACATGAGTATTTGCCTAACTTTATCTGATGGATGTGTAATTTTTATTTTTTCAACTGTTTCAGCTATCACAGGAATACCATTTTCGATATCTTCTATTTTTTTTCAATGGTAGTGGTTTTTAAGTTAAAATTATTCGATAGAGTAACTAAATTTACTCCAAATCTGTTTACTGTATCGGTGACATTTTTATTGAATTCTGTGCTTGTATAAAATTATTATTGACTGTCTCATTGAGGCTATTAACATCATTGATGGTATTTTGTTGAATATCTAAAATAACAGGTAGAGTTTTTGTAGGATCAATATCATCTAATTTTTTAATTTCCTTACCGTAATATCTTTCAAAAAATTTATCAGTCAAATTATAATTTCTTCTTAACATATCAAATTGAGATGTATGAGTGTTATATTTGGTTACATGATCATTAAACTTTTTTACGTGATCAATATACTCAGTCTTTAACTCTCTTAGATTTTTATATACTTTTTGCTCATTAAACTTTGTAATATGCGCATCATATTCAGTTCTAAGAAGCACTAGATTATCAAGAGAAGCTTCAATATATACTGTTTGTAAATTAAAAAAATTACGCGGAGAACCCAAAAAATCGTTTAGAAAATTCTCAAATTCAGCGCGTTTTTCGGTGATCTTAGACATAATCATACTCGGCGCTAATTTTCCTTTTTGAAATACTACTATTGAATCATCATCCGCGGTAGGATTTTTAGTTAGCAGATCATCTATAAAAAGATTACTAGTTTTTAATTTACCATATGTTGTCTCAAATACTACTATTTCACCGGGATCAACATTTGCCAAGTTGGTTGTTTTAGCTATTTCATCTTTTATTATTTTTGTTATCTCAGTGATGTCAATATCAGCGCTAATTTTTTTCTTTTTTATCTCTTTTATATGATTGTCCCCAAATATCAACCATTATTATCATTATTATCTTAAATCATCAAATATTAGATATTTTTTCGCCAGCGATTGTTTCGCTGGTATATTTATGAACAATTGTATGCTGTGGTTTATCAGGATTTCTAGATATTTCGTCGAGGACGTTTAATACCTCTCTACCGCAAATTGGTGGATCAGTTAATTTTTGAGTTGGTAATGTTGAATAATAAAATGGAGTATTTATTCCAGATTTATAAATATGAGATATATATTTTATAAATTCTTCCGGTGGAGCTAATCCATATGAATCAAAATAAACAATACTTTTTGGATTAATCGCGTAAGCTACCCAATGTGTTCCAGGTCCTGTATTATCATCGAGATTAATTATTCCGGTTTCTTTGAAAACGCCAGCGTTTTTCAATGGAGTTAATGGTAATTTATCTCTCATAAAAACTCCTCTGAAATTTTTTATTTTTAATTTTTTTGCTGCATCGATGAGATCAAAATTAGACATAGGAATCTTAAACGACTTTGTTAATACATCGGCGGTCTTCCTAACCATAATCCTCTTCCCTTTTTTTATATCCTTGTCCGGTAGTTCTTCTTACATTTGTAGCTTTAAGGATAGCAGGAAGAGTTGCAGCAAGAAGTGGAAGTATTGGCAATATTCCACCTTGTTTTCCGCCTTTTTTATATCCTTGTCCGAGAGCTTTCTTTAAACCTATTCCAGCGGCTGATCCAATAGCTCCTAACGCAGCAGCTTTAGCAACAGCTGGAGCACTAATTATTCCTGGAATAGCGGCAAGTAATGGAAATATTCCTCCATTTTTAATCATATCGCTGATAGCAGCTTTTGAGAGATCTAAATGAACTCCTTTTCCAGCTATTTTTGCTCTATTAAAATGATTTAACTGAGTTGCAGTTAGCGACAATTTATGCTGTCCAGTGGACATTTGAGTTGATTTTAATGTTATCGAAGTTCCACATTCTCTAGCGGATTTTGATTGTAATTTCTTATTTTGACTGGGAGGTAATTGAACACTAACAATACTATATGTCAACTTTATTGTAAATACTTATTCTTTCAATTGAGTTCATCGTGGAATTTATTCTAAATATTTTTTTACAATGGAGCATCAACTAATCTCATTTGTCCTTCAATTCCTTGAATAAGCATAGATTTATCATGAAGAATAACTGCAATTGCTCTATATTCACCACCAGCAGGAGGATTTCCTACTAACGCATTAAAAGTTATATCAACGACAGATTCTTTTGTTAAATCTAGATGTTCCAATGAAAAATAATAGATTGGATATAATTTTTGAAAATCAAGCTGAGATATTTGTAATCCTGTGTCAACATTTTGATCTCGTCCCATAAAAGACCAAAGTTGATGATATATTCTCGCGACACTATTTTCTTCATTATTGGATCTCAATGTTATTGGTTCAGCTGGCTCTTGTTGTCCGTTTATTCTTAAAGAAACTTGAGTTACGCCTAATCGATCAAATATCATATGTGAGCGACGTTGTTGATCATTACCACGCGTTCTATTACTATTTTGCAGCGCAATAAAAATATGTCTTGGGGCTGAAATACCTCTCTTTCCTGGAAGGTTCCACGTAAATTCCGTCTGATTACTTGAAAGAGTATCCGTTGTAGTACTTAACAAGCTTATCAAACTTATTTCTCCTGTTTTCATCCATGATAGCAAACTTTGATTAACAACCAACGATGGAGTAAGTACTAACATCCATAAAATTAATTTAGATAAAACAACTTTTGCGTCATCAGCTGTTGGATTGGCAGCATCAGCAGGAACTCTCCAGATTGCTCTATTATCGTCAGATCTTCGTTGAAGTACAACTGTATGTTTAGCTCCGTAAATAACTTTTCTGACATTTCGGCAAAATCCAAATATATGAGATAGTGGAATAGCACATGAAAATCTTCTTCTAACTCCTTTTAACATTGCATTTCGAGTTACATGACCTAAATTATATTCATTAGTAGGAGTATCAGGGGCAGCAACATCCAATGGACCTAATACATCAAATTCAGCAGCTAGTCTTACATATCCTGCAGGAGCTGGATCAACAGCTGCATCACGCGCGAGTTTTATAAGTTTGTATTGTCTTGTATTAATGCCATCGGCATTATCTTTAACAAACATCATTGTTGGTCCAGCAGATCTTATGTAATCATCGGAATACCTTGCAAGACCAATAATGGTTGTAGCAAGATCAACATCATTATTTATAGATTCGATATCATTTCCATCAATCATATATTTTGCACCTTCAAATAATGCCATAATTCCATTATTTACGAATCCAACATTTACATCTGCTGCATAATGATTTCCGGTAGCTTTATTTAAAATTTCTCCCTCAACTTCGATATATGCCTCACACGGTAGAAAATATTTACTTTTATCCTGAACATGAAGATCAATTCTTCCACTTGAGTTTAGTTCAACTGCTTTATAAGCAAAATATTGGTAATTTCCTACGGAATCATCTTTAGGTACAGGAGCATCCATATCAAATGCGGTATCTATTATTTTCTTAAATGACATTTTTATACTTTAGTATTTTTATTTTCAATTACCTTTTTCTTCTGAGTCCACTTCCTGATATAGCACTTGAGAGATTAATATTTTGCAGTAATTCTGGCGAATTCATTATCAACGATGTTATTTTTTCTTGAGCCGCATTATTTATAGCTCTACTTGTTTTTGCTGGCATATCCTCAGTTGAAGGCAACGGTTGAATCTTTGGTTTTTTCCTAAATAATGAACTTACTTTATCTTTTACGAAGGAAAATGTTTTACCTGCTGCTTCTCCAACAACTCCAAGTGCTTTATCTTTGATTACACCAATAGCTTTTGTACCGAGTTGTTTAGCAAATGGTGCTACTTTTGGTGCCATTCTAGTAAAAAATCCTAATATTGTATTTCCTAATCCATCACCGTAAAATGTTTTATATACTGGTAGACGTGAATTCACAACGTATACCTGAACAGGTTTATCGTGATTATAATGAATTATCATTCTTATTGTAAAATCAATGGATTTCTAATTAGATTTAATCGCTATAATATCCTTCATTATCCATGAGATCATCGATGAATTCCCGGTATGTATGAAGATCAATTATTTTATTTTGAAATAATCTTTGTGCGATGTCAGCTGATTCGTTAATAACTTCAAATGAATTATTTCCCGCTCTTCTTCCTCCGATGAGAACTTCTAGTCGTGAAACATCTCTGACAATACTATCTGGACATATTTGCGAATCATGATAAGAAGATTTAGATTTTTGATATCCTCTTCCATTTATTTTTTCTCCAAATAATCCCATTAAATCTTCTTCTCCTTCTTTTTCTTCTGATGGATTTATTGCTTGCATTGAAGTTGAAGGTATTTGTAATGGAGTAGAATCAGCTAAATTTCCCTTTCTTCCTCTTCCACTTCTTTGTTCAGCAATTTTTATGTATTTATTTTAGCTTCATTATCAAATATAAAATATTCATGATCATTCTTTTTATCTATTCTAAATTTACCTTTTTTTAACTTATATATCGCATTAAACCATTCTTCAGGTTTTTTCCATAATCTTTATTGTCATCTTTAAGATTTAGTTTTCTATTATTATATTTATCATTAGCAAATTCAGCAAGATGTATCATATCAGTATTTTCTACTTCTTCTAAAAATTCATCTTTGAACCGTGCACGATGTTTTATCATTATTGGATCATCTAAAAATTCTTGTGATGGTTTTATTATTTCTTCTATTATTTCTTCTTCCTCATTTTTTTCTTCTTCTTTTACTACTGGTACAGCAGGTTTAACATTTTTGGAAATTTTTAAAGTAATTTAGCTATAGGTGTTTTATCCTTGGCGGATTTAAACGCATCATCAGGATCTCCATATAATGTAGTTTTTATACCTGTAGTAATCGGCTCAAACATTTCTTGACGGCCTTCAAGTAAATCAGCTTTTACCATCTGTTGGCCTTGTAATTTCTCCTTTATACGTTCATGTACTGGTAGAAAATTTTTAATCGCTTCGAGATTTTCCCTCGCATATTTTTTGATGGTGCTTCTCCAACCTCCATAATATAAATCTATCTGTTTATTAAATTGTAAATTTTCACCTAAAATATGATTTTCATAATCAACGGGGGTGACCTAATTTTTTGCCACCCAAGACCAGCGGGGGATTTTTTATAGTTTTTTACAAGCCTCAGAACGGAAAACGCAGCCCTTGTGTTGACTTTTTATATTTTCTGTGTTTGTAATCATCACAGAGGTTTAGGAAAAAAATGGTCGCCACCCCCCCCTCTGCTGCTCATGAAATGACTCGCGTTGCTATTAATGGACCACTGCCTGATTTTGATTTGACCGGTTTTGCTTGCGTAGTATCATTTGAATTCGCTGAAGGACTTCATCCGTGTTGTTATGTTTGGATTGGTAGACACATGGCTGAAAGGATGTGGTTACCAATAGTGTTATTGCGATATATGATTGATTGTAGAATGTTAGTTTCGTTGATTGTCAGCGAAGCGATTATTTCATATCAAAAACAAACCAATGTCTGGTTACCAGAACCAGAATGTCTTGATAGTATAATCGATAAGTCTAGAAAACATATTGATGCTGACGAGGAGTACATCATTGAATGGTCAAAAAAGATATTTAATCAACGAAATAGTGAAGCAAAGGATCTCAGCCGAAGAATAATCGGTAAATTTACACAAGGTGGAAAAAAATTCAACTTTAAAAGACAATCCTCACGATTGATTATAGATGATGCCGAATACGACTTCGTTATTAAAGATGCAGTAGAGAAAAATAGATACGCAAATTGTAAAACAGCCTTTTTGTCCAATAAAACAAAGTTAGGTAGAATTGTTACTTACATTACAGTGATGGAGAAAGCTCTGCATATCTACATTTGAGAGCAGCTTCTATGCTGGGTTATGCATCTATCAATTTATTTGCAATGATAAATAGATTTCCTAGTATAGCAGTTAGAGTTGCAATTGATTCAATGTATGTCGATAAAAAATATATCAAAGAGGTAACTAAATTTACTAATAGCGAAGAGACTTGGGGAACATGGCGAATTAAACATGAAATACAATGCAATTATTCTGAATCAGCAGACCTTGAGATTAAAAGCAGTTACCTGAAGAACGATAATTCTATCAGTGAAAAATCCGAAGGATTTTCTATGTCTAAAGCACCACCGATATCAGATCCAATTTGTAGATATAAAACAGTTTATTTAAACGGTTGTGGTGGATCTGGAAAGACAACACGTGCGATAGAATTATATCGAGAGAGAACGTCCATGATTGTACTCACACCAAGTCATAGACTAGCGAGAGAGATCAAATAACGAAATGTTGAAGCTTGCACGTATCATAGTTTTTTTCGATACAAGGGTGATGCTTGGACTCCTGAGCGAATGGGTAAGAAATTTATTCCAGCGGTTATTATTTGGGATGAAGCATGTACTGTTTCAGAAGATGTATTAAAAATGTTTCTTGATTGGTTATTGCAAAATAATACAAAAGTTATATTGTGCGGCGATCATGGTCAACCACCACCATTTGTTGGTAGAAGTCCACATAATTGGTTAAAAGGATTTGTTGATTATTACGAAGAAATTGATACTGACTATAGAGCACTCGATGAGCAGTTACGTGAGTTTAAAAAACTAATTAGATTACAACCCGATAGAATTCAATGTGAAGTAGCGCGTGAAATAATTTCTGAAACACCTATGAATGATTTTTGGGAAACATGGAGACCAAATGATTTTGTAGTAGCAAGTAGAAAGATAGTCAGAGACACACTTCAGAAAAAGTTGTTTGAGCTACACAAGAAAAAATTCCCAACGTTTCCAGTACCGTTGTGTTATAGACCATTGGATACACGAAAGCAGAATATTGAAGTTGAAATTCCAGGCCAGACGGAGAAACAGATTCTAGTATTAAATGATATTGTGCTAGTTGATATCAATACTGTAGAAGATGCATTATGCGCTGATAAATCACTATGGACGCTTGGTTATGTAACAACAATACACTCATCACAAGGATTAACCATCACGGATACAATTGTTTGGATAGTTGATAATCGCATTGAATGGTCAAATTTAGTCTATCTCGCAGTGTCCAGAGTACGACGAATAAATCAACTACGAAGGATTGTTTTCGATGATGATTTTAATGCAAACGATGATAACACTGATATTAGCATCATTAATAAAAAAAACTCTCTGGTTACAAATAGCAGGACAAAAAAAACAACGAGAATTTGATATTGATGCTGAAGTAAAAATCGCATTAAAAGAACAACAGAATAATCACTGCGCCAGTTGCAATTGTATAATGCACTGGCAGTATTCGGATAAAGACCCTCGACAATTCACCGTAGACAGAAAAAATAACAGTCTTGGTCATGTCAGAAACAATGTGATGTTGACCTGTCTTGAGTGTAATAGACGTAACGGAGCTAGTTAAGACCATGTGGCGGTAATTGAGTATCGTCCGGAATGACTTGTAGTTGTTCGCGTGTAAAACCACGCTGAGGTGCAGTTGAATCCAATCTGTAGATTGGAGGTCTACCAGTTGATCGCGTTATGGTTGAAATTTTATGCGTAGTAACACTCCATATAGGATCAGTAGCTCTTCTTTTACCACCTTCAAGCTCTCCTGGTTCGTATAAATATCTCACAGTAACATCACTGAGAAGTGGCTGAGTGCTAACCCGCTATGGTTGTTCGGGTATATATATACATTTTTATTGCAATATTTGGTTTCTTAATAATAGTTCGAGTAATCTCGTTATTTAACGCTGCAACTACACTCGGTAACATTTGGACCCATTCACGAGATCGTTTTTCTTGGATGAATTCTTTTGCATATTGATATCCAAATAACCGTTCTGCAAGAGTTCGATTAAATCGTTTTACAATTGCCTGATCACGATGTAACGCAGTATGTCCCCGTCGTATTGTAACATTATGAGTTTTCATTGTTGATAGAACAGCACCTTGAAACTCTTTGCCAGGATCAACTTGTAATAGATTTGGCCATTTTAGAGGACCTCGTCTATAAATCCTTTCAAATGCAAAAACAACTTCAGAAGCTGACTTTGTTTTCAATGGTTCTGCTTGTTTAAATCGACTCGCAATATCAACTACAGTTAGCGCGTATTTGTAACCATGGTCATGTGGTAAAAACAATAAATCAGCCTGATGAACTTCATTGGGTACGGTAACATCAAAATGAGAATAATTAATTTGTTTAGGCGGTGGTAGATAAATTTGCCATATAGCTTGTTTGGATAACCAATCTTTCGCAGTGGACTTTTTCACTTTTGCAGCGTTAGCGAGTTTACTGATTGCTGCTTTACCCTTCCAGTATCCTTTCGGAGAATAATAAATAGATTCCATACTATAAAAACACTGGTGTTTTTAGTTACCAGCACCTAACACCAATTTGCCTTTCATAGCTGATTTGACCAACCATGAAGCCAATTTTTCTTTGAAGGATTTATCGGGAATAGCATTTAACGCATGAATTAATTTTACATCCGCGAGATGTCTTTGTTGCAAATTATTGCTTTTATATGCAACATCATGAGCATGACATGCCTTATCAATAGCATTTATCGGATACTCACCAGGCCGGGGCTGATTTTGATCATCAAGTCTGATATCTAATCTCGTTCCGGGACCACAGTAGCTATAACCTGGAAGGTGTTTTTCTCCGGGGTATTTTGCCCATGGGGTTCCGGGGAGTTTTCCAAGTTTTGCGGCAATATCACCTCCGAGTTGCTTTTTTTAAAAATCTAAATTTTTTTGTACCACATGTTACACACTTACCAGTAAGCGCTAGTCTATTGTTTTTAGTTGTAATGGTTGTCTGATCGGTTGTATCAGTACGCTGTTTACATTTAACACAATATAGATCCATAATTTATATATAGAGTTATGAATATAATTGACTTTTCAGCGACTAAAAGAAGAGAACCGGTAAAACACCACGCAGCGCTTCCGTATTCTGTCCGTGCCATTATAATCGGACAATCTGGATCAGGCAAAACACAATTGCTGCTTAATTTGATAATGCGATTTATGATGTGGGATAAATTATATCTGTAGATGATCAACGGTGCTATGAAGTGCTAAAAGATTATAATGAAAATGCATCAGAACTTAAAGGTGAAAGTGTAATCGACTTTATTACTGATATTAATGATGCACCATTAGTAGAAGATCTCGATGGAGACATAAACAATCTTGTAGTGTACGATGATGTAATGTTAGATAATCAAAAGAACCCTGCTAGAATATTTTCACGAGGTAGGCATAAAAACACTGACGTGATATATGTCACTCAACGATATACTCAAATTCCAAAAGTGATTCGCGATAACTGCAATATTCTTGCTGTATTCAACGGCGTTGATACACATACGCTACGAAATATTTGGCAAACATGGTGTTCTGATATGGACTTCAATGGATTTAAAAATTACTTTAGTCATGCTCAGTCTGTCCCATATGGATTTATAACAATAAATTTACACGACACTCGGTCACGATATCGTATTGGACTTGATCAAATATTTGGTTAAATAATTTGTATTAATCAGCAGCAGGGGGGGTGAGATGACAACATATTTGCGACGTAGATGGCAGCAATTTCCAGGGTGGTTATTACAATGTATTTACGACAAAATCGCTAAGGCTCCATTTGTAAAATGGGGTCTTTATTTTTTTTTTGGTTAAAATATGAGATTTCGTAGGAAGGTTCCATTTGGCATTCTGAGGCTTTAATCAATTTTATCGCTAAAGTTTGTAGGGTGGTTATGACAATGTATTTACGACAAAATCGCTAAAATGGGGTCTTTTTTTTGGTTAAAATATGAGATTTCGTAGGAAGGCTCCATTTGGCATTCTGAGGCTTTAAGCAATTTTATCGCTAAAGTTTGTAGGGTTCACCCCCCTGCTGCTATTTCTATTTTATTAAATACTTTTATAAAGATTCTTTAGCAGTTGTTATGTATGGATAAAGTAGAATCAATAAAGATACGGAAAAGATTTCCACATTTAACAGTTTCTGTTTTTGTACCATTTTTTCTCAGGGTGTTGTGCTGAAAATTATGGGTCCTTTAAATTGGTTTACAAACGTTACAGAACGGCTGATTTCAACTTTTCTACAGGCAAAGCACTTTAACCTGACATGCCAAGTCAAAAGATCTCAACATATATGTGAAAGATCAGAGAAAACACGGATTAGTAGATTAGTAGGTTGGTATTTTCGTCAGTGGAAAGATAGGACAACATACAATTATATATATTTTCCTTTCGTCTGTCTTGTATTTCGATCCGAACATCCGTCTTGTTTTAAAAAAATTAAGAAAACCAGTCGCTACAGCTCATCATGTTAGGCAGCTGTGGTGTTCAAACAAAACAATTTCCATGATAAGTAATGTTAACATAGATCAATATTACTATTTCGTCGTTATCAGTGACAGGCAGGTAGGAACTATGTGGGACAATAAGTAATCTTATATTTACCATGCATTCCGGTGACTAAATGTAACTACTGGTTATTCCTTTATTTTTGTTTCCAAGTATAGATAGCATTGTTTGGTACAGATCAATACTCATTTATATAACAAAGTTACCTATAACGGTACGTATATATACATAGCTTGGAATTTGCGACTTACAGTCTGTAAACGGCATTTAGACATTGTGTTCCTTAGTATTGGAACATTTCTATAGATTTTACAGGCTGCCTCACAAGAAGTTACTAGTTCAGTTCTTTTTTCAATGTTGGTTAAAAGGATAGGAGATCTTTAACTGGATAAATTATCTATTTAGTGTATCTGCTAATCAAAGGTAAATCTCTCTTTATCTCTTTAGTTCTTTTGTTTCTTTGACCAATGGTCATTGTTATAATCATACAGGTATTGAAGATTTTTAATGTCACATACATAAATCTCGGTTGTCCTTTCCATTTCGTTGACTTCTCGTCACTCAGTTTTACTTGTGTTTGATGATTTTATGTTGCAATTATGAAGACAAATAATTTCGTAATTTTTTTTAAGAATAATATCAATTACAAGCATAACAAAGAACTCAATTGAAAATTGTATTTGCGTAGATTTCATCGAACTTGCACTTGAAAGGACAAATTGCTCGATTTTATTTCATTTATGTACATATCGGTAGGACTGACCGATATTTCTAGCAATGTCATTTCTTTGAATCACTTATTTCATTGGATTTTAACAAGATCTATAAGTTCACCTCTAAATTTGTTAGTGTAGACAACAAACGTTGTAAAAGATGTTGAAGATCACCATTTTGTGTTTCCGACTAATTTTGTTTGGGGGGTGGTGGTGGTGCAAAGAATCTTTCATTTTGCATTGGAGTTGGATAGGGGGAAAAATCCACTCTTGACAGTATAAAATGTTGCCTCAGACACATGCTCAAAAGCTCAGTTTCTGATATCAAACTTGTGAATCGAGTTGATGTTTTATATTATGCAGTTTTAGATATCAGTTAATCTATTTTATCTTTATTTGACCGTTATAACATTACACTCTAATAATCAGTAAAAATCTCTCGAATGTGTCTGAGGTAACACTTGGATCCAATACAAACGTGAAGCCCATGCGATAGTGCTATGTTTTAGAAAATGCTGAAAGTTGACTTATTTAACAATCGATGTTCTTTAAACGACATTAAGGATACGTTTGCACAGAGGCGTAAAGGTCTACAAAAATGGATGGAGCTACATATAAATTGCAACAAGCATCATCCTTTCCATCAAAAATAAATATTGCCATTTTTTATTATTATTATTATTATTATTATTATTATTATTATTATTATTATTATTATTATTATTATTATTATTATTATTATTATTATTATTATTATATCAGCAGCATCATTTACATAGATTGTCTGTTTAAGACAACACAGCTGTTATCCATAGGGAAGCATGTAATTTAATTTTGTATACTGACTAGGTAATTTACTTTTTGATTCAATAGCCAGAATCGTACTGTCGGAGAGTATTCAATTTGGGGACAATTTTATCTTTAAACGTTTACAATCTTGTATAAATCTAACAGGATTAGAACTATAATGTCCTGTTGTAACTCAAATAAATATGTAATAACTTCATTTATTTTGAAGACTCCAACTTTAGTAAACTATTCTGACTGAATCTTATTTACGATTCATGCCAATAGTCCATTTCCAGGTTTCAGTTCATCCTTTAAAATTCCTATTGAAATTGAAATTGTACACATATTATTATTACGTACTATATATACAGCAAAACTATATTTCCTCCGGATAAAGACATTTATAAATGTAACAGATATTTCTACAATTCAAAAAGATTTCACAATAAATCTTTTCTAGCATAATAAAGTGTAGGGAATTTACAAATTTGAGCATATTTAATTTTCCTCATAGACTAAACAATATTTTTAGAAACAATTAAAGAAAATTAATGAACATATTGCAATCCTCTAATTAGGCTGCTGGTGCCTGCCCGCAGTAGGTATTTTACACCTGCTTCGTGATATATTGCTGAGTAAAGCGGATCTTGGTTAGTGCTGCATAAAATTAAAGAAATAAAATTTACCTTCAAAGGTTTAAGAAGGAATCATCAAACATTATCATGTGGAAGTTTTATTTACAATTCTGTTCAACGTACATATTTGATTTTCAAGTGGATTGGTTGCCAGTCGGGGGATTTATTATACTCACAGTTTGAGAACTAGAGTTTCATTTGGAATCTTGTCTATGAAATAGGTAAGAAAACGCGCTGCATAAAAATACGGCCATTCAATTCAAAAGTGTATTGCAAAGTTTTAATTTGTTTTGGAATTAAAGAACAATGGTCCGGTTTATCAGTTCAAAGAATGCGACATTTAGGACAACAGTATTAAATTTCAAACGAATTTAAATGACAGCTTATTTTCAGAAAAATATATTTGTTTTACTTCACTTCTGTATATTAAAGATTTGTTTAGGCGCTTTCCATTCTCACTGAGTATTTTGTAAATTGCAAGTGACACACAAACACAAGACAGACAATTAATACAAACGTATGCGTTGAAATTACAAATGTTTACTTGACAGTGTAATGGTAGTACTAACTAGGGTGCAGTTTTATTATCGGAGTTCAAACCAAATGAGCTTGACATGGAACATTTTCTAACAAATACTTCCCAGATGATGTTACCTTAACAAACTTGGAGCAACAAAATTAAAATAAATATGCAGGGATTAAACTTAACAGGGCACAGTGTTCAAAGCCTAGACCAGTTTTATGTTGGGAGTAAATTACATGAACAAAAGAGTTCGTTTTATGTACAATATATGGTTTGGTTTAAAAATACTATTAACGTTGATGGAGAGATATACTTTTCTCGGAAGAAAATTTACGAGGCTGTCACAATTTTTAGCTATGACGTAGTGAATCAAACTCCACTTTTGTTCTTGCATGGAAATGAAACCTTAATTTTCAAAGCATGCATTATATAAAATTGCGATTAACTAGCAATTTCATAGTTATCGTCTAATCGACTACATTTATGACTGGCATTTAAACCTGGCACAATTAGTGTATTTTTAAAATCCTTTGTAAAGGATAAAACCATCAACATTGTTTTCATATCATGAAATGATACTTTACGGTTCCTGATTTTTACAGACTACATGTATAATCCAATGCTGGATTGAGTATACAGGTACTGAACCGGTCTCCGTTAATGATAAAAAAACGCTTGAAAGGGGGCGGGGGGTCACTGACATGAAACTTTTGTACTCCAACATATCAGAAAGAAAAAAAATTATTTGTATTTGTTTCGTTTTTTTTCTACCCCTTACAATCTTACGTACTACTCTGTAACCATATATCAAGTACGGATGATATTTAAATACAAATACTAATCGTAATTTTGTACAACATTGAAATGAAAAAATTCCCACACAAGATATAGTTTTCCATTGAAGAAAAATGTATTTAATCAGACCAACAGTAAACTATAAGGTATCGATTCTTTAAAATTGTTCTGGTTAGTGTGCTATGCAGTTGTAAATAAATGCAACACTCATAGTAAAATATTTTCATTTTTTAGTTTATTATAAATTGGTGTTGCAGGTTAATATGGTGATGAGAAGTATATCTCGAAACAATAATGAACGTATCTCATTCGAGGAATCTGACAATGATGATGCAGAAAGAGATTATAGGGAACTACCAAGTATTCAAAATCCAGAAAACTCAGAAGAAATTGTAGTAGAAGACTTCATTCAAAACCTTGAGGCTCTGAATGATGGAAGCGACAGGAGTTGTGCTGATTGTTCCAAAGCAAGAAGAGTAGAAGATATGCGTAGTTTGCAGAAAGGACAGCATATAGCTATGCCAGGTGAACATTCCAGTCATTATTTCAAGTTTCTGCGCAAACGGATATCAGCATACCGACACCATGGAATTGTCGAAAGAATTGTACAGGCATCACGTCAAACGGCGGAAGTGACTTTGATTCATTTTTATAAGGAGGATAACGTGATCAAGGTTCGCAAACAGACAAAGACATACAATCTCACATATGACGAACTTTACATAATTGAATATCAATATCCGAGGTATAACCCTGATACCATCATACAACGAGCTGAATCTGTTTTAGAACAAAGTGAAAATGGGGATCTATTTGAAAGTTACAATCTCTTGACACAAAACTGCGAACACTTTGCAACATGGTGTGTCCTTGGGAAGAAAGTGAGTTTACAAGTTCATACACGTTTTAACAATATAATGCAAATGTTGAGGAACAGTTTTGCAGGAGCACAACTTTTTCTAAAAAAATTGGTTCATTTCTTTCGCAAAATACCTTCAGTCCTTACCAAAGTAGCTGCTCCACCAGTCTTATTGGGATTATCCTCTGTAGCTTACATTATCTACTGCATTTTCAAGACGGTATATCTGATCAAGCAGTATAGGAATGATAAAACAATATGCTGGCATTGTTTGAAGGAGAAGATTTTGGACCTATGGCTACAGTGTGGAGCATTTGCGGTGACATCCGTCATCTCGTATGTCATCATTACCTTTGCCTTGCCGCTGATTGGGCTGATAGTTACAGGAATTGGAATTGAAATTGGACTTCTACTTATTTTTCTTGCCAGTATTGCCGGTCAAAGTATTACATTGCCATTGCAGATACCACTGACAATTGGAGTTGTTTTGGGTGGTGCCTTGCTGAATTGGGTTGTCCCAAGGATCAGAAAAGCGTTGTGGTCCCCTGTCCAACACAGCGAAAAAACAATCACATCTTTGTCAGCGTTGAACGTCGGTGATGTTGTTTCTCTGACTTACTATGGCTTGACACATCTCGTCGTTGTTTCGGAGGTCACATGGAATAATAATACCGAACAAGGTACTGTTCGAGGGATTCATTATTCCCTACATGGGCTTTTAGACACAATAGAAATTGCTGAGGAAGATTTCCCGGTTGACCTCGGAAGCTCAAAACTGAATCTTGTAGAATTTAATACTTTGTTCACTTATTCCCCTGAAGAGGTCGTAAATAGAGCCAGAAAACGAATCGGTGAACGAAAGTGGAAGATGTCCTCTAACAGATCCGAGCATTTGTGTCGGTGGGCAAAGGTAAGATTGGATCATAATTCTGAAGATATCGGGCAGTTAGACGATGAGGACACCGGAAACATACATTCCACGAATCTTAGTTCCCTAATGGTGGGAAAATCCGATGTTCATCTTATGAATGAGATCCAACTAGGGGATGTAGTGGAGTATGGATCGTATAAGGGAATCGTCATCCAGCTTGAAGACGTGACAGATGGGCGAGTATTCTTTATGCACACAGTGATTCGTAAAAGTTGCTTTCAGTACTATGGTGAAAAAGTAAAACTTAGAATTGATTTAAATAAGGATTATCTTAATGTTCATAGGTATCACCCTGTCCACTGTGTTAGCAGGAGCGAGCGTGTACGAAAAGCTATCGGCATGATAGGCGAAAAAATCCAACGTTGGACGCAGACCGGTTTCGTTGAAGATATTATTTTAAAACAAAGATAAAACAATTGACACGTTTCAAGTCCTTACTAACCACACAATATGGTCTGAACTTGACTCAGCCAGTGCTTGGTATAATCAAGACGGACATCAAAAGCCTGAAGGTTGGATTGCAAAAGCGACTTTCTAAAATTCAATATAGGAATATATTATTTGTTTATATATACATTAAGAGCAAATAGAAGCAAACTAAATCTTAAATTTTTAAATTATGGCTTTTGAACAATAATTAAACGAGTCACATGTTATAATGTATTTATAATACTGCCACTCTTTACCAGGGAACGATTATTCCATTTCTTGCACGCTCAGTTGAGAAATCTTGTTTTGGTCGCTTCTGTTGATGATGCAAAGTCTACTGGGTACCAAGCAGACTTGTGATATAAACAATAAATGAATTTTAAAATCAAACATGCTATTTTATATATATATATATATATATATATATATATATATATATATATATATATATATATATATATATATATATATATATATATATATATATATATATATATATATGCAAACATTTCATTAAATATTGTAACGACCTTTTTCATTATGTATCGCATTTATTGTAATTCAATTTTGTCTGGTTCATCTCAATATCCACAAAAGTGTTGAAATCGCCAGCAACATCTTTTGAATATTTTTTAGGTAAATTTTAAATTATTTCAAAAAATATTTATCGTTCATTTTAAATGCGTTAAAATATGTATACATTTTCATTCTTCTCTTTCATTGTAAAATAAAAAGATAATTATTGCTATTTCTGTAGAACAAACAAACAATAGGACCATTATCTGGGGAGAAAAGCACATACGTTTTATGTCGGTATAGTTCACGTGTTATCTTGAACATGTATTCAACATATCATTTCTTATTAACTGCATCCTGTCAACATTTATTTTAGTCAAAGTAAAGTGTATATATCACACAGTTATGGAATAACGCAATTGTTGTAGGAATTATTTTACGCTTACGTGCCCCAATGTTGATTTAGGAAAATGTAGATTTGCTTCTGCAAATGTGTTTTGAATTGTAAAGCATTGTGTATTTGTGGTAAGTTGTGTTATTTGTGGACACCGTTGTACTTATTATTAGGTGACTGGATAGGACTGGACATGATATCAGCTTAATTCGTGTGGTGATGGGTAATTATATAGCATGTATTGTGATTGAGGTCGTTATATTTACACGTTGTGGCCAATCCCTTCAAAAAATGTTTGGTGCTTAATTTTGATTAGGTAATAGTTTTTCAGTTGCGGGGTAATTGCAGGTACTAACGTTTGATTGGCAAGTAACAGTGGCGCAATTTTGTAATTTTGTAGGGTGTATCATTCTTCGGATACTACATTTTCACTTTGATAGCAGTAGTGATTAACGTTGAGTAGTTTGAGTATTCTCTTTCGTTCTTCTGAAATTTAGCTCAACCAGTTATGAAGTCAGATGTGGTCATGGTAAAATTGATAAAATAATTTAACTGATATGCTCGCAAAAAATAACGCAAGCAGAGTTGCAATTTGTGATATTCCTAGAGAAACGTGCTTTCGACTATTTGTTTGGCGAATTTCAATTGAATCTGAATAGCTTTGACGTTTATTTAACAACTCAAATTGTATTCAACGTGCTATTGATTTACATTCTAACTTCACTAAAATTATATTTACGTTTAATTCTTTTTATCCAATTCGTACTTTTGTTAACAAGATCATACAATAGAACTTTTTATTCTGCTAATTAGCAAACTATTGTACCAAGCTGGTTAAAATCATAGAGCCAGTTCTTTGTGCATCCATGCAACCAAATAAAATCTCCTAGTGAACCAGAACCTTCCATCACCAAAGTTGCCGTAGTGCACCAACACTGATAAAGCTCAGAACCCAAGCTAAGTTCCTTTATTTACACTCCCATTCGTTTATATACCTTTCACAAATGAATAAGAAACACATAAAATATAATTTCCTTTGTTTATCGTTAAACAAAGGAAATTATATGGAATGCATATCCTAAAAGAGTCAGAGATAGACATACAAGCATACAAGATTAGCGAGATTAGGTAAGTCATATGTCAAGTGTTTAAACACCTCTAGAGTAAAGCAATTACTCAGTAATTAATAAACTTCCGTCACAAAAATGAGGCAAGGGAAAGAGTTAATTGCTTGGACAAAAAGTAGGTAGGGGAAAAATTCTAAGCGTATTTCTTTAAACAAAAATTGAAAATTTGAATAATACAAACAAAAGTGAAAGAATGGTTACTGTTTTCAATGATTTTCTAAACCTAAATTCATATATATATATATATATATATATATATATATATATATATATATATATATATATATATATATATATGAATATATATAACATTAAATATGGAGTGTATTGGTTAGTCTTGTCATCACTTAGCAAGTATAGGGCCAAAATATGTTATAGTTTAAGTTATGTGCGTATTCGGCTTAAACGAACAAAACCCAAGCTTAAAAATTAGTATGGTAAAAGTCATCAAAGGGTTAATTTTGTAGCTTTTCTCATTCCATTTAGGGCATATACACGTATGTTGCTAAGAGATTCTGTATGTTCTGAGACACTGACATGCATAACATGGTGACAGCGATCGACGATAGGACCAGCGTCTCTGTATTAAATAGCAGGGGACAATCATTCCCATGGAAGATTTTAAGAACGTGTAGAAATTATGAGATGGGCTTTAAAACCTTCTTTGTGATTGGAACTGTATTTTTGTGCCTATTTAGCAACACATAGTTCACATATTAAATGTTTCGTTGCTATACATGAAATATTTGCGAGGGAACGTGTGCAGAGAATGCATATCCTAAAAGAGTCGGAGACAGACATACAAACATACAAGATTAGCGAGATAAGGTAAGTCGTATGTCAAGTGTTTAAACACCTCTAGAGTAAAGTAATTACTCAATAATTAATGAAATGAAAAAAAGGACCGCAGATCTTTTTATATTGAGCAAAGTGACGCCTCTGCTATAATATACAAACTATGTAACCAGCTCCAAGTGGTATAAATATTTCTTGTGAAATTTGAGAGGGTATATGTCTCAACTTGAAACAATTTTTACTACTGTCAAAAGTATATATGCATATGTATTATATAACAACAGTATATATATATATATATATATATATATATATATATATATATATATATATATATATATATATATATATATATATATATAACAATAGTTGCATTTAACATATTTAAAATGATTAAAACTTCAGGCTTGTCACATACACCATACAAACCCACACAAAATACATCCCTCAATCCACACATACACACACACGCAAAGGCAAAATCATGAGACCAATATGTATCTTTTTTACGTCCAATTTTTCATTAAATTGTATTAAAATGAATATTTTTAAAATGTATATATATATATATATATATATATATATATATATATATGTATATATATATATATATATATATATATATATATAAAAATATATATATATATATATATTATTTTGATAACGATTGTGCTTTTGATTTGGGAATTGCAAAATGCATAACGCATTTCTTCTTATATTGTAAGTCATCAAATTTAGACTTAGTAGGAAGGTGTGTTGAGCAAGCCAAATTCTGTTCTGTTGAGCATATCAGTAATTTTTCACGTGTTTCATGGAAAAAGCTGCTTTTGCAGCAAATTTTTATCTAATGACACACAGATAGAATAGTCAGTATGAAAAGATATCGAGCTTTTATGGCTCTGGTGAAGCTTAGGTGCATAGTGAGCAAAGCATATGTCCTTATTTTGTATCGAAGACATACTTTAAATCGGGTATAAGAAAAGATACGGCTTTGCGTAAATCAATTCGTTTACCAGAACTCAACGGCTTGCCTTAATTGCACGTAAACAACTGATTTTGTGCGATTTTCACTGAGTATAGGGATTTTAATGTTTACAATATTAAGGTGATGTGTTTTCGGTAAGAGTTCAATCTGAGATCGACACGTTTGTAATATTTTTGAATTATTTTATTGTTTATCGTATTGTATTGGAAAGTTGAATTGTATAAGAATTTGTATTTAGTTGTAATTATACTATTAATTATTGCAAAGACTGGGTTTACTACCAACGTCATTCTCAGTAAACATAAATTTAGAAAGACAATATTCTTTAAGTAATAGAGAACAATATTTTGGCATTTTATTTCAAATTCAGTAAAATACTTTTTTACAAATTGATTTTTGTTTTATCTTAATTACTGCATCCTTACTTGGCTCTCATGAATTTATTTGATATTTAAATATTTGCATTTTATTCTAAAAGACCGAAATTACAGAATTGTATGAAGTTAGTAAGCGTGAAGGAATATTGTAATTTGATAGGTATTTATTGTATATACAATGGAAAGCTTATGTAGATGTATATCTAGAATGTAATTTTGTATATCCATTATTCCAATAAATTAGTTTAATCGCCAGAACTCAACGGCTCGTCTTTCTTGCCTCTTGTTCCTACGACCCCAATTTGTAGGTCTACACCATTGTGAGTGTTACCCCTTTATAGAGAGTATGAACTCTCTCTCTCTCTCTCTCTCTCTCTCTCTCTCTCTCTCTCTCTCTCTCTCTCTCTCTCTCTCTCTCTCTCTCTCTCTCTCTCTCTCTCTCTCCCACATGGGCGACAGACAAAACATGATATAATCTGAGTAATGATAAATGCGTAAGATTATTCACTTTTGAAAATGTTAGGAAATAATTTCGTAACGTTTTGAAAGATGAATATGACAGTTGTTGACAAAATCCTACCGCAACACAAGATATGCAACATACAAAACAATGTAAAATGGTTAAGTAATAGCGCAGTAACATGTAACGCTGTTCACGCTCCATTTAGTAAGCTCAAACTAGGTGCATTTAGCTGCACAGGATTAAATTCTCTTTACTTATGCATTATAGGTTGGATGATTTATCTTGGTTTTTTCTAAAAGCTATTCTTCGTTAAATATTTTATAGGAAGAATATAAAGCGATGTTTAGTTTTCAATGTCATATTTTGAAACAATAATAGACCAAATTGACTGGTAATGTAAAGATTAAAAATCAATGCTGAGATATATCTAATGGGATGTTTTCCTTACAGAAAGAGGTTGTAAACCTCAAACGTCTAAAATATTATCCTGATCTAGACGAGGAAGACCTTTCCTTGATTTCTCATTACCAAAAGCAAACAAGAGAAACACCTTGATCAGCGTGAAAGTCACATGCATTTGTCTTACATTTGTCTTCGACTGGATAGGTTTACAATATGACCAAAAGATCAGTGCACAAATAATGAGTAGATGATATTTGACTTGAATCGGACACGAGTTTGGTGGGTTGTCATAAATGTACATTTAATGGTATAATGTATTTTGAGATGTCAGTGTATCAGCTTGAAACAGTGAAATACATTCCACCAAAACACGAGTCTCAGGAACGTTTCGCTATGTTCTCTGTCGATATCCTGTACGATTATTCTTTTTTAGCTATGTTCAGTCAGCCTGTCTTCATAGTCTTTAAAACATGTCTTACAAACAGGACACTTTTGAGACGTTGTCTAGTTTTATCTAAGACTGAAGCAGTGTCAAGCTGACCTTATTTGTGAAACATGATTATTTAAGAATTAAAGTATCTGTCAAAACTGTTATATGAGTCGTTTGTATTGTGCTTTGGTCTTATTCAGTTAACTGAGTTGAAGCGTTATAATTAGCCAATGAAAACTTGTAAAACACTACTACTGTCACATAATATTTTGTAATAGTAAATATTAATAATGTCTGCGGAATATATGTCAAATGTTTAGATGACGACTACAATTAAATATTTTCGATAATGAATGAGAGTATTTATTGATCATATGTTCATATTTAAAAAAGATAAAAAAACAACAAATTAATATAAAGTTTCAAAGTCCCTAATCAGCCTATCTCAACATTATAGAGATGTATGTTAACTGATTGAGCTAACATAATCTAGTTTGTAATAAGAAGAAATAAAAAACAAAGGATTATATCATTACTAACTTATGTCTAATGTATCTTTGAGGAATCTAAAACTGGTAACAAAAGAAAAACATAGGAAGGAGTAACTATTATACTGAATACTGAATAATCATATCCTAATTTCTGCTCTTTTTAAAAACCTGATTGCATAAACAATGTATTTTGTAATCAATTGAAGTAGTAGAAAATCAGAAAATGCCAATCCTGCATGCTCTTAGTTATCTGTTATGTCCAATATTGCTCAATCATCCTAAAAAAAAATGGTCCAAACGTAAACATGTAAACTATTGTTTGGTTTTAACCCTATACGTGTCCAATTCTACGGATAATGTCGCCAGCAATGCATTCCTAAGTTTTTAAATGTTTTATTTGGCGTCTGTTTATTTCAGCAGTTATGCATGCTCTTGTTGTTTTTCTGGGGCTTAACGTCATTTTGCTGCACTTGGTAAGTGTATGCAACTTGATGAGATTCTTCATTACACAAATAGATCTAACGCTACACAAATTGAACTTAATTGGAGTACTGTGTTTATTTCTCCTTGCAACATCAAACTAGATGAGTGATTGCACCTTTATTAGGTCCACAACTTTATAAAAAAAAAAGAATGTCGCCGTGAACGCATTACAAACGATCAACACTCTACTTATAACCCTTAAATTCCAACATTGAAAACCCAAGATTGTTTTGAAAACACTAATTTATTATGTAACTATACGCTACTCTTTCAGTCAAGACTGGATGCCACAATGTATCCCTTCATTAAATTAATTCCACCCGACAAATAACACTTGTGCAAATAATCCATATTCCTCGACAACCAAACCAAGTTCCCAAGTCTCTGGTTAGACACTCTTACTTTTTATTCGCTTAGTGCGTATAAACTACTACTTTACAAACAGTACAACCAATAAGCTTTAGGCAATATCTTGACGCTCTTTACGATATAGACTGGCGAAAGTTAAACATAGCCAAATCAAATTAACTACTTAGAACACAAATACAGCATAGTAAGTAATAGCTTATAGTAAATAAATATTTTACTTTGACAATAACAAATTGGATTCAATGAATGCAGCTTGAATACAGTTGTAATATTTTTGTTTCAAAAGGCAGGACCTAAGGTGGCTTAAGTAGTTGAAGCGTCCGCCTCGTATACGGGAAATCGAAGGTCCGAACCACGGCAGTCATACCAAAGACTTTTAAAAATTTTACTAACGGCTACCTCGCTTGTATTCACGATTAAGAGGTTAGCGTTAAGACTGGTCAACTTTGTGTCAGGATAATGAGATTAGGTGGACCCCGATATAATTAGTTTTATTATATATTCTCTACATTTGTTTCTCAGTGCTGAACTTTCCACTTTATGCCAATCAATACCAATCATGAGCTGATCTAAAGTACCTTCAAAGATGACTTCACAGTGAAGTTCTTGTCATAGGTTCTCCAGCATTTCTCTGCACGGCTTGACTGTCAACAAACCAGCGTGCAATGGAACGCAGATTTCACTTCTGGATCATCACTAAGACTTGATTACTCACTGTACACTGTCACCGAAACACCCAAAGACAACCACTCCATATATACTCATATTCTACCTTTAAACCCATACCAAGAATGCCTAAATCTAACTCTTGTATCACCACCAAAGGGAGACCGAAAAAATGCTCTAAAATAGACCTGGACTGCATTCGTGGGTACTGAATAGGAACTAACAATTATGATATAATTCCAGATGGGACATGATGGTACATAACTGTAGCATTATGTCCCAGTGTTAGACATCACTATAAACTACCAGGCTGCAGACATTGTATCTATATGACTAAAATGGTTCAAGGTATGTAAAAACTCCAAACCTACACACTATAAGCAGTTAGTTTTAATTGACTTAGGCATAAATTAATTACATCTTATTTATTTATGATTGCAATTAATGGCTGATGAATAGCTTTAAATGGCGCCTTGTATAGTATATGATAATGCCTGTTGATCCTGTGACTTAATCAGATTATAAATAAAAAGCCCATATTAAATTCGTGAAGAAGGGTTGCGCTAACTCAGTCGGTAGAACATACAGCTTGTGAACCAGGGATTTCGGATTCCATATCATGGGTCGGATTCATCAATGTAACCCTCACTAACTCATTTAGCTCCCATTTTCATGGCATAATATAGCCAACATATTTAAGCGCTGTTCAGTTGATTTTGTGGCTTTGTGTAGTTTAAATATATATTTCAGCATATGATTGTCTAGACGGCAGCTAGTGTTTTTTGTTGAAAAAAACTCCATCACCATCCAGGAAGCGAATAGCAAGATTTCTTACATACCCACGCTGGTCGGAGGAACATCCTTCCTAAAAGCAATATAACATTGAAATGACATTTATTTTAAAAATCTTGTAAAGAATTACTGTTGGAGTTTTCCTTTTTTGTTTGCAGAAATATATTTCTTTCGATCACACGGTTTTGGAAAATTCGAAACCTGAATCAACGAGATTAACGCGTAAAAGATACAATACAAATAGAAAAACATTAGTTTTAAGGCATTTTATCACTCAAATTAAATTTAAATATTAACGTTGTTTCAAAATTAATTATATATAATTCAAGCATTGAATAAGTTAGGGAAAATAAAAAAACAGCTAATAATGCGTAGCAAAGCTTTATACAAGGCTTTTTCCATGACCTTTAGCAGGATCTATACAGCTATATCTACATTTGCGTCCTTTATAAAGCCCTTTATAATGTGTGTCTTGGCACTGTTTTTGCTGTATTTAGGCTTAGTATAATCTTACTAAACGAAATTATTTATTTAATATAACTAAATAGTTTAAGCATCGTTTGGCTCTTGAATGTATTAAAAAGTGTCAAAGCCATTCTACAGCTTCATAAGCGGTCATAACGTGGTCTTCACAGGTCTATCCACTTCTTGTTTAAAAGAATTTACATCATAAAATCCTGTTAAAATAAATATAACGGTTTGTAATAACCTAGAATTGTTCGAATATCATATTGACTGTTTTGACTGATTACATTTAAGTGGATATTAACAGATTCGCTGTTAACACTGTAGCTAGTAAAGATAATTACCAGGCATTTATTATAAACAAGAAATTGTGGTCAACAATGAAATTTAAATTTAGAAACACTTTAATGTAATTATTCCCATAACTTTATGCATAATGCATTTGCAAAAAGAGCCAGGTGTTCTTATCACTGTGTAGGGACCTCGAATGGCCGAGTGGTCTAAAGCGCTCCCTTTACGTATCAGTAACATCACACCTATTTGTGGATGATAGTCCCAAGTTCGGCCAATGTGGGTACGTGAGAAAGATTGCCAATAGTGAATTGGTGGTCCTTTCCGGGGTATTCCTCGATCATTTATACTGGCTGCAATGTATAGCCTATCTTGTGCTGAAAAATGGCCTTACAACTTATACCCACAACAACTCTGTACAAACTGATGTTTCTGACACTGTGGCTTTTGTATTGGTATATTCAAGATTATCAACACTCAGTAGTATTTATTTCCTAGATAAATGTGTCAGAAATAAAACTAAGGATAAGCTTTATTCTTATTTTAGACACATGGGCATTTACAGCATCCTACGAGTCAAATGCACACAACATATAACACACGCAGAGATCAGAGACAAAACTAAGGACGATTAGACGCTTGCAGCTTGTTTGAGCAAAACTGACAATGGATCACAGCAATGTGCTTAAAATTGCAGTTGGAAAACCAGTACGGGGTGAAAGCTTTTGTTGTGAAGATCGACAAGCACCTTGCTCAGATAATAATAATAATAATAATAATAATAATAATAATAATAATAATAATAATAATAATAATAATAATAATAATAATAATAATAATGATGATGATGATGATGATGATGATGATGATGATGATGATGATGATGATGATGATAATAATAATAATAATAATAATAATAATAATAATAATAATAATCCCTTTTATTCAACAAGGGTGGCAAAGTTAGAAGCCTCTTTACCTTATGACCATGCAAATAAAGCGAATGTACGTGTTCATGCTTACCATATGCTGAGTAAAAAAAATTAAATATAACAAGTGAGTGAAACATTATACGAGTTTAACAAAGAATATTTTCACACAAACCAAATGTTTTCATAACTGCTACATCACAAATGTTCTGCGTCGTAAAGTCTGGGTCTGTCATTAAAATATTTATAGAAATATAATTTTTAAAACTGAAAGTTTTATCTATTTTTATTATGCAGCAATCAAAGAGCACACAAGTGAGGAACTGATTTCTTAAAATAATCTATCCAATCATACAAAAATATAAAATATTGTTTTCTCTCGAACGTATACTAGTTGTGTTATTATTCTAACAAACTAAAAAATTAAAATAACTTGGTACCATGTTATTTAAAACATTTAGCCTTAAAAGTTTTTTCCTTGAAATTTATGTAATCCTTAACAAACTTTAACATTGTCAATCACTTTGGGTTCTTTCGATTCAAAGCCTATAGTCTATTCAGTTAAGAAGAATTACAGGGCTCTTTTCATATAATACAACGTAAGATAAAATGCAAAAACTTATCTGTATTATATAACTTAAGGATCAACTGATCCTACATAAATAGTCAAACCATTTTTGTAATTCGTTTAATTAAATAATGTTTATAAAGAGTGACTCAAATTTGTTAGCATAGGATAAAACACTACATAAGGACACCGAACAGTTTCGATTTTTGTATCATTTACTTTCAGGAAGTTTTATGACAGACTTTCAGGAAGGTCTATGGCAGACTTTCAGGGAGTTCTATGGCAGACTTTCAGGAAGGTCTATGGCAGACTTTCAGAAAGTTCTATGGCAGACTTTCAGGGAGTTCTATGGCAGACTTTCAGGGAGTTCTATGGCAGACTTTCAGGGAGTTCTATGGTAGACTTTCAGGGAGTTCTATGGCAGACGATCACTGATAATACATTTACTCGTTCAGAGTATTCTCTAGCATCTGATCTCCGTGTTTGCTTGTATCACTTGACGTGACATGTGCTAATTGATGAATCTGACTTTTTCCATGTTGCTGCGAGAACGATCGGTTTGTGATTGTTTGGGATTGTCGTTCAAAATTATTTGTTCTTTCACTGTTTTAGAAACATTACTTGACTTTTATTTTAATGCTTAAGTTTATTTGTACATCATTAAGGATGATAATGGTTATTCGTTGCTGACAAGTGACTGTTGGACCTGTGACCATGTAGGCCGCGAGGCTGGGTAGTAAAATGCTTAGTTATACATAATCGAAAGTACCATGTCACATTTGGTCAACGATTTAGTTTCTTCTCGTTCACTAACGAAATAAAGACATAAATACTGTTACACTTGCATTTTTTGAGAAGGTAAATTATCTTCTAATCGATTTCATATAGACAGGACTTGATGAAGGGTCATTAAAGTTTTGCCAGGCCGAGAAGCGGGTGGCTACAATACGCTCACTCTGCATGGTTTCGATTGATTCCATCTTTTCAACAGAATAAACTCTCTGACTTGACATCTCAAAACAAATGCCAAAATATCTGACAAGAGGGTTGGGAAAGGTCAGGGAAAACTCGGACCAGCAGATTGTTCGGTAGGTAAGTTCGTCAGTGGGAAAGTAGATAAAATATGTTCGCGGCTGATTTTCCTTTCTTCTAACATGTTTGATGATCTGAATGACATTCTTATTTTATTTTTTAAAAAATCATGTAATAAATATATTTGGGTGAGATCCAGAAGGTACGTGTCAGTGATGTTCAAACAAAACAGTTCTCAAGATAAGTTCAGATAACATAGATTAATATTATTATTTCATTATTGTCACTGACAAGTAGGAATCAGCTATCACAGAAAGTAATCTCAATATGGAAGGATCTTCCTGTCTGCCGTTATTCCCTTACTTTCCTTTTCAAATGTAGACTGAGTGTACCTTACTTTTTTCGGTTATATCCTTATCATTCCCTCCAATTATATAAAGAGAGGGACTTGTGACTTGCAAACTATTAACGGGAATACATAACAATACAGCACAACCATCAAGAAGAACAAGACTCGGGCTAAGTACGTCATAGGTAAGGTTACGTGACATGTCGATCAGATACAAAGGATAAATATTAAGCCAGTGTGATTCTATTATATTTACCTTCTACTACGTTTTAGCTGTTTCACGTTCGGAGAACTTAAAGCGAAAGAAGACTGGTTCATTTAACTGGTGCGATTGTTCTTAAAACAACAGTGAGGATTAAGTTCGCATTGAATCGTCATATTCTGAGAACAAGTTTTTTCAGCTAGATATAAATCTTAATCAATATCACCCTTATAATGAGAAATAATAAGTCCTATTATTATTATTATTATTATTATTATTATTATTATTATTATTATTATTATTATTATTATTATTATTATATCATAGCTTATCTTCATCGTTTCCTTTAGACAATTTTAACTATTATCCGGACCGCTCTGGTGGTCTAATTCGTTTGAGCTACGGGAGGTCACTGGTTCGATCTTACAAAAGACTTATTTATTTAGAAAACAAATAAAAACGGTTCAAGCAGCTGCCTTGCTTGATGCTCAGTATTAAGACATTAGTGTTAGAATTGGTCAGACTGCTGTCAGGATAATGTGATTAGGTGGGACATGACGCTACATGTCTGCAGCATGATGCCCGTTGCTAGATATCACTATAAACTGTCACCCTGCAGACATCGTATCCATAATCTCAAGTTGTTAAAGTTGTGTTCAAAATAGACACACACAAACACACACACACACACAATTAACTTATGAAAGCATAGAATTTAATTCTAAAGAATTTACTTTCTAAATCAATCACCAGAGGAGTACTCAACATGAGATAATCCACTTTGAGGATAAATTTATCTTTTGTTGAATGTTTAAAACCACATATAACTCTAACTTTCATCTATTTTGGAGACTCCAGCTAAGAATGCTATTCCAGTCGAATTTTGTTTACAACTGAAACAAAATTCTTGTCCTGATTTCAGAAAATATCTTTGAAATTTCCTCCTGAAGCTTATGTTGTACGCTAAGTTTTATGTATCGTAATATTAAATATGTACAACAAAATTGTAATTATCCTAGCGATTAAAGCAGTTGAAAGTATTACTAACATCTTTAAAATTCAGAACCTTCATACCAGAAAATCTTTCATATATTCCTCAGAGATCAATGAATATTGGGTTTTGTGAAAAAAGTCAAGATAATTAATGACTGAACGGAAACATCTTACTGTGGTCGCAGGTTCTGCATGAATATGTACTTTTAATTGTCACTGTCATGCGGACTATAGTTAGCGATGCATAAAATTAGAAAAAAATATTTACTTTCAAAAGTACAAGAAGGTATCAGCTAAAAGTATCGTGCTGAAATTATTGTTTCTTATTCTGTTAAATATTTATATTTGATCTTAAAATGGATTAGGCGTATGTCACCTGGTTTATAAGCACATCGGTTGGAGAATATATTAAGCTGTGTTTTATTCTGAATTTTGGCTTAAAATAAGTAAGTGAAATCTGCTTTTCAAAGGCGAAACGAACTGTTGTTATGCTTTTATTTTGGGGGATCAATATCTATAATATATACCCACTTTTCAATCTTACGCGGTAACCTGTGTACCAATTTTTTTTAAAAAAATACTAACATGAATGGTGTGCGGAAATTTTGACTGAAAATATAAATATATATGATGACTTCTGTGCACGTTACAGCGTTCCATTTAAAGAGCATACATTTAATCAAACCGATAAGAAAGTGTAATATGTCGAATAATTAACATTATTATATTAGTTTTTCATTCTTTTGTTGATACTGTATTATTCATAGTGAAATGTTGTAATACATTTCAATTTCAATTTACAATTAAGTTGCAGGTCAATATGGCGGCCAAAACCGCATCAGGAAACAATACCGGACGTATTAAATTCGAGTTACCCTGCGATACTGATTAACAAGGTGATGGTGACTTTGTTCGAGAACTGCAATCACTGTTTGATGAAGTAATTGGAATAAAAGTGACTCATAAAAAACAGCTATTTTTATAACTGTCATGTGACAAGAGCTCGTACTAAGTAACAAAGAAAAGAGTGAAAGCCAACAAGCATTGTATATTTCAACAAAAACAATTCATTTCCTAGGACAACAATGTAAAAATTTGTAAAGAGGACTTACAGTCTGTGAATATAATCCAAATATGATTCTAAGAATAAAAACACAAGTAATATCAATAAATAGTCTTATAAGAATCCAGGTTCGAATCTCGACGATGTCCGAATATGGAAGGCGATGACGTCAGATGTAGTCCAATGTATGAATAACAATAATTCCTCACTTGAATCACAGTCTTTGTTTCCGAATAATTGCAGAACTAATTTCCTTGAATACCTTTCAGAATTATTGTATAAGATAGTCAATTTGTTGAGTGTCCAGGAGAATAAATTTTTGAATCCGAAAAACTCCGACGAAGAATAAAATATTCTGGCAACAAATTTAAAATAAATACACCTTGTTCCTTCAAGGTTTTGAATGACTCTGGCCAAACCAATATTAAGAATGAGTATTTACACTCAAAACATACTTTAACTTGCTTAATATAATGAAATGAGCCAAAGTTTCAAATTAAAGAAACGTGTCTGTTTTCTTGGAAATGGGTCGTGTAGAACTGTTATAAAAAAGTTAGGAAAGTACATATTGCTTTATGACGAACAAATTAGCTCATGCGCTATCTTTACGCTATCTTTCTTTTATAATATCTCAAATTTATACAATACGTGGAAGAAAAGGGTAATATAAGATAATATAAATGGAAAACACAATTTTTATTGTTTTAATTCAATTTAATTGTTTCATGTAACGGAAAAGCGTAATCCAGCATAAAATCTAGGTAGACCAATGTCACTCCACTAAACAAACAAAATACAATGACTCATGAGTATATTGAACCGCTATATGCATGCTCTATTTGCACTGTGTAAATACTGACATTGTTTTTGAGTGCATTTCTTTAGTGCTGGGGATTTCTTTGTCAATATACCCTTTAAGTTCCACCCTAAGAAGTCTTGATAAGGTATTGAAGAAGGTAACGTTTGAATAAACGGTAGGTAGCTAAATATTAAATGAAGCCTTGCTTTTATGTTTACATAAACATAAAGTATTACTTAGCTTAGCAACAAAGGGTGCGTCAAACACCATACTTATAAATACTTACCTTCTCAGGTTACACCAAGTCATAATTTACACCTAAATAAATTTATGCTGCCTTGAATCGGTGAATGAGGGTTCATAAAAGGTTCATAACATATTTTAAAACACTATCTTTAGTATCAAAATACGAATCTTCGATGCTAAAATAATTCTCGGTTTAGTTTTTGAAAGATATTTGTAAAAGTTCTTTGTGACAAATCTTCATTGTGTTTGGAGTCATATCATTTGTCTTATGTACACATCAACTTTGAAAGCTTTTAACGATTAACTTGTGTATCCATTACCTGTATTAGGAGGAAAAGTTATGTTTGTTTATCAGCATTAGTATGATATTAGACATTATGCATTTCCTATGTTCAAAGATTTACGATAATGATTTATAAATGAAAGAATACGCACTTCATTAACAGTCATGTTAGCGTTTGTGTGTACTAACTGGCCCTGGGGTAAGAAATACCCGGGTCTCTCATAGTTATTGTTCAAACAAAATTAAAAAGTGTTGTTTTCAGGTTATTCCCGGTTGCCACCACCCCCGTCCTTGTTGGCCCAAGATATGGTGGCTGACCCGGATTAACATATCATTGGAGAGCAACTCTATATTATCGCGGTATTTGCCTAACGTAGGTATGGTAGGCAAGTGTTAAAATCAACATAAGCTGCAACTTACGTAAGAGAAGGAATGTTCATGCTTTTCACTGATAGAATATTTCCACAAAAACAAACGAAAGAATCAAGTGATCAAATTTAACACAAATGTGATTAAGGCGAAAATCCAGTAATAACAAAATTACAAATTAAAAACATAAATTATTTAAATTTATATGAATTTTATAGGAAAATAAAAAAGATGAAAACAACTTGTATTACTATTATCATTGAAATCTTACTGATTTCAAGAAAGCTGAAATGCTATTATATTTTTATTTATTTAGGAGATGTATGATCATAAGCAACATATTGTCAATTGTGGTCCATATTGGTTACCATGGAATGAAAGTCCAAGCTTACTTGTCAGAACATGTATGACGCCATCAGTATATGACATATAACCATCAAATATGAGACGATACACTGAGCATATTTCCTAATCAAAGCCAGTGCAGTTATAGCAAGTTCGACTAGAGTTTTATGTGATGATCAACGGAATTGCATACACTTTACCAAAAAGTGATGTTCCTTCTTTTTCAATGTATATATTTATAAAAAAAATGTTGACATTTAAGAGTAAATTGTGCTGTAAGATATTTGCGTTTTTGCTAGCTACAACTTTACGACTGTACGCAACCGCTACACATCGCATGTCAAAAGTTAATCGGAAAATTCCGTTTTTTGCCGCGATAATATAGGAACTACAAGTGCAATTATAGAAAGACAAACCGGAAATAACGAGGAAATGTACGGACTGTAAGGTATGATAGTCCTAAAGTGACAGAACAAGCATATTCGTACCGAAATGCAGGATTACAAATCTGCCGACTTAGGAATGTCATTCAATAAAGGAAATGGGAAATGCACTTAAAATATACAGATTTTTTAACTGTAACATGGTTCAACAATCTTTTCAATCGTCTCCTTTGGTGATCTTTGTGTCTTTCTTCTTGCTTACAGTGTCCTCTCTTGATTCATGTTTGTTTGGTAATGGTTCGCGATTTTCATTAGTAGAACCAGTAAAGTCCATTGTATTCTTTGTGTCTTTGTAACGCTTGAAAGCAGCCCCTCCGTGTTCTGCTGTGTCTGGACTGTACCAATAACTGTCCAGTTTGTAGTATGTTCTTCCATTCTTCCATGCGTTTATCTTTAAGCATTCCAGTGACGCCATCTTAACTATAAAATGCATTTATAAATTATAACCAATGAAAGAACTTTACTCGCCAGTAAAATGAAAAATATAATAAAAATCCAAAATAATATAATATGCAAAGTATCCTGAAAACTTGAATGTATTTGTTTCCGTGGCAGCGTAATTGTAATCTGAATTGAATGTTTACCTTCTCACACGAGTGTATATAGAATGTACACTCGATGGCTTTAGCTAATGAAAATGACAGAATGACAAAATGACAGAATAAACACCAGATATGTCGTAATTTAGAAATACTTTTGAATAAACCTAAAGCAGTAATATTTAAATATTTATAACACTTATACTAATTTGTATACACTTTGAATCTGACCCTCTATCTAATTTTTTAATAAATATATGGATTTAGAAAACAAATGACAGTGCATGAAAAAAATTTTCGTTTTTAAAGTTTTGAACTTAATGATATGCTACATAAAGGAGATACGGTTGTATTTATTGTGAAATGTTTTACCTTTCTGAAAGTTAGAGCTCTTTCCGCCATTTCTACACCTGCCGGCATCATCTCCGCATCTATTATCATTTTCGCTGTTTGTATCATCTCCGTTCACACCACAACATTTCGCAGAACCTGAACTACTTTCATTTGTTGCATCTACTTCCTCTTATTACTTTCCAATTTTGCTCTGTAATCTTCAAAGCTTGTTTCCTTAAACTAGCTTTGAGTTCAGTTCTAATGCTTTGTAAAAGCATTGTTTAGCTTCTGAAAGTTTTCCTTTGCGTATATTGGTCTCGCAACATCCCAGATAAGCAACTGTTAGAGTAGGACAGGATTTAATGGTTGCTATAAAATATTCAGAAGTTTTGGCATTTTCATGTCGTTTCTCGAAAATTTTTCCGAGCATATAATTATCCCACGAATGCCAAGGTTTATTCGTCTCTCCGTTTTCTATGGCCACTTCGACAGCTTTACTCAACAGAGGAGCAGCTTTTTAAAAATCGTTTTCGTAGAAATAATATTCCCCTAGGTCACTCCATGCTGAAGAACATTTGGGATATTGCTCGATAGTGCTTTGAAGGATTGCAACAGATTTCGAAATTTGTTTCAAGAGAAAATGAAGTTGAGCTTCTGCTAATCTTTTCTCGGCGAAATGGCTCACATTTATAGCAGTCTCTAAATCTGCTATAGCTTTTTCAATCTGTTTGGTTATTACATAAGCCTTAGCACGCCACCTCAACGCTAAATTGTTTTTAGGATCTTTTTCAAGACGTTTTGTGAAGAGTGGTATAAAACCGTCTTTGTCACATCTCCAAAAAGTGTGAAATGGCAAGTGGAATTGAGGAGGAGTGACGTCACGGTACTTGAAATTGGGGAAAGTAATGGCAACAATGTTCCAAGTGAGAGACCTCATTCGGGTGGATCAGTGAGAAACAGTGTTGCACTAGGTTCACTTGAATACGTGCTTTTGTAGGTAGGGAAAAACAATATAGAAACATATATGTATGTATGTATGTATGTATGTATGTATGTATGTATGTATGTATGTATGTATGTATGTATGTATGTATGTATGTATGTATGTATGTATGTATGTATGTATGTATGTATGTATGTATGTATGTATGTATGTATGTATGTATGTATGTATGTATGTATGTATGTATGTATGTATGTATGTATGTATGTATGTATGTATGTATGTATGTATGTATGTATGTATGTATGTATGTATGTATGTATGTATGTATGTATGTATGTATGTATGTATGTATGTATGTATGTATGTATGTATGTATGTATATATAGTGACACGAAAAAAGAATTCGGTGGTCCAGTTGGATAAGCAACCTGTATCGAAAGTAAGTTTTGTCTTGTCAATGCTCAAACAATCTCCCTTTGTCAACACTCTACTTTATTGGGCACAGCAGTAGTTGGGGAGATACCAACCAAACAGGCTCTTAAAAACGGTCACTTCGTTGTCGGTTGTCACTCCATCCAGGGCGCAACCAATGCTCCAATGGTATGATTGGTTGTACACTTTGACCAGGTACGGTAAGACATCGTTGTACTTGAGACTGTGTTGATGCGTAAATATTTTCACATGCTTTTTTAAGGCATTTTGTAAACGTTCTATGATGTTCTCTTTGGTTTCTGGTTTATCGGTGGTGAAAAAAAATGAATGTTTCATTTCTTCAGTTCTTTTGGAAAGTTTGGTTCGGACATTCGGTGCCTTTGATGGTTTGCCATCGAAGAGGGTGACGACAGTTTTGTTTCAACATCAATTTGAGGGCTCGTACTAAGCTCGAATTGGAATTCAAAGACACTACCCATGCAAATTTGGAAAAGACGTTGATGACACACAGCAAATATTTGTTGCCACAATTGTAGGTGGTTAAATTAGAGATATCGGCTAAATCGGCTTGCCACTGATGATTGATACCCTCCGCTCGGGGGTGACTTCTGTAAACGTTTCGTCGAACGGATTTGTGTAGACTTTACTTCTCTTGTTCTTATAACGATCGTTGTCGGGTTTTGGCAGCAAGATATTTTGAACTCCTTAATTCACAAGTTGTTTTGGATCCTAATAAATGCTGTCTAACAAATGCTCCAATAGTCCTCTCTCTTCTATAAGTCACCCACCGTTCACTACTGTTATTCTGGCTCGGTTGAAGTAATTGTATAGGAAATGATTTAACTCGTCCAACGAGCCGTACGAGTAGAAGTCGAAGGAAGTAAGTGATGGAGGTGGTAAAGGGATGGCTTTGTCTTGCTTTCTTTTTTCACTTCTGCTTTCCCTTCTTTATTATTCAGTTTTTTCGAATGAAGAAAGGACATAATCTATTTAACTCAACCTTTGAGTTCTTCTCGTTGGGGTGTCAGAGAATAGGTCAGCAAGGCCGTTCCAATCTTACTAGGAATGGAAGCCGCTGACAGTGTTTTAAAGACTTATCATGCCTCTTCAACCTCATTCATCCGTGAGGCTGTGTCTGTCTTAATTACTGGGGTGGTTGTGATGTACTTTATATCTACATCATACAATCGTTTCAGAGTCGGTTGAGCTGTTTCAGTTAAAGCTTTCTGGTGAAAGAGTTAAAATCGTTACAACATTTGACCCTACCTTTGCGATTTTTCCTTTTCTGGCCAATCGCAATCCATCAACAATTTGCAAATTGAGTTGTAACTGGGACGACTTGGTAACATGAGAATTGGAAGGTAAATGTGGAGTGAGTTGTTCTAGCCAACGATGAAATTTTATCAATCCTTTGTAAGGGACTAAAATCAGCATTCATCCTTCCATCAGATACTAAAGTAGACGTATGACATTTTGCAACCAAAAGGTTCCTTTTATCTTATTGTCTTTTTATATCTTGAACCGCCTTGTGAAGCATGAGCTCCTATGAGTTCAGAAACCATTGTTCGCAATATTCTTTTTACCAAGGGTCCTAACAACAGGTGCAGAAAACCTCCGCATTGCACCAAGATCTTTTTTGTTGGTTTGTAGGATAGGTATTTTCTTTCTGCCCATTTGGCGAAGAACTTGTCGATGCTTGCCTAAGAGTTTTTTTCGGATGCTGAGACAAAAGTATCGTTCCTTCAAGATATTCAGGCAACATTCGAACACGGTATCGACGACGTCTTTCCTGGATGTTTGAATTAATTGTTTCCGCATGGGTAGAGAGATGCTTTATACAGGACAGACAACATGTCCCAATGTTTGGCTAAATTTATCGGTAGTCCTTTACTTTTCCTTCCTTTTTGAGGTAAAGAGGAATGGCGTTTTGAGGGCGAGTAGTTTGCTTCTTCCAGAGCACACACAAACTACAATCGATGACTTGGCACACGACCTTTTATATTGTGGGTTAGGTATTTTTTAGTAGGTCAAAGGGTTTCAGACACGTCTTTTTAACGATCTCTTTTACTATCCCATCAAATAATACGCCATTATCACCCCCTTTGGTTGCTCCTCTTTTTATTGGATGACTGGGTCTTTTATTGGATGAACGATGTTGGCTATATATTTTTTCGGATCTTAGGTCAAACGACGAGACTGCCCTTTTTTATTGTGGACAGGAGAACGGAGATGGTGGTGGTGTGCACTTCTGACTGGTGATATCTTTTATGCTCAGAAAGCAGAAAAAAACATGATACTCATCGCCTGGCAAGGGTCATTTTTATAGAAGAATGCGTCGCTTCTAATTGTCGGTCCGACGTATCAACTTGACTAGAAACACTCTACTTTGAGAGGTTCGTAACAGACTAAATTGGGAAAGATCTTGCTTAGATAGGTCTAGTAAAATGTGTAACATGCCTGATCTCTCTTGGACTTTGATACTGACTTTGTGGGTAGGTAATTTGCTTGCAGCTGCCACTTCAACTAATGTGGAGGAGGTGTGTGTCACCGCTGCAGGAGAAGTTCATAGAAACACAGGTTTATATTTTCTTTTTCAACTTAAGAAAAACTGGTGACAATCGGACTTGGCTTGTGTCACTAGCATCGGTGAAGTGGAAAAACCTGATGGTATTGGAGATACGGTCACTGATGCAGATCGTGACTTGGGGATGTATGGTTGCGCCCGGGTCGCAGGGCATCCTTTTGCGGATAGAAGCTGTTTTCTTTGGTTATTTCTTAGGATTTTTCTTTTTCTAGGGCTATATCCTGGTTTTGTTACCATTTCTCTTTTTCTACTGGGTACATTTTGACCGGGGAGTGACTTTATTCTTGGGGATCACTGCTGAGGCATTTTGATCCTATTTTAATAGGAAGAAAAAGATGAAATCTTCTACAGTAGTGCTACCTCCAGGTTTCATGATTTGCCTGCCTTTTGGTTTGAATGTTGATGCGGGGATGTGCCAGTTGCGTCAAGTCTAATTTGTTTCTGTCAAGAAAGCGTTTGGTTTGATGAAGGATGTGAAGAATAATCTGTAGTAATTGACGTGCTGTCACCGTAAACAATTGTAAGACTTCTCTGATACTGGGTTCTATGATAAGAGCACGTATTTGTTGATTGTTTTCGAGAATGATCACGTACAAGGCACGAATCATTTAGACGAGAAGATGAGACTGAGAGCAAGTCATGTTGACGATGTGTGAGAGAGACCAGAAGTGCCCGACGTTTTACAGATTATTGTAAGTCGACGGGGACGTGTACAAGACAGTCCCTTCACCTTGGCACCAGTTGTGAAATCACAAATAAGAGGGGGTAGTGGACTTTAAATACACAAGTAAATAGGCATGAGGAGTTTTATTGGCATTCTCGTCGCGTGAGTCAGCCAAGGAGTTCCTAATTATTTGGTCAACACCTTCACTTGCGATGGGCACTGGGTCTGATGCTCCGATGGGCTTTACTTTGTTGAAAAATTTTAGGTAATGAAAATGTCACTGGCATTACGATGATGCCTTTTATGCGCAAACCACAGCTTAATTTCTTCTTTTCTCCTCACACGTCATTTAAAATGACCAGATGTATTTGACTGGGTTAGACACGATTCCGTCGTCTTCGCGAGGAATGCCTTCCACAAAGAAGATGGAATCTCTTTCACGTTCTAGCAGGATGTTGTAAGCTTATTGCCATTCTTTGTAACACCACACAATTGTTTGAAGTGGACGATCGATCAAATGACTTTGATGTTCAATCAACCGTTTGATAAATTAGGTTTTGCCTGAACCGCTAGGTCCAAAAGTTAACATGTTAAATGAATGGCGAAGATGCAAGGCCTACCAACTGGAGCAATTTAATGTTTCATCAATGACGATGAAAGTCGAGGAAGAAGTAGCAGAGGCAGCAGATGTAGCCAGAGCGTAGGTGATGATACTTTTGAAATGAACACTGACAAGGTAAGAGTTTTTATATTTCCTGGACACGTATATTGCAAAATTGTTGGACACGTAACTTGCATAACTTTTCTGGCCACGTTTATTCCAAAAACATTTTTTAAAAAAAACGACAGGGAAAATACATAAAACCATATAGTCAAATACATTCACAAAGTACACATCAAAATGATCACAGTTGAATATAAACTAGTGGCTGTATAACATGGGTAACGAAAGTGTGGTGTCCTAGGGACACCCGATAATGTTCATAGAGTCTCTACACTTGCTAGAGTCACACAGGTGTCCTTCCGGAATGGCTTTTTGGGGTGTCCACGAAAATGACGGTTTTCCTGTGTTGGGTTCGTCTTCTGGCACCGAGGCTAACACAGGCTTATAAATTACTTATTTCACGGAACGTTTGACTTCATTACCACAAATTGTTGCCATAGTCAGCCACTTCTTTCGTCCGAGCCACGAAAGCAAGACTTTTCCAGCCATGTACATCTAGCCTGTGAGGGTGTAAGTTGCAAAATAAAAGCTGACGAATCGTTTGTTGACCTGAAATGTAGAAAAGTATCGAAAAGAAAGCGCAAGGCTTTTAATAGAACGATTCTCCTGTAACATACCTGATATCTCTTATTTAACAGAACAATACTCATGTTTTGGTGGTAGGCACTCTTTGGCAATAGTCAACATGGAATTTACTGGAAAACGAAATCCCAAAAAACGAAGTCACTAAGACACACACAACGTCTCAATTCCAAGGACACATTTCTTGTAAAAAGTTCTGGTAATAATCCACAGTCTCAATAATGTCATTGATTACCTACTATGGAATTTGTTGCATCACAAAGGATAAAAGTCGTGGTATGGTAGCATGTTTTTATACATCTTTTTGTCGGAGGAAATAAACGTACTTTATACACAGAGCTGATCGATCTCTAATGGCGAATCTAAATTGTTTGTCACTAATCTGCAAACCAGACACCGTAAAGAAGTTTCCTCTTCAACCAAAATTAGATTGTGTAAAAGATTTTGGTAATTCTCTAAGTGTGTAGTACGGCTAAGTTGTAGTGCTTAGAGTCTGCCTAACCTGTGGAACGCTTTCATCAGAATCTTCTTATAGCATTCGGGTACCATAGGTCCAAACATCGGTGACATAAAGGATATAATTGTTATTTGCGTATCACTTGTATTTTGATAAAGTCTTGCTAAACGTGTTCTCTCAAATCTACAGGCGAACCGCAAACGTTTTCTTGTGTAGTATCCATGAAGAGATTACTGGGGTCCCTCTAAAGGTAGGTACTGACAGAACTGAGACCATCAAGTTTTCTTTTTGCTCCCATACACCGCTGCTGAAGCACTTGACTTTATCACCCTCGCCTAAAAAGATAATTTTGGCTATAGCTAGGTTTTTGGGTGTAGGTCCTCCATGATATTATGCTACATTCCTTGAAACATTTGGAAACGACTTTCAAGGTCGCAGTATTCAAATACGCAAGGAACGAATATTCTTCTTCCACATGTTCATTTCGATGAAACTGTGGTAAAAGTTGAAGTAGTTTGCTCAAGCATGGATGACATCTGTATGATGGTGGCTGAACGGTAGCGTGACGTTCAGAATGAAAGCCAGTACATAGTCCACGGTAACGAGTGACATCGCTTTCGCATTCGTCCTGTTTGACAAGCACAGATCACTTTCCATGGTGGATGTAATAGTAGTAGTAGTACTAGTAATAGTAGTAGTATCAGTAGTAGACATTGCGAAGTTCCCATGATGTCGTACTGAATCCCTGAGGTCAGAGTATACATGGTCCTGAAATCGCAAAACACAGCATCGCACTCATCCTGAGAATTACTGAACTTGACTTGTGTTCGACTACAAAATGGAAGTAAAAGTTTTTGGAGAATTGTCCAAGGAGCACGGAGTGATCGATCCTTGGAATACAAAACCTGCTCCATTCCCAAAGCGTGTTCCTTAGTGTATAGCAAACGATGCAAGCCCGAAAAGAGCCTGCCTGTCATGCATTCTCAAATGACCAATTTGTTAAATGTCGATATTCGGTCAAAGCTCTACGCTGGCTACATTCCTTGAGCGACAAGGAAGACAAATCAAACCAACATGCCCAAAAAGGAGGAGGCGAAAATGTCAACATTGAATCGACAATACTTAACATTTTTTTCTTAAACGTCGAAGACGTTCGAGGCGTCAATTGGTACCAAGCACATGTAGTTTCTTTTTGTTTGGTACGCATGTCGTCAGGGTCGCTGTAGTGACAATCAGGCAAATGTAGCAGGACAGCGTGTTGATTGGCTTCGGGATTGAAAAGTGGGGAAAATAGCCTTTGGCCAATTCTGTCATTCCAAACGTTTTAGACAGTAGACTCAAAGACATGGCCAAGTAACTTCGAATCTTTAAACTGTACTTTTTCACGTCCATATAAATGATTTTGGCTCCGTTCAAAATGACTTAGGACATTGGTGCTTTGCTCCGTATAATATTTCAGAAAACATTGTCCATCGTGTCCTCTTGACTTCAGGTCTCGTCGATAGGGTCTACGATCGATTGGGCAAAATCGATCAGCATGTTAGGTCCTCGAAAGATTTTTTCACATCCTCCAGGAAGCTTGCTACTGTGAATGTAATGACAAAAGACTGATACAAGTCTGGAATTAAGATGAAACGAGCGCACGATTTCATTGAAAAAGATGAAGAAAGTAAGAGGCACAGACGTGATACAACGGATTTGTTTTATAAGACACTCAACTTGTTGAGTTTCCATGAAAATAAATTATTAAATCCAAATATCAGATGAATAACAAACAATCTGGCAACAAATAAAACAATCCATCATTTTTCAAGATGTTAAAACGACTCTGACAGAAAAATATTAAGAATGCGTATTTAAACTCCAAAAAACATCGTTTCAAGTCTCACGAGATGGGACATGTGGTCTCTTACAAGAAATCATATATGCTTTTACAAAATACAAGAAATGAGCAAGCAGATCGTAGTGCAGTCGTAGAATATGAGAAAACAAATTTTTAGAACTTTGATAGGAATAGTAGGTATTAGAAGACGTAGTCTTTGAGGAAGTACAATGCCGAAATTATGGAACATTTAAAGCATTTTTCCCGTTAGAGGCTGATAAATATAAACTTTTAAATGTATTGACAAAATAATTTTGCCCCCACCCAGTTTGAGAAAGCGAAAATGCTCATATCATAGATATGTTGCAGCCAAAAGAGGTCGAGACCCGGTATTAGTTCTACTATGTACATGCATGTAGCTCTCAAAAATAGTTGTGCAAGAAGTTAGATAATACAGTGGTGTCATACAACTATGCTATCAATCTAATATGCATAAGATCCATTGGTTTCGGTGGAATATTTAAAATACAAAAAACCTACTAGTTTTTCATTTATCAAAAAGTATTAACAGGTGTTAGAAATAATCGTCTTTTGCAAATGCTTTGCGCAGATATTCCTGACACAGCTGGAGCAACCCCAGTTCAGGTTTTGGTAAGGTACTATTTAATTGTATGGCAAAGTGAAATTTACGAATTTCCATATTCACATTCTTGGCACAGCTAATGGTATGTTCTGATAAAAGAACAAAACAAATAATGTCTGCTAACATGCAAATTAGACAATAGTATTGACTTCTTAATTCTGAGTGAGAGACCTTTGGCTCTAAATCAATTTTCTAAACTTTCCATTAAAAAGATAAAAGTGAGTTTGATGATTATAGTAAATGCAAAGTTTGAAACAAGATCATGATTTAAAAGGCTCATTGCTTAATCTGAGACATAAGTCCTCCATGCTTCCATTACTTCGTTCGTCTATGTACCGGCGGGTTTAGAACAACACCATATGCACATTGATACAGTGAAAGTGTCGTACTGGTACAAACACAGTTTGAGTCAGGTTGGAACTCCTTTTACGTATGTGATTTATACAAAAAAAAAAATCCCTTCAAAAAAACAACAAAACAATAAAAGCAGTCTATATGTGCTAACAGCCACGTTTGCTTAGAGAATATAGTATACGTTTTCCTAACAAATTACGTAAAATGTTAACTTTGAAGGGTAATTTTGTGATAGGTTTTTCGCAACTTCTTAAGTGGTTTTGGGAGCATCTTCTGGGTACGATTTTTTGCCATTGAAAACAAAGAGTATATCTTTCTTATTTAGATCTACCTAGGCTAACTCTTTACGACTGGATCATAGTTAAAATAAGATTTAACTATCTGGTCCGTACCCTATGAGCCTTTTAAGTACAAACGTCAAACTCAAGGTGAAGCCCAAAACAATAATCAAATACGAAGCTTGGAGTATATTTAGTTCCATGAAATAAAACATGTCTCAAGCGTGTTTTCTAATAAATAAAATACTTCTAAAATGTTTCAGTTCTAGCTTAATTATGCTAAAACCACATGATGTTAAATTTTTGCTCAAAATCTTTCTAGAAAACCAAATGACAGGCTCAGTAGTCACGAATAATATGTGCACAAACATTGCAGTAAAACTCAGACCTGAAAAACCAAGCATAGAGTCTCTCAGTGTCAGGGAAATCTGGAATGCATTTCGAAACATACTTCCTAACAAAATCCTGATTATTATTTAACGGGAAAAGAATACAGGCTGAAATTCAATTATATATATATATATATATATATATATATATATATATATATATATATATATATATATATATATATATATATATATATATATATATATATATATATATATATATATATATATATATATATATATATATATATATATATATATATATATATTAACTTGCTACTCGGAGGACTTTTTCATTAGCGTATCAAGCTCAGAGCCCACGTAGATCAGAAGGTATATCATATTGATTGGTGAAGCAAAAGGAGGTAGGAGGTGGAAGAAAAAGTGGACGGAGCATTGGATTCTGAAATAAACAACAATGCTTCCTATTGTATTTTAGAAGATTGGTACTCATTTTACATTCAAATTGCCTATGCCATGTGACATCCATGCTAATAGGAAGTTACTGAAATCTTCCAGAAATATCGATCTACGTAATCATCTATAATCCTATGTAAAACTAAACTCTTAAGATATTCGGATCAAAATATGTTAGATCAGTATGCCAAAATGAAAATATGTATTCAGGTCTAAGATATTACATTATTGAATCGTATCAGATGTAACAAAAAGTGATGTATTCGCATAGATGTGAACTAGCAAATCTATTTTAACGTGTTTCTCAGCCATTTTTAGGAATATTTAGTTATCGTCTACTTCTCGTTGATCACTTTGAATATCTCTCTACCATGCTATGAGCGTGTGTGTGTGTGTGTGTGTGTGTGTGTGTGTGTTGTTGCACCAAATATAATAAAAAGAAAGTAAAATAATAAGATCAATAATAAGATTTTGGGAAGGATCGAATTGTCCCTGCCATAAGATGCGACGAACTGGTAAACAGTCTCACATTCACAACATCGTGACTGCATACTTACAGATTTGACAATTATGTATATATATATATATATATATATATATATATATATATATATATATATATATATATATATATATATATATATATATATATATATATATATATATATATATATATATATATATATATATATATGACTATGTATTAATGTGACGGAATTTATTGATGTATGTATCAGAAGCATTTGATACCGTGCTTTATATGATGTTTGTTTTACCTTAGAAGAATGTAGGAATATATCGATGTGAGAGAATGCTTGACCGAGGAAATTTAATATACGTTATCTGATGATAGGCTGTGTGTATTGTGAGAAGAGACGGCTGAGGAAAAGTCCCAATTATTTAAGATTTTGAGACGAAATTTGGACTGTAGCCTGGACAGTCGAAGTCGACAGACGTGTAGTCTTGGGAGAGAAAGTGGAGGAGGAGGTGAAGGAGTCTAGAGAAGTCGAAGAGGAGGAGGAGAAGGAATTTGGAGAATGGCCGGGGAGGAAAAGAGGAAGGAACCGGATGAAAAAGGAGAGAGGATACAACAGATGAGTAGATATAAAAGGGCATGTGATTATCAATCTCACACTGTTAATCACGTGATCATATAGGCTTATTAAAGGGTGCAGCGGAAGGAGTGTAATTTGAAATTTTAGTCATTAAATAATTAAATTGCTATCAAATTATTATTCATTGAATTTCAAACATTTGTTATATTTTACCATTTGATCGTCGGCATTGCTGACTTGGGTCCTGGAACTTTACATTTATCTTTGACTAAATTTAATTTCCAACACAATAAAGCCTTGGTGGGACTTCTATAATAGTTTAAATAAATCACTTGGAGCACCCCACCCCAACCATATACTTCGTCACATTTTTTATAATTTCAAATAGATTCTTCATGAATAAATAACTATTTCGGAATTAGTGTTAATTCATTTAAAGACACTTTGGATTATATTTTTGCGATACATAAGGACTGTTTCACATCAAAATATTTTACATCAGCACAATAGAGTGAACTTCATTCGGAACACCATTGTAGCTCATTTGGAGCTCTCGATACATTTGGACTATTTTTGATTTCAATCATAATGCTGTAAATCATTTTTAGTTTTTCACTTTGTATTCTAGGAAAAAAACTGTTTGCTGAATTTTACAAAACGTTTTCTTTTTAGCATGTATTTTTAATAGTTCCCAGACTAACAATTAATGCAAACATATTCAATCGTAATTTAAAACTTGAAGATCCTGTTATGTGTCTGGCGTATTGCGAGTGTTCTCAGTGTTCTTTCGGCTCAGAAAACTGTAAAAGCTATCAATTCGAAGAAAGAAATAATGCCAATCAGTGATATCACCTTGTAAATTACAACATTCATAATGATTTGGAAACTTTGGCAGGGTTTTCATAAAAAAGCGCTATTTTTGATCTGATGCCAGTTCTTTTTCAAGCTCTTTTACAAATATCTTTCAACCCGTTATCTCTTTTATTTTCCATACGAAACAGATGCGTTGAATTCTTGGTTCTATTTTTCCAGTTTCATAGGGAAGTTATGCCCTGCCTTTTCAGACCAAATTGCAATTTATAATTATGGCTCTTTTGAGTCCATTTGTACAATTTCTAAATAAGCGAAAAATATCCTAGGGTGATTTTGAATATTTATTTCACAGTCTCTTGTACAAGGTTATTAATTATTAGATACTTAATATAAAGCACAATTTGTTGCTGCTTTAAATCTTGGCACTGGCTTCTCAGTGCCAATGAGATACGATACTCTCGACTTGTATAAAGAGAACAAAAATAAAGGCAATGTATTGATCATGTTTCGAAAACTTGCAACATCATTGCAAGCACCTAGACTTACATCAGTCTAGACTATGTAGGAGTCGTTTATGATAGATAAGTTGCAATCGTTGTATGGATTATACAAACATAGCAGCATGAAAAAGAGAGGACTTCATGATTTTCCATCTATGTTGCAAAAAGGTATCACCTCCACCTTATTCCCGTAAATATGTAGTATTCATTTCCTTGTGCTAATTCAGGAAATTCAACTTTGTAAAGTCAGTCCAAGTGTGTTTTAATCGCTCAAGAAATGGCAAGAAAATTGTGTGCAGCCCATGATTGATCTATTTTCATTTAGCATGTCCATGCTGACAGTCTCCGTGAGAAATTATTCGCTTATTTATTTTAATAATTGCGTAGTAAAAGAGTGTGTATAGCTATAACTCACATCCAACCTCAAGCAAAGTCTAGGTGATAAGCAGCATCCGGCTTTAAAAACAAAACTCACCTTTGGCTATGTTGAGAAACAGATTGTAGGGTACGTTTGATATTGTCGTCCAAAAACTTTACATTTGATTTGTAACTAAACTTAAGCGAAAATAATATGTATGTTTGAAAAGCTTGAATTATTAAATTATTCATTAAGTGAGTAGTTCTTTGGGCAAGGACAGCGGAAACTTCTTGAAGTGAACATGATGGTGGTCATCTCTTTGGTGTTGACTCTTCTTCGTGATTAGTAATGTATTTACCATAAATTACCATCAGTGGATTAGTTATGTATTTACCATAAATTACCATCAGTGATTGTCACAAACATTTGCTAAACTTCAACGAATCTTGTAACGCAGTACAAGCAATAATACCTACTACACATGCATTGAATGCATATCAATACTTTTCCGGCTGATCATCAGGCTGTTAGATAAGCCTGATTTCTTCATGCCAAGGATGTGTGTTATTTATTTATTTCATATTTGAATTCATTTTTTTCTAGGGCTAAATATAAAAGGCCCATTTCTGTCTTGAATTCAGTTATAAATGTTGTAAACGTTAACTATAAATAAATTTATTTGTAATATTGTGAATGTTATATTGCATCAAACAAACATTAATAATTTTTGGTGACATATTTTGTTTGTATCTTATGTCGAATGTTTTCTCTATAGCGAGTAAGCTCATCAATACATGGTACATCTTGATCGTTGACATTTGTTATGATACTGTTTTCGTTGCTTCATTCATATTTAATTTTGGTGTTTCTCCATTACGTTTATGGTCATTTATTATTAAATTTAATATTTTCCTGCAACTCTTACAAGGTATTATTAGTTAGTGCTATCAATCATCTTATTATTAATGTTTGTAATATCAGCATTCATTCATTAACATTTTATTCTACATGTCCTTTCATTATCATAATTTTTTTGCATCTGCTGTTGTTCTGACTGAGATCGTAAATTGCCATAAGCTTCTAGAGATATCTTTGTTTTCCCGTTTCAGCGTTGTATGCATTCATCTCTAAGCGTATCTATGGTTCAGTTCGCTGTACATAATGTTGAATATTTACTATTTTCCATACTATTGAATCTGTTACAGTTTGCACTGTCTCTATAGCAGTAGATTGAGTTTTATGACATTGTTTTAAATAAAAAATGTGCGTTTGTTTTTGTTTTTGTCACTAATTTTCTGTTTGTCACCAATCTGCTTTCGAAACTCTTCCCTTTATCAACTTCTTTAGTGTCGCATTCTTCAGTTAGTATTAGTTTACCATCGCATTCTTCAATCAATATTAGTTTATTGTATTTATATTGCTTCATTATTGTCATTTAAATAGTATAATCTTTTTGTATGAATTGTAATAATAAACAAAGAAATGCATTATTTGAAATGAAATAGATAGATTACTATTGTTTACAGTTAGTTGAAATATAACAGATTTATATTTTTATATTTGTTACAATCGGTAAATATAAAATCGTTTTTAATTTTATATCCTTTATTATATCATTTCCATTGTTTATCTTACTATTAGCAGATAACAGTATCTTATGTTTTCAAACCTTTATATATATCAATATTGTAATGAAGGTTTATGCAATAAATTGTGTCATTGTTGTTCCAAATGAAACAACGGGATGATACATTTTGTTGCTGTGAAGATGTTAGCCAATTTAAAAATTGTATGCTTTTCTGCAACGTCTGTAGTGCTATATTTCTTTAACTAAATTAATCATAATTTCCTTAAAATTCAATGCTATTGTCTGTCAACAAAGTAGCATACAAAGGTGGAGCAATTATCATTGTATATATCATTTATTTCCAAGAAACAGACAGTTGGGACATAGCATTAGCGTTTGGAAAAATACGTTATATAACATATTTATCAGCTTTCATGTGGATTAGCTTTTATTAAATCTTCCCAGTTTTCTTTAGTTTCCTCTCTTAACCTAAAACTACAATCATTTTTTGCACTGGTATTCATTCGTGGCTCAAGCTATTTAATTAATTTTTTTGTTGGGATTATTATGTATGGCCAAACAGAAAATTGTAACTGGAAAATAAAATTGAAAACATAAAATTTTTGGCCTATACGATATATGTTATTTGGTAGACCCATTGTAGACTTATAAAGCTTCTTTGCTGTATATCAGAAACCTGCGATATCTTGCTAGCACACGGTGATCCTTTATGTCATTATGCATGCCGTGTAAAAAAACATAGGTTTGGGTTCTTATTTATGTGGTGCTAATGAAGAGCGTTGTGCTTTAGTAAGTGTATTCAAACTGAGAGTCGTATAGTAATCATATATATATATATATATATATATATATATATATATATATATATATATATATATATATATATATATATATATATATATATAAATTATTGGTCTAAAGTATTCTATATTTTAAGATTTGTAATATTCTGCTATCTATATACAGGTTTTGAAATAGGGACAAACTAGTTGTCAATTTTTTCAGATTTTTTGTGAGTGATTAAGACAAATGTACACATCACAGTTCAATTACATTTGATCGAATTTTAACCATTTCAAAATCATATTTTAGTAATAGTTTTAGTTCATGATGCAGCTCAAATACTGATAAATGCGCGAATTGGGTATAAAATATTAAACTCTGAACTAGGCTTCGATGGTTTAGGTACTGATTGAGCAGAGAAATAAATGATTTTGAATTCTTTGTATTTTTCTCGCAATGCCATTAAAAACTACAATTGTTGTGTGTGTAACTCAAACATGTCTTCATATGAAGTCCGACATCGCATGAAAATTCGTACTGAAATCCTAATGGAGTTTCAGACACGTAAGGGTAGAGCAGCATTCACGGTAACCTGTGATCAATACGTAGCAAAAGAACTCACATTGGGACTTTCAGTTCCATCGGCCGCAAACAGAATGGGTTCTTTTTAAAAATGATGCTGGCTGTGATATAGCGGCTGCATTAAGACTAACACAATTATCATGAACATCTTGTATCAAATATCATAGAGAAAATATATACCTGTATACAATTTCTTTATTCCTTGCTGAAATACGACCTCACTATAACATGGAATCAAAGCGTTGTAAAGTAACTATTAATCATGTTGAAGCTGCATGTTGCTACTGAACTTGTTTGCAAAACAACACACGATATCTGTACAAGCAATTCAGCACTTGAAAACGAAATTTTAGATACAACAATCAAAGAGATTATGAAAACCAAGATTGACATTGGTAGCCATTAAAGGTAAAATACGTGGTTTCGGAGCAGACTTTATCAAACATTTTTTTATAGTCTATATCTGTTTATCAATTATATGATGTCCAAGCAGGTAAATAGTAATATCCAACCAGGAGTTACAAACCCAATTTGACGCATAGCTATACACCCATCTGATGTTTCATTGACCTATTCATTTTGCTACATTTGTTTGTTATCATTACTTTCGAAGACATTAGACACACATAAAGTGCCTGAGAGACATTTGCATATTATCCAATGAAATGCCATTCTCCTTTTTAATAATTCTCGTTCAAACTACAAAAAATTGTATTTTTATTCGAAATCCTACATATTCTTCATTGGTATACCGGTGCATTAATTTATGAATTTGCCATAAATCCTTCTTTCTTTTTGGCGTTATGGATCAGCGGTTGTTCTTTTAGCTAATCACTGTTGTCAATTTCGTTCGGGAATCTGCTTCGTGCGATATCTAAACATCATCTGTAATTATATACATCAGTGTTAGTATCTTGATACGATCTTGGTAAAACGGGTTTATTTGTCAATCTGAAACTCATTCATGAGCAGCTTCGATAAATGATTTATTAAGGAATCAATATTGATAGGTTTTTCAACTTCCAGTTTGCTTAATTGCTATAAAATCCAATGAGTCTACCATCAAATAATGTTATGGATTCGAGTCCAGGGCATCAATAAGTCTAAGATTCCTATATTGTTCACAATCACGAACAAGGTCTACTGGAATTCGGTTTTGCGAACTCTCCGTCATGTTAACAAATAGAGAATTGTTCCAGATCTTAAAGAACTATTCAAGCTTGTTGACGAAATCCATGCACTCGATGGAAACTACTTTAATCCATTCCAATCGCAAAAAAACACTTCGACACATAATTATTTTTGGTCCTGAGATTTGAGCATGTTTGATGCATTCAGTAATGTTATGCCCGGATTCATCAACGAATGTAAACTGATAAGGTGACAACACCACAATAGAAAATTACAACGCGTCTTCTTCTAATCGATAATCTTTAAGGAAGTTATCCAGGGTATTCTAAATCAACTGTTTTAACCGGGTAAGTATTGTTGTAACAATCATTGTTGTAATGATTATGGAACTATTGGCACCACAACAAACAAGAGGTGAGAGAAGACGCCATTGACTTCCATCTTGAACTTAATTTGAACTGTAATTCAGAGAGGACATTTTACTGTTAGGACTTATATTCATTAATTCTAGGATTAATTTTGGATTAGAGTCTAAACCGTAAATTATTTTTCATATTATTCTGTTAAATTTACAAAGCTTGCTGGCTTCACTCTTTTCTGTGTTATTTTTGTACGAGCCTAGACACTGAACAAAGAATTGGGGGGCTCGTCTGATATATAAGGATTTTATCTACAATATTTCAAAAATTTATTTTTGAAATTTAAATTCTTCTAGTTTCAAAATATTTTAAATTTCAAGCATTATTTCACACTTTGTTTGAAATATTTTGTGAAATCAACAGGCTTTTCACAATAACATCAATAGTAGAGAATTTGTTTGAATTTTACCCAGGAGTGTTTGGACATTTTGAAAATGGAAGTACAGTTCAAAGAGTTGGAATTAGAGATAAGACAGGTTCGGTTTCAGATAGAATTAATACAAATGGAGAGAAAAATGTAGAAAGACAATTTCAGTTTCAGAAATAGATAGGAGAGAGAGAGAGAGAAAGAGAGAAAGAGAGACAGAGAGACAGAGAAAGAAAGAGAGAGAGAGAGAAAAAAAAGAGAGAGAGAGCAAAACTCAGTCTGCCACAACTTTTAGAAATCAAGCTTCTGATAAGCTTGATAGCTTGATTCAAAATACTTGTCACTGCACGTGTACCTATTGCAAGAAGAAAGGAGACGTTATTTATGATTGCATCAAATTGAAATATAAGCATCAGAATCAAGACAGACCTATCCCAAATGCTCTTATTTCTAAAAAGGTCAAGGTCACTGTCATGTATTGAAATCAGTACATTCTTTTTGTCTAATAAACCCCATTCTGACTGTTATGGAGAATAATAAACTATTCATGTCGAAGGGTTCTATATCGATATTGGGTGATTTGGCCAATCATATCCCTATTAAAATTTTAATTGACACAGGAGCTACACAGTCTTTTATTATCAGGTATTTGTTTATCTTATTCTGAGAATTCTTCTAATTAGGGTGTTCTCATTCAGGGAGTTTCAGGGAGTATAGTACCTCTTTGACAATGTTCCTCTCCATTCTGTAAATTTATCATCATTCTTAGTTTCAGGACTTGTGGCAGTCGGACAGTGTTTTCTTTACACGTCAAGGGCATTTATTTGTTACCAGGCAATGACTTGGCTGTAGACAAGGTTGTTGGTATTCCACTTATAACTGACATGCCTTCTTTAAATCAGAAAGACGATCCTATTGAAACTGAATTCCCTGATTTATATCCATCTTGTGCAGTTACGAGAGCTATGGCAAAGAAAGCTCTTGAGCATGATTTCGATAAGGAAAGTATTCCTTTAGCTGACAAATGTATTTTTAAGGAATTTGATGAGATCACTTCACTAAGTTTCATCTGCAACCTACTTGACGACCCATTTAGCAAAATAATGGTAGACTGTGTCGGTCACTTACCTAAGACCAAGTCAGTCAAGCAATGTTTGTTGATCATAATGGGTGTGTCTCAACAGGATTCCGAGAGGCAATTCCTTTGAAGAATATTAAAATTAAGGTAATAGTGAAATCTTTGAGAAATACGTGTTACTCAGTTTGGCATCTCCGTATCTGTCCTATCTGGTCAAGGGTCAAATTTTATGTCTAGAATGTTTCAGCTAGTTATGCTCAATTTTGGCATTCAGCGATTCAAGTCAAAAGTGAAATTATGGTTGCACATAACGTTAATGGAGTGTACTTTTATGACCTGTGATAGAGTTCTTTCTCTATTAATCAATCTTCAAATTAGGCGTTATGGCCCTTGCAAAGTTAAGAAGAAAATGAATGAGTTAAATTATATTAATAGTATTCCTGGGATCTAAATAATTTAAAGAACTATCAGTATATTGAGAGAGATTGCCAGGTTAATCATGCAATTAATTGAGATGTACTTGTACCACTTACTGAGGATTTAAGTTAAGGAATTCAATCAAACTCTATTGATTTTGCAGCAACAAATCTTTGAATTTCGGAGATTATAAATTTTCTGGACCAGAATCTTTTACATTTGAACAATTATAAAGGAATTAACTTAAACAGGTATTCTTTGAATGCAAGCGATTGTTTTAAGATGTTCCTACGAGGACAAACAAAATGTCTCATGAAGTTGAAATTTTAAATTCCAAACCTCTGAAACAACACTGATACAGGATAAACCCTCTCAAATAGGAATTCTAGTAAAAGGAAATTAAGTATTTTCTGAAGAACGATTTTAAATAGCACAGTAAAAGTGACTGAAGTTCAACATGTATACTTGTTCCGAAACCAGATAGGACTTTCCGTATGTGCACTGATTATAGGAAGGTAAACAATGTGACTAAGAGAGAATCATTTCCATCACAAAGAATCGATGACTATTGACACAATTGGAAATGCCAAGTATGTCACCAAATCTGACCTTCTGAAACGATTTTCGCAAATTCCACTGACGGAAAGGGCAAAGTAAATGTCGGCATTCGTAACTCCAGATGGACTTATCAATATAAAGTGATGCCGTTTGGGTTCTTTAAGTACCTTCCAACGTTTGATGAATATGTTTACTTCTGCATAATCTGATATTTACAACGATGATGTCATCATATACAACGACACCTGGAAAGAACACCTAGCAACAATTCAGAAATTCTTTGACAGACTTCGTGATGCAAGTTTGACAAAAAATGTTTCTAGACGTGAGTTCTGCCGTGCTTGAGTAACATTTCTAGAACATATTATGGGACATGGACAAGGTAAACCTATAGATGCTAAGGTCAAGATTATCTCTGAATTCCCTGTACCTGTCAGTAGAAAGCAGCTGATACGATTTTGGAGTATAGTTGGATACTATCAGAAATTTTGTTCTAATTTTTCTAATATTGCTGAACTCTTGACAAATTTATTAAGCAAGAAATGCAAGTTTCTTTGGACAGAAATATGCAGGATGTTCTTGATAAAGTTAAAGGACATACTTAAGGGTGTACCAGTTCGTATATCTCCAATTTCAGTTAATATTTTAAACTGTCTGTGGATGCAAGTGATGTTGGGGGTTGAAGCAATATTGATTCAAAAAGATAGGAATAGTGTTGATCATCCAGTGTGTTATTTTTCTAAGAAATCAAATAAGCGACAAGATGAAAAATAAAACTAAAAGATTATTAAGGTATAATCTGTTGTTACGGGAATATAATTTTAAAATAAGTCCCTTCAAGGGAAAAGGCAATTTAAAAGCAGGTGAACTTTCCCGTGTATAGGAATATTATTTCATGTACACTTTGTATAATTCATAAGAGTTGTTCTTATATAATTTTTTCTGTCGCATGTATAATTAACATATGGTAAAAAGAAAGCTTTATTATATAAATGTTAAGTTTCTTTATGGGTGAAGTGTTACGTACTTAATTAATTTTTTATTATATGTAATTGTTTTATTTTTTATTTTATTCCTTTACATATAACATGATCACTTTTTTCATTAATTTGATATTTACCAGAAAATTGAGTTTAGTTTTATTTCGCCTGATAAACAAGCTAGTAGTTTGTTTACATTGTATCAATCGGTGACCTTGATCTTGTACCAGTAACACCCGTAATGTAAACAATATTTATATTTGTTTAATTCTTTCTCAGTGCAGAATTCACTGATTTCAGTCAAGGAAATATCTGGCCTACGTGTGAAATAACGTGTTTATTAGGGAACGTTTACTTAATTTGAAATCGTGATCACTGATCTAACAATGAACAGGCAAATAGAATTTATGTAGAATTCATTTCCTTACTCAAGCTACTATATTTACTTGAGATATCAATGTCGTCAACCTTGCTATATCATTCATCTGTTCTCAACATAAACGTCTTTATCTTTTCTTGCACACTAAAAAAGACTAATCAGATTTTTGAAGAATATTTATCATGCTCACAACCATGCATTTCAAAGATAACTCCAACGTCAATTAATCCATTAATGTGTGATGAAAATATGTTCGAAATAGTGAACAAATCTTTTGGGCCTCTATAATGAATCTGTATGGTTCATTCAAACGAAATATTATTCGAACATTGCATACACTCTTTTTATTTCAAAATACTATACGCATCAACTGTGATTTTTCACAGCCCTATACCGTGATAATACTGAAATGTAAGAGGAGATATCTCCGTTTGGATTATGCTTATGAACTGGTGACCAATCGTAAGCTGCTACATAGGAAGTTCGTACAATCAAGTTAATGTATGCAATCGATATCAACTATATTATTTACAACTCAACCCCATATGAACCCCAAGAATCCCAAACTACATAACAGGATCCAAAAGAACGTTGAAAGCCAAACACGTCTTGAAGTTATTTTGCATGTCATGTATTTATAATTGATATCAGCTTTATATAATCACACCACCTTTCATTTCTCTAAATTGGTTATTTGTTACACTGTTATTTTCGCAGGTTAGTCTCAAATCGGTAACATTTTAATTGAGATTTTTATGCTCTGTCTTTGTTGGCCCCTACGGTTAGAGGGCAAATGAAAACTCATATTTGAACTTAAGAGGCTGATCGGAAAATAGGGTTGAAAACCCTCTCTCTAAACTAATATAAAAGATTCGCGATTTTGAATTACTGTTTTATGACTTATTATATCCGTATTTTAACGTGGACCCGTATAATTTCTCAGCATACATAGTCTTCAAAAACTAATTTTAGGTATCACTAAGTATCATCCATTATAACCAAAGCCTTATATTCAGCAAAAGACAAGCAACGTACAGTGTGAATTTCATGCATGCCGGAATAAAAACATTGCTGGATTAAAACAAGACAATAACTTATTTATCTTTGAAATCAGCACACAAAATAAGCTCTTTTATTTACTGAATACATCTCCATAAACAAACCAGTGGACAGGATAAACACAAGGTCTATGTAAGGCATGTACTGTGCTAAAACTGGTATTTCCCCGTGTATAATCTTTTCATCTCGTACAGTTTACAATCTCAAAGATGTTTACTATAGTAGTGTTATAATGGTTATTATTTGGTTACTGACTCTGTCCTCCTTCATGATTACACTTCACTTTCACTGATTATAACTTCAGTGTTGCACATAATATATGGCTTTTTATTAATATGATCACATATCAATTGGAATGTACTTATAATTATCATGGGTCTAAAATCTCTATAACACACTATTACACATTAAAACATCTAACCAATAGGTATTAACGTTAGTCGTCAGTTGTAGAACTCAACTGTACCATTGGACTGCTCTCCCTGTAACTATCAAGTGAGACAGATTTTGCTGTAATGCAAAGTTCTTATAAATGAACTAATATATGAGTTGCTGCGTCCTGTATTTTCAAAGACTCATCACTTCTTCTTGCACATGTAGCTGAAGGTGTCACGTTTTAACAGTTTACTAGTAGAGATTAATTTTAGATTAAAGATTATGGTCTACAGCAGTGATGCGATTCGTTCTAACACTGCCTATGTAGTTATTTTGTAGTTTGTGTTTTCCTTTACAAAATGCTAGCGGATCCATTTTACTACTACAATCACCAATAATGTATAATAAACTCATAAGAAAAGAAAATCTGGGACATTATTTGTGTATGTTTAAAGCAGGGCGTAATCATAAGATTATATATTTGTACAATCATTTTAAGTTATATTTGTTTCATATTGAAGAATGTACTTATTAACGTTTATTTGAAATGGATTATCTTTCTAATTTTCACTTTGATCTTTATGAACATACTTTAACAGACACTATATAGATAGGATTGTGTTGATGTGTAGTTATACTCAGAACATACTTTTAAATGCGTGTATTTATGCCCCGATTCATTATATAAATTCACATTATTTGCTCTTTTGTGGTGATTTTTATGTGTGCAAAATTACTGAACATTACTTGGTTACGATGTATATTTATGCACGACAGGACGGCAGCTGCACGGAAATGAAGGCGCAAATATTTACTGCCTTACAATCACTACGTAAGCCCAAAGAAAAATTTGGAGATATGCGGTCCTGAGAGAGAGAGAGAGAGAGAGAGAGAGAGAGAGAGAGAGAGAGAGAGAGAGAGAGAGAGAGAGAGAGAGAGAGAGAGAGAGAGAGAGAGATTTAAAAAAAAACGGATTTTATACATGACAAAAGTTGAAAGTAAAAGGAAATTTACATGAAGGCACATGAGTTTTGGTCCAATGGCAGCTACACATATGCAGTAACTAAACTGAAATTCTTAGCTATTGTTTATAACTATATATTTGTAGGTCCGCATTGTAGATGTGTACCCGTAATATTTATTGTCAGACATAAGCAACTATTACAAAGATTTCATGGCAATGAATAAATCTTTGTGGCATTGACCCCTGACTAGCCTTTATGGCAAGCCAATAGAACTTTGTATCCTTTGACACAAAAGAATATCCCTGGCTGCGGTAAAATAAACAACTATTGGCGAACTTAACCGAATTGTATTTCTTTCAATATGTTTATGAACTAGGGTGAAATATGTACACGCCCCATGGTTACTTCACAGTATGTAAACAATGGAATAACAATAGTCATCCATAAAGACCACATAGTCACACAAAGCGGCAGACACGTCGGTTCTAAGGCATCATACTATTTAACGTGACAATCTCTGTACGCAACAATTATTACATTTCTAAACGTGTCTGGTGGTGTGAAATCTATTGCTTATTAGTAATTTACAAAGACAAAACTTTCTCTGACAATTTACAAGTATTTCATGACTTTTCGTGCAAATCTTGAAAATAAAGATTTGGATCTGCTAAGTGTTCGGTCCTGCATGATATTAAGCTTTGTGTCATTTTCCACGAACATAATTGAACACGAATTAAACGGTCAAATTCTTTCTCGTGTGTGTGTGTGTTTGTTTGTGTGTGTGTGAGAGAGAGAGAGAAAGATTTGGAGTTATAACTAAGCTATACAAAAATGTTCAGTCATCTTGCTACAGTGCCTGCAGCAGTTTATAGTGATGTATAACAATGGGACGTCATGCTGCATAGATGCAGCATGATGTCCTATCAAGTCACATTGTCTTGACACCAGACCATCCAGTCCTGACACTAACCTCTTAATGCAGACCGCCTAGCAAGGCAGCGGTTAGTACCATTTGTATAATTATTCTGTATGATTCCACTGAACCCGCAACCGAGGCGGACACTCTAACCACTAGACCACCAAAGCTGTCGAATTCTTTCGTTCTTTTTCACATGTTCGAAAGTGATGTACTATAAGGAGCGATACCCTTCTTTGAATTTTTCATTTTCATCTAGAGCAGATAAATTGCCACTGAATTCTTGTTTCAGCTTGAGACATTTGTTACCGTAATCTAAGAACAATTTGGTACACGAGTCGTCGTCCTTACAGTTTTGTTATTCAGTAGTGAAGTGCCAACGTTCGTTTACTTAAATAAAAATTGCGTCCAAGATTAAGAGTACGAAACACCTCCCAGTCAAAGCGCATTCCCCATCTTTCTGGCAACAAGGTCAGTCTTTTTTGCATGTTTCAACACAGGTGCAGCATAAATGAAACATCAGTTTGCATTAACAATGACGTGATAATACAAATACGTTGGAGGTAAGACTTTGCTTTTGAACAATCCTTTGCACTAACACTTAAATTCCACGTCGATGTGTTCTTTCAACAATTCGAAGTGACTGGTTAGAAATAGACATATTTTTACACATGGATGTATTCAATTCCTTTTCTTTAAAATTCATCTGCGTCGCACATCAAGCTTGTCGTGCGGAGTCAAAAGTTAGATATCCACCAGATCGTAACTTTCGACAATGTATATAAATTCAGGATCACTTCTGAAATGTCGATCGTTATCTTCTACCACACAGGTTTTGTAGGGAGAATTACGTAGGATAAAAGTGAATTAAAAGTCCCTCCAATTCTTAGATGATCTTGGAGTTTTCTAAATTCCAACCATCCACAGAATGCCTTTCAATTTTTTTCTTCACCGTCTCTAGCATGCTGTGTCCATTTGTCTTCAGTTTCACTCAGGTAAAGGAGCCAACGCAAAGTTATCATGACATCGACAGCTGACTGATAGGTATCTTTGAGTGATTAGTATGGTTAGCTTCGTTAAGTGTATGAAGTTCTTTAGTTACAGTAACCACATGCTTTCGCGACGGTTGAAACTTCATTTAACGGATCGTTACCACTTGATTCGAAAATTATGTCAAAATATTCACAAAATATCTTCGTAGGATCGGTAATATATCAACATTTCTTCTTCAAACTAGTTTGACGAATGAGTGGAATACTTCTCGCTTTCACGACGGTTGAAACTTCATTTAACGGATCGTTACCACTTGATTCGAAAATTATGTCAAAATATTCACAAAATATCCTCGTAGGATCGGTAATATATCAACATTTCTTCTTCAAACTAGTTTGACAAATGAGTGGAATACTTCTCGTTTTCGGTGTGCATACCTATCGGAGTCGTCAGGCAGATGAGTTGAAAACTTAGCAAAAAGCGTGGAAAACAACGTTCGACCATTCCTGTCATTCCATCTTGTTTTGGCATTAACTCAAGATATGACTACATAAGTCATGGAATGTTTAAACTGTACTTGTCCCACTTCCATCTAGATAAGAGTGACTACGTTAATGAAAAATATTGGTTATTCGGTGCCTTGTTCCAGATAATATTGTTTTAGAAAATAACGTGGAAATTATGAGGCATCACTGTAGCAAATTGATGGCAGTTCCCATAATTCTGGATATCTGCATGGTCTAAGATTCATTTGGCAAAATCAGGAAGAATGCGTGATCCCTGAAACATTCTTGTCCGTAGAGCTATGCAGCAATTAGTGACGTGAATGTTAGTCTCTTGTGTAAATTCAGTCATAATAAAGCCCAATCGGTTTTTTATTTTTTTTTTGTTTGTTATTCTTGTGCTGTTCTTCCTTAAAGTCTTTCACCATTTCATTCTCTTATTTTTAGATGTGGTATTGATATTCAAAGTCCACAATATTGTTGCAGAAACAACATTTTTATTTCCTGTACAAATTTTTAGTTATTGGATCGAATAAAATGTTCACAATGGGACGAAACTCTGAATAATTTGCAAACAGTGTCCTGCTGCTCGTAAACTTGTTTCGTGTGATGTTGATCATAACACGAAGGACTGACAAAGATTCGCTTGCAAGTCGAGCAATGAAATCTTTCGTTTCTTAATGGAATGCATGATTTCCAAGCTAAACAATCCGGCACCCTCTCAACAACAAATGCGTTGCTCCTGCCTGGTAAATCTTTGTACACATTTCTCATAATAATAAGCGTACCCGGGAAATCAAGTGATATTTGTAATGGCATCGAAATGCACTTGACTTGAAGTTGTTCTATTTTAGGAATGCCACATATCATCACTTTAGCTATGCCTGCTTCTCTTCATTATTTGGATCTAACTGATTGTTGAATGAAAAACCAAGAAGTTTGTTTTCTTTTCGGAAGTCTCGTTCTTGTGGCATGCATTGGTACCACGAAGACACTAGCATGTACTTGAATTAACAATTTAGCTATCATATGGAGGGACAGTGTAAGTCGTCGTCACCTCTTGGTTTTGGTTTCATCTCAGCAATGTGTAATCATCTCAGCTTGATTCTTAAAATTGCAATTGACTAAGTGTTGCTCAGTTAATCAAGCAATCCGCGTTCCGGATCCAAAAATCAAAATCATATATTTATTTAAGTCCATCAAAGGTTCTAAGTGCTTCTTATCCTTCAAACTGTATATTAAAAGATCCTCATGCAAAGGTTTCTAATAATTACTTAATAAAGCAGTTAAAATATTTAAGATAGGGTAGACAACTGTAAAACATGGCACGTGTTCGAATTTAGATCACATTATTGTGACGCAAAAGTAAGTGAACCGGGTCTATGAACAGCAATTAGCAGCAGAATGAAACGTTGTAGCGTTATCATTTACGCATATAATATAATTACCAACAAAACGTGATTAAATAAATCACCAGCTTTGTAATAGGGTCAAACATTTGTACAACAGTGGTATTTTTCCCGGGAACGGATTATTTGTTCATAACTTTATTCAAACAAGCCATGCCAAGCTCCAAGAAAGTCTAACTAGTTGTTTTCTAAAAAACCTGAATAGTTTTCTGATATTTTCTATTTTCAACTAGATATGTCACAAAATACTCAAAATGTTTGGAGCAAAACTCATAAACTTGTTATATTTATCATTGAACATGTAATGGAACACTCTCTCTCTCTCACACACACACACACACACACACACACACAAACACACACACAAACTCACACACACACAAACACAAGCACACATACTCACACACATACATATTGGATGAGAACAATGAAATAATTACGAATGGAAAATTGTAGAAAGTGGATGTCCGCAATAATGTTATTAATATGATTTCACGTTGATGTGTTCTTTCTAGAGGTATATATACAATTGAAATGTAATAAAGTGTATGTTCGTTGATCATGTCAAAACAAGTACTTTAATTCATTTTGATTAGTTTTTTCGATAAAGAATGTATTAATATAAAGAATTTCTTAACATAGAAGAATAAGATTCCATTTGTGATATGAATCAACCAAGATTACAAGTACTGTAAATAGCAACTACTTTTTATATAGATTGCAATATCTAAATTGACCAAGAAGTATCATTTGGGATTAATTGTATGTCTGCAAATGCAAATGCTACTATCATCGTACTCTATAAAAACCCGATAGACAATGTCTGAAGTCTGGTCACATTACCTAGTCATTACATAAAACAAGCTAACCAAGAATGCCACGACAAACCAACGATATTCCTGACTCCATTTTAAACAAAAACTAAAACTTTTCAATATTAGACGTCAGTTAATTACATTGCATGAAAGAATCTATTGCAACTAATATATATTTTATCTAATTGTTAAAATATAAATATAGATTTCCTTAAATATGTATTGAAATGCTCTGAGAAAGTCTATTGAAATGCTATCCTGTTATGAAAACAGAATTAGCTTGCATATAGGTAGAAAAGAGATTTGGTCTGAAGTCTGATAAATAATGCAGAATCTACATTATTTTAGTTTACCAAATTTATTATTGTCTTTTTAAAAAATCACATACAATTTCAAGATAAATTTAACTTATATTTTCTATTACTGGTATTCATTTTTGTGGTGTTGCGTACGCGTAGCAGCAATTCCTCTGTAGGAACACTGGTTAACGTTCGATATGGTGGGAACACGGATCGAGGTGCAATGTCGTAAAGTGACTTTTGCTCCGTCTGCACTCTTCGCAATCCAAAAGCGAAACAAACAAGAACATGCAAAATTAAAGACACCAACATACAAACAAAAAAAATGCAAAATCAGCAGTTCTCATTATTCTATTACGTGTTTTTTACGGGGATATTCCAATTTGTTCTTGAAATTTAGGACCCTGAACGAATCATGATGTTACATTTTGTTGCTTTGAGGAATTGGCCAAGTGTCGGGTATGAATCCATTAATTGATACTATTGCTATCCTGTATACACTGTCCCGAGTTTTGCTCTATCATGAGTTACCAGTATAATTATCATACGTCAAAACTAGGTCTTATATTTTATTACAATTTATCAAGAAGACGAATATATATATATATATATATATATATATATATATATATATATATATATATATATGTGTGTGTGTGTGTGTGTGTATGTGTGGCCGCTATGGAAGTGTGTTAGGAAGCGGCGTAGATTGAAGACGTCTCCTGCAGTGTAGCAGTATAGCCACCCCGCCAGAGCAAGCACACTTGGTCTTATTCCATTAGTTTGGAGAGAGCCAGGAATCTGAAAAGGATAGGTACAAGGTCTTTCATCTACTAGCAGCCCGATGCTACAGGGCTTGTCCAAGCGAACACGGAGGGATTACGATAATACAAGTTTTCACTGAGGATAACTCTTCTTTCATTATTTCGCACTGTCGCTTCTCTATCGATCTCGAACGGATAACGACACGACTCAACGACCAGTCGGCGACTGAACCTCAGTCGCCGACTAGAAGAAGACCCAGTCTGCGACCGAGACTGCGACAGTCGGCGACCAGAGGAAGATTAGTAGGCGACCCTGCCACAAGTCTGCGACCCAGTCGGTGACTGCGACCAAGACAGCGACACAGTCGGCGACTGCAACCAAGTCTGAGACATAGTCGATGACCAGGGGAAGACTAGTCAGAGACTACCACAAGTCTGGTTAACAGTTGGCGACCCTGTGATTCAGCCGGAGACTGCGACAAGTCAGCGACCAAATCGGCGACCCTGCGACCTATCGATGACCCAGTCGGCGGCCCTAGAACAAGTCTATGACCAGTCGGCAACCCAGCGAAACGTCCGCGACACAGTCGGCGACTGCGTCCACGACAGCAACCCAGCAAGCGACAAGAAGACCCAGTCTGCAACTCTGCGATTGAGACTAAGACTAGTCTGCGACACAGACGACGGCCACAGGGAGCCCAGTCGGCGAGTCTTCGACCAGTTGGCGACCCTGCGACAAGTCGGTGACTGCGACCAAGTCAGCGGCAAAGGCCGCGACAAGTCTGAAACCAGTCGGCGACCCTGCGACAAGTCGGCGACCCAGTCAGCGACAGTGACCAAGCAGGCGACACCCAAGAAGCCAGGAATAAGACGGTATCCCGCTGAGGTAGAAATGGTCACAATCTGGAGTGCCAGTCATCAGACAGATTCAGCAGGGTATCACTCCTAATGCAAGACCTATCATAGCGAGACTCTGGTCAGTTTAACCGAGCGAGTAGTTCCGCTACAGTATGCATGATCCTTGAAGAATGTAAGTGGCAAGTAGTGTTACTCTTATCCGTTTTACCGTCACTTCCACCTTCCTTCCTTCCGCCTGTAGGTCTGTCCGCCACACTTTACGTTTAGCGCTGCGGTCAAAAGTGGTTGTAGCAAGGAAATTATACTCTATTGGCCATTTCTGGTTTTTAAATTTAATTTTGAACTATATGCATAATACGTTTGTTGCGGTAGTTTCTAAAAAAAATTTGGAATACGAATTCCTATAAGTTACAAAACTGTTTCACTTCAATATAGTACTTTACCATTTTAAGCACACAAAAATCAGCTGAGTCATTTGGTGTGATAAATAGCATATTAAGGCGTGAAAGGCTCTTTAATGTAACATAATAAACCGTTTTACCCACAGATAGCACGGCAATCCGACAAGGTATTTGGAGCAATTGAACCAATAACCCAAAGGGTTGTGAATCCGGCATGCTTACTAATGAGAGAGAGAGAGAGAGAGAGAGAGAGAGAGAGAGAGAGAGAGAGAGAGAGAGAGAGAGAGAGAGAGAGAGAGAGAGACTGTCGTGTTCATTCTATATAAAATATGTTTTCAGCAGAAAAAAAAATTATGAACATTAATTATAACAAACATACATGTATGTCAAACCCGACTGCAACATGAGTGATTTAGTATGAGGCTCGGCGTGTCAAGGGGACTAGAATAATACCAAAAATTGTTTAGTACTATATTGTGCCTTCATTGATCACAACAAAAACACTTTATCAATATTAAATATTTATAGTGTTTTCATGACTACAAGTACAAACGTCCCTCTCTCTAAATTAGTTCATGAATTGTGCAAGTTATGTATTTGAATAGTTGGTCTAAATATTAACTTTACCATTCCCTATTTCTCACAATCAAGACATTTGACTCGATGAAACCTTTTCCACGTTACATGCATGGGTACTTGCATAATTATAATGTGACATTACATTAACCCAGACATATACACATATATACGCTACGAGATAGGACAGCGATGTAGTTATGATCGATATTCAATATATTTCCATGTTCTACAAATCAAAACCGAAAACAAGACTCGTATTGACAGCAAAGTACTAATAAAATACAAAAGGGCATTTTAAATCATTGTATTTCGCGCCTACAATTGTGGCCCTAAGTAATCTTAAAAAATCTAATATCAAGATAGACAAAGGTGGTCGTTTACATAACAAAGATGTGATCACCATAGTCACTAAATGACAAATACGTAAGAAAAGCGCATGGTAACAAAAGCGTGATAATCGTACTACATTTATAACCGGTAATATTGAACCACAGTTAGCTAGTTCGGTGCAATTAAAACAAGAAAAGAAATGCATTTTACCTTTATAACCAAATAATTAAAACAATCATTTACCTATCGTGTTATGCATGTATATTGAATAAAAAAGTACAGCTTTAAGTTAAACGGTTTCTTGTTGCAAGAAGCAATATTTATTTTGATAACGAGAGCAGCTATGGCTCAGTGGCTAGCATGCATATCTAACAACCGAAAGGTTGCGGGTTAGAATCCTACCACCAAACCAGCCTGGGTCAATTACCATGGTGTTTTTGGGGGGCAAGGCAATTTACTCCAATTGTATCTGCAGCAAATAACTCACTTCTGTTGATGTGATGTTAAGCATCAAAGAAACAATTTGAAGTTAAAGTACTGATATGCTTTTGTCCTTATATAACTCGTGAGCCTTAAACAAAATTAGATGCAATATAAATGTATTGTCTGCCGCCAGTACGCTTTATCGTGAAAAGCATGATATTAGAATAGATTGTTTTGCAACCTGCCTTGATAAGACATGGTTTAGTAAGCAATACTACCTAGACTGCCAGTGATAGCGATGAATGTAATAATATTCCGCTTCCTATGGCATGTTGTTCGCTAAGCGTAACGGAATCTAGTAATGAGGATGCTGATTTTTTTAGATTATGTAAATTCAGATAGTGGCATCTGGAATACCAGCAATTGAAGTCACTGTTTATGGAATAAGTGATTGCCAGGAAACGATCGATTTATTTTACTAAAGGAAGTGACAAGGAGAGCGATAAGTTCGTACCAGCTGTGGTACTCGTGGACAGCGAGGTTCTAAATACAAGCTCAAAATGACAATTCGATATTATATATGAACCTTTGCTTCTTAGTAAAAAAATGTCAATAGCATTTTAAATTGAGACAAAAATCATATGCATCTTGACAAGTTCTATCCGGCTGGTACTTGTACATGTATGTCGACAATTTAAACGGAGAATACAATTTCTCTAGTACAAATGTATGTGTCCAGCGTCATCAGCATAAACATAAACATAGATACGAACACAAATTAAAAATTATACCATTAATTTGGATATAACGTTTTTCGGTTACAACACTACACACACATTCAAGTCACAAACACACAAACACACCGTCAGTACATTAAGAACGGTGATTCTCTCAGTGACTTAAAATATAAAAGGTATATTCTACTTTGATCACCTTCTAGTCGAATTATCTAACAGAAATATTACTGTGTATTCCTGGTTTTCATTTTACAAATTATTTGCTTTGATTTAAAGTTTGGTTATACTTGCATTAATTGTAAAGGACTTATTGCATATCCCGTTTGCTTTTACGTGAGCAAACACACATTCAAATAGGACAAATACTGAAATATAATGTTGCTGCTCTAAGGACAATGCAGGAGCACAATCAATTAATTGATTTAATGGTAGCTTCGTATAGCACCAAAGGTAAAACGCCAGTAGATGCAGTTATTTTAACACCAAACTTTGTTTCCTACAGTCAGTGGACGTTTGCAGCCCCTTCATCACACGGGGCTGATACAACTTCGCTCGTTAAGCTTTGCTCATGTATTCTCGGACAAGTCAGGCAAGCATAGGTGTACTGGTATTAATAAGATGTTGGAGGTTTTTGAAGATGCTGCCTTACGCCCGCCTGGGGTTATTCGGGCACATTTTTTGCCAGCCCCTTCCCCCGACTTCAGAGACTCCAGTGTTTACATGACGGCGCTACATACCCTGAGCCGGTATATCAACCGTCATCTAGGCAAGCGTTCACATTTCCAAGCCTTTGAGCTTCACCAGTATCACACTTGCCCACAGGGAGATAGTCAAGCTCGCCTAGACATAAGAACTTGTTTTAAATTCATATTAATCAAGCACATAAAATAACTATCAGCTAGTGCTCAAAGCATGCACAACAGGAGGCATATTTTACTGAGCATAGTATATGAAAAGCACTGCCAACACTAGTAGCAAATTGTATGAAAAAGCTGAAACATCAGGGCCAGCACAAAATATGATAAGAGTAACCACGGGGGCTTCATCGCTACCCTACTATCCCTGCGAACGGTGTGTGTCTTTCCCGACCGAAACGTCGCGTAGTAGCTGTGAAAGAAGTACTTACACTCACTTGGGAATTGAAAACACTAACATGAAACTCATTCTTGATTTTCGATTTTCAGAAGATGCTTACGCTGTTGAGGATGGCGAAATTCAGAATGTGATGCCTTCAGAGCCAACAAATAGTATATTCCTCACAAAAAGACCTGTTTGATCTTGAATAAGACAAAGGAAGAGCTACAATAAATAACTATCGGCGACCTTCACCGAATTCTATTTCTTTTTATATGTTTATGAACTAATGCTGGGAGGTGTTCATAAATTGACCACGATCAAATTTCTTAAGGCTACAATATGTCGTTTTCAGTTATTATTGTCTAATAAATAATGGTATGGATATATTTGTAGATTAGGTGTTTGGGGCTTCTGTTGTTTTTTAAATGGATTTGAGACATATACAACACCCATAGTTACTTCACATTAATTAGACACTGAAATAACAATAGTCAGACAGACAATCTCTCTAGCCATTGGTATCAGTATGCACATGGGTTCAAGACCAGTAGAATATTTAGAAATCAGCCTGGATAAATAATATTATGAATTACATCAAGATGTTTTGCACACAGTATTTTTTAAATCATTACCTATGGAAAGAACTTGCATCTGCACTGAGAACATCATTTTGTATGACAACTAATCTCGGACAAAAAATGTCTGTATAAATTTGGAGTTGTGCTTAAACTTATTTTGCCCTAAATTGCCATTGATTTATCAAATTAAGAGAATGATATTTTTATATTTTGTTTTAATATAGGTATCCGATGTCATTGACGTTTTCTTATCTCGCCTGTATATTTTATCTCAAATGATTTTTTTATATAGGTGCACCGTTAAATTTGTACATAACAAGTGTCCCTTACATTGGTGCAATCAACCACATCTGCCATTGTACTATTGTTATATTCATGTAAGTAATTAGTATACGGTAGCCTCATTATACCACATTCCTTTACCTTTGTTCCCTCTAACTCCTTTCTGCTCTGTGGGGGATTCATAATACAATAGATGCAACTATTTTGTTACACCTTTAAATTATATTTACTTGCATTAGGACAAATTAGCATAGTTTGGACTCAATAGGCATGGAGTAATAATGACGATTATAACAAAGGTTCTTGTCTTTTCTCCGTAGATGATAAGCTCTACATTCCTACTTAAGTGACTGTTATTCATATCTTTGCACAAACATACAAACAATTGCAAAACATGTCGACAGGCATTATTCGATGTAATTTAGATCCATAGGAGAATTCATTACAAAACAAACATCGATGATGAATGCCACAAGTGGAATATTCTTGCAAATAACGATGCAAATGACATTTTAGAGGTCGCATTTTGGGGGAGAAGAATAAATGTTTAAACAAATAGGCTAAGTTTCTAACTTTATGACCACACTGTTAAGATGACATCAGAGATTCATATCTCACACTTAAGCAATAACAAAATAATGTATCAATGTCATGCATTAATTTAGGAAACTTCAGGTGTCAGATTTCTAGGTGGAAAAGTTAAAACGTTTGGCATAATGGTTGAACCAAATGTATCCTATGAAGTTAATATTCTGTTAACGTTATGCCATATGTAGTTCATTGCTTTTTGATAGTTCTTCAGTACCTGTACTTGCAATAAAATGTTCCGTTAGTTTGCTTGATTAAACCGAAATATTGGTTTCTGTCCCAAATTATTCGTACTGAAAGGATGTGTGTTCATATGAGAGAGAAAGAGAGAGAGAGAGAGAGAGAGAGAGAGAGAGAGAGAGAGAGAGAGAGAGAGAGAGAGAGAGAGAGAGAGAGAGAGAGAGAGAGAGAGAGAGAGAGAGAGTATAATGATTATATTTGTTTCATATTTTATTCAAGGTCAGCGGCGGAGGGCGGATGTTTTCCAAAGAAGCTTGCAGGCCCATGAGGAAATAATCAGTAATCGTGACAAGCAACCAAATAACGATTCCTTACTTAGAGAAAAAAGTTCGAATGAAAATATTATAGGAGTCCAAGAAATATTGGATATATTCTACGAATATTTTCATCGTGGTTTCATTGCCTCTGAGCAAGCGTCATTTCGCACCTTTATAAGAGTACTAGCATGTAGATGGAGAGTAATTGTATAAATAATAATTGCCTCAGTATATATCGATTAAGTTACGATCACAGTTTGTCTTCCCTTTAAATACAAATTTGCTATTCCAATTATGTTTAAAATTGAGCAAACGTCATCATCTTAGTATATGGATTGATTTTTGTTAGCTAATTCGAGATATATTAGTCATAAAATTCGCTGGGACATCGACAGTATAAGTCAAATAAAAAAATGTTATGTATATCCCAATAACCTAGCGGCTAGACAAAGCGTGATAAAAGAAATTACGAAGGCTTTATCGGTACCTACAATTGCTACTAACGGTGTCTTGGGAAATAAATGTGGAACTTCCCCGGCCGGAACGTCGCGTAGTAGCTGTGAAAGAAGTACACGCACTTGAGAATTAAAAGCAGTATTATGAAACTCATTCTTGATTTTCGATTGTTAGAAGATACTTACACTGTTGAGAATGGCGAAATTTAGAATTTGATGCCTTCAGAGCCAAAAATTAGTATATTACTCACAAAGTGACATGATCTATTACATCTTGAATGAACAAAGTTAGATCTTTGCCGCGCAAAAGGGTCAAGAAATGTCTGATTTCATCATTTTTACTTCAGCTATGGCTCCAGTACTTGCAAATGTTACCATGGCCACATATAAATTGGAAGAACCGACGTGTCATATTCACACTGTAACAGTTCCTTAATATTGAAGAAAACACTTTAGATTAACAGTAATGCAATCAAGTTGTCTGAGTACAAATAAAACATCAAATAAATTAAACAATATCAAACTCTACGTCAAATTAGTACATTTATTTACTTATTTTACTTCTTTGCATACAATAAATAACTATCAATGCATCTAAGATAGTTCATTTATGCAAAGGGCGTTACGCACAGTATTAATGTATGTGTACATTAATTAACTGGCTGATATATTTCCTTTTTTTCTTAATACATGTTTAATCCAGTGCATTAGCTAAAAGTTCAGATAGACTAGGACAATTGTACTTATGTTAACTGCTAAAGCAACCACAAAATATTAAAACTAAGCAATTACTTATTCTGTATTTTTTAGAAATAGTTGCATGCCTGGAAATTTTAGTGGTTTCCGTGAACAGGCCGAATTGCATCCATCACTTTGTCTTCCTCTCTAAAGAACCAAGGGGCTGAACTCAATATATATTTTATTTTATGTTTAGACTTAAAGCTGCTTTAAGTAGCAATCTTCACTAGCACATCTCTTCAGTTATAATCCGACAAAAGTATTGATGATTTTCTCACAGACTACAAATTAGAAATACCTATAAAGACAAATCCCCTTGAAAAGGTAGTGATCTGTGACCTATATATATGCAGGTAAAATTCTGCTAGTTTTTAAGAGCAACACTTCTGCGTAGTGCGTTGAATCTATTCTTGCCGTTTTCACGTTACTGATTTTCTTATAAATGTATCTTTATAATTATATTAATCTTAACAAAAATGCACTTTCAGCTAAAAGTACATACCTTTCAATTTCAGGAAACGTTTAAACAATTTAACAAAACACAGTGAATTAACTGAGTATAATAGTTCGTGCAAAAAGATGTCACCGTAGATTAAAACACATAAGTTAGAGTAAATCTTTCCTTTGACATCATACTTTTTAATTGATATCTTGAATATACTATATACATGTTCAACTTCCTCAACGTCGCATGCCGAATAGCGAGTTTTAGAGCTGATATGAGTATAACCAAAAAAAAGAAGGTCATCTTAGGTTCTACATGTCGGGCACTTCCGAAACCTGATAATGCATTCAAGGCAAGAGCAAATTACAAGCATATTAATACACACGAAAGTGGCCTACTGGGGTTTCATTTACCTCTTCCCAATTTCGAGATATCAATAAACGCTTCCAAATATTGGTAGAACAAAACCCCACATATTATGTGCAACCAAAGGATTCTAATCAGAAAAAGTGATCATTATGCTATCATCAAAAAGACACTTTCATGGAGGAGAGAGGTTGTTGACCTATATCATATATCAGTTATCACAGAACTGCCATTACCAAACTTCGATGGTAAAAGTCTCTCAGATTGTGACGTAATAAATTGCTTTTGATATATATATATATATATATATATATATATATATATATATATATATATATATATATATATATATATATATATATATATATATATAGTTCGTTTTTGTTTTATGGGAAATTAATCTACATTTATTACCTATAAATCTACTTCCGCACGATTCCTTATATGTGCTTGGAGTTATGGATGATTTTCCATATCTGCCAACATACTGGAATTCAGCAATCCTAATTTTTGTATCCTCAATTATCACCAAGAACAGTTTATCAATTGTAATGACTTCTTTGTACTTCTGCGAGAAGTTCTGAATAAAGACATATCCCTGTGTGTAATCGTATTAAAATTAGTTTGTTAGCACCACCAGAAACACTGGTTACTATCGATATAGCTTCGACAATAATTCGGATTGGTGAATATGTTATGGTTTTGGTTCACATTACGACCAATAGCTCTTACCGCGACAGGACCCTCAATAGTGTTTATAAACACACATACTCACAAACACGTTTGTATATCATCACCTGCAGTAAGAATCTGTGGACTTGAATCAGCATGGCAATGTCCCACAATTTTTCTCTGAATGAGTTTTGACCTAAAATTTTACTTCCTTATAAACATTTATTAAAATGAAAACAATAATTGATCAAATATTGGATATTATGAAATTTGTTTATTGCTTGTGTACCAAAGCTGAACCCTGGTTTATTACCAGTCCCAGTATATTCCAGCTTTTTATTTTAATTTTTTAAAAAATAGAAATAGTGGCTACATATTGCTAATGTAATGCTATATTTTGTCACTGCCATTTTATTGCAGTATTATATATTTCTGCCAGTATATTACATGTGCAGAGTAGTTGCTCTCTTTTTGAACAGAATGACAAAAGACCATTTTTTGTAACTTAAGGTATCCATATTTTATCAATAAAGGTTGATATTAGATCAGAGATTGGGATTAGCAGGATTTCTGCGATTTGTTAGAACACTGTCTTTCTATTTATTTTTATGTAGTTTCATTTTACTACAAAAAGACAACGGATCCATTTGAATACCATTCATTATCACTAATATATATTTTTAAAACACTCTCATATATAAAAAGAATCTAGTAAATCCTTTATGTAAGTTAGTCACACACAATTCCATGTCTCCAAGAAGAAGGATGCAATCACTAGCTTCTATAGTTTTACCATCAATTTAATTTCAATGATTTAAAAAGGAACTATTTTCCTAAACCTTTTCGAAATTTCCATCTTGATATTTTATAACTTACTTTTAATAGACACTATATAGATATGATTCTGCTTATGTTCCGTTTTACCCAGACCATACATCTGCATAAATATATATATATATATATACATATATATCTTTGACACACGTGATCCCTTGGTGGATCCAGTACGCTTGAGAGGGTTGTAATTCGCCATATTTTTTGTTTTATATATATATATATATATATATATATATATATATATATATATATATATATATATATATATATATATATCCCCTAATTACATAGACTAAATCATGATATTTGTTCTCGTTATTTTCTTTCTGTGTGCAAACTGACCAACAAGTACCTTCTGAACATTTATCTTTGCACGACAGGCAGGCAGCAGGATGCAAAAGCAAATGCAAATATTTGTTGGTATTACCCATCACTTTGTGAGTCACAGAGAGAGAGAGAGAGAGAGAGAGAGAGAGAGAGAGAGAGAGAGAGAGAGAGAGAGAGAGAGAGAGAGAGAGAGAGAGAGAGAGAGATCACAAAACGGTTTGTATTGATAAGAGAAATTATAAAAAGGAAAGTTACATGCAAGTACGTGAGTTAATATCCAATGGTAGCAACATTTATACGATAGCTAATCGAAAATCTCATCTACCATTTAGAACTCTGTATTCGTTGGTCAGAGCTGCAATGGTGTTTGGTTGTAACAAGACACAGTTACAATTTATATTGAGACCATTACAAGGATTTATAAATAGAACTTGGTATGTTACTAAATAAAGCTCGATGGCATTGTAGTAGTCACGCACACCGCCCCGTGACTACCTGTGGGGAAACCCATACGAACTCTGCTTAAACATGAAATAAAATCCCATATGGCTGTAAAATACGCAACGATTGACCTTCACCAAATTATTTCTTTCTATATGTTTATGAACAAAGGTGGCAAGGGAAGAGTTCATGAATTTACCACGATCAAATTTCTTAAGGCTACGATATGACATTTTCAGTTGTTATTGTCTAATAAATATAGATATGGATATATTTGTTAATAATGTGTTTCGGTTTTGTGTTGTTCTTGAAATTGATCTGAGACATGTACAACACCCATAGCTACTTCAAATTATTTAGACACTGAAATAACAATAGTCAGACAGACAATCTCTCTAGCCATTGGTATCAGTAGAAACATGGGTTCAAGGCCAGAAGAATATTTAGAAATCAGCCTGGATAAATAATATTATGAATTACATCAAGCTGTTTATTACACAATGTTTTTCAAATCGTTATCTATGGAAATGACTTGCATCTGCACTGTGAACGTCACTTTGTATCAAAACTGAACTTCGGACATGAAAAATGCCGGTATAAATTTGAAGTTTGGGTGCATAACTTCTTTTGCCCTGCATTGTCATTGACTTATCAAAATGAAGTGAATGATATTTTTATATTTTGTTTTAATATAGGTATCCAATGATATTGACACTTTTTACCTCACCTGTGTGTTTAATTTCAAATGATTTTTTTATATTAAGATCACCATTAAATTTGTGCATCAGAAGTGTCTCTTGCGCCTTATACAAAACCGGTATTTTTATTGATGCAGTTGACCACATCTGCTATTGTTCTCTTTTCATATGAATCTAAGTAATTAGTATGCATCAACCTCATTATATTACTTTCCTTTACCTTTGTTCCCTCATACTTCTGTCTGCGCCGTGGGTGATTCATAATACAATATGGGTTTTTATTAACTTTTAAATTATTATTTACTTGCGTTAAGACACATTAGCATAGTTTGGACTTAATTTATTGAGAATGGGAAAATAATGATAATAATTATGTAATGTTCTTGCCTTTTCTCTACAGGTGCCAAGCTCTGCACTCCTACTTAAATGAATATTATTCATATTTCGGTACAAACATACAAAACAAAAGCATAACGTGTCGACAGGAATTCTTCAGAGTAATTTAAATCAAAAAGAGCAAATTTCTTACAGAGAACTCATAAAAAAATGGTGAATGCCACCAGTGGAACAGTCTTGCAAGTAACGACACATATCACATTTTGCGGGCCGTATTTTCGAGAGAGCAATTATAGGTTACTGCATTTGTATTGGAAAATATGAACGAGGTTTTGGATGGCTATACTGCACGACCTTGGTAGTGCATTATGTCAATCAGAAAAAAACAAGTTCATATTTTTCCATTCAAATGCAGTAACCTTTTTATTATATGATCATTTTTGTTTCATTACCAAAGACTTAATAACAAAATTCACAACCAAATATATTTAATAATAAAATTTATTACTTTTTTTAATATAATAAAGTTCACAATCGTAAATCCCTTCAATACACAATAATAGTATTCATGCTCATATCGTTCCTCCCACCGACCTTTTAACTTCATAGCGTGCTTCAAGCGCGAAGAGTGTAATATGAAGATGTTCAATATCGGGGAATATTGAGTGATTCTGACAATGTAAAGTTAACGGAGGAAAAAAACGAGCTTATAATAATAAATGTTTGAACACACCAGCTAAGTTTAAAAATGACATCACTGTTATGATGACATCAGATATTCATACTTCACACTTGAGCAATAATTGCAAATGTATCAATGTTATGCATTTATTTTGAAAATTCGAGTGTCAGTTTTATTGGGGGATTACTAAAACGTTAGGCATAATGGTTGAACCAAGCGTATCATGTGAGGTAGAAATTCTGCCAAAGTTATGCCATATGTAGTTGATTGCTATTTGATAGTTCTTCAGCACATGAACTTGCAAATAATGTTCCGTTGTTTTGCTTGATCAAATCGGTATACCACTTTTTATTCAGCCAAAATAGTGACTACCCGAAAATAATGCATCAACAATTCTTTGGATAGCTAGAGTGTTAATTGTCGAAGGAGCGTATCAGCCTTTTTGCTCGGTATAGCGATTACACTAGCCAAAGTCATAGTTGCTATGCCTTTAGCAATTTAAGGCAAAGGTAATGTCTTGTCCTTCATGGACTTTAACAACATGAAAAGGATTTTCACATTCATGCGGTAGAAACATTCTAAAGTTTGCTAGAGTTAGCAAAACAGTTTTTCCTATGAAATTGATGTTTTCCATGAGTATTAAAAGTGCTTCAGCATCGCTTGTTTCCTTTCCTTTTACAAAAGTCAGTTTTCTTGATGACAATTAGAAATAAATTTATCAGTCATGTTATCAGTACGATACTAAACCTCATCCAGATCATCTTGCTGATATATGAGCAGAATCGATTGACTTAGCTTTCGAATGGGTTGTGTTTTGTGGTATTCACTTATCAGAAGTGAAGCAGTTGAAATTATTCCTATCTTGAAATGAATTTTCCACTGTTAATATTTGCCCTTATTCATTACTGTGTAAACTCAAGCAATCATTAAAATCAGTTGTAACTGAATGGAAATCTCAAAATAAATTTTTATTACACCGCATATAATTTATTATTTGTCACTGGATAGTTGCGGCCTAAATCGGTATTGAAATCTGTTTTCAACGTGTTGAATTATTTTCATTATTCACATCACTTGTAATAAGACTGATGGGTGAAAATACACCGAAAGCAATTCCTACTAAGCTTTCAAGACCTCCAAGTAGAATGTTTTCTATAATCGCTTTATGCATATTTTCTGTGCATTTCTCTTCTCAAATTAAATAAAATAAAACGTGGTGTTTTATCTTTTTTCCTTTATTCTAAGGATGGGAGACAAAGGTATATAAAATGTCACTATCACTTTAAAGACTGCAATATGCAATAATGGATTGTTGACTTGTTTCATGTATAGCTAGCTACGCGTGGTTACCAAAGGAAAGCAGCGAGCGTGAATACTTGATTCACTAATGTAAATTATTTCTCTTTTCATTGACTTAAGAACTCAATTATGGAAATGAATTGGTTAGAATAAAATCTACACACACTGTAATATTTGTGATAGATAACACAAGATATATAAATTTACTTAGAAAAAAACTTCGTCATAATTGATCTTGAAGGAAATCTGTAGTAAAATTTTATAATAAAATCAGCTAAATGCCAATTATGAATGTGAAAGAATATATTAATGATGTTGAATATACTTGATACTCTTAAATATTGCATATTATCAGTTTCACAGATTTCCAACTTACTTAGTGCAATAACTTTTGACAATCAGCCTTACAAAATTGTACATAATATTTCTCATTCTATAATAGGCTGTTTCACTTTAAGTCACTATGGTATTGTGATTTATATACATAAATTGTATCAATGCTAAATTTAATTAACCAACATTACAATGTGATATTTTTATGGAAACAATGGAGTCCCTTTCAATATCCTTTAAATAAGCTTCAAACAGAAAGTTTTGTCTTTCACAAAACATATATATTTTGGTCAATAAAAATGTAAACCTTCGGTAACTTTCTCACCCTGTCTAAATATTGCTTAACAATTGACAATATATACATCAAACAACTACTCGTGCTGTATAAGCTATACAAAACACAACACATTTATTACCGTTTTGATATATAGGGCCAAATACACAAGTGTTCATATCATATTTAAACCTATTAAACAAAAACATAATAGACAAAGTTGTACATTTTAAAGTGCTCGCCTCACTTTGAGGTAGATTCACGGGCAAAATACATAACTTCATTGAAGGTACAATATCTCTCAGTTAAAGTTACTAGTAAATCTCGTAATACAGGTTGAAAAAATGAAATCAGTGATATCTGTAATTATAATATTTTACACCTAGGGCCTACATGACTAAACAATATAACACGTAGCTAATATTTTGTCTATCGCTGTAGGTTAGGTATTAAGATTAGTATTACTTAAAGGTAAACATGTTAACAGATATTGTGTCCAAGATCTAGATTTAATTAGAAATTAGGAATGTTCTGCAAACAGGTCAAGAAAATGTTTAGACCCCACAAGGTTTGATTCAGTGATCAAAATTATTATTACCAGAAAGAATAAAAATAAGACACACGCGCACAGACCTGGTGTGGACCGTAATTGCCCCATGCATAAGAACGCAATGGTCAGACTGTTGTCCTTCAAACCAAACAGAACATGTCACGCCTAAATAGAGATCGTTATAGTCACTGTCTTTTCGATATATACAACAATTTAAAGTCCTTATTTGTCAAGCTATATTGATGTCTTTTTAAAACTTAGAGAAATTAATTTTGTAATAAGTAACCGTGTTGCGGAGGTAAGTCATCAGGTTTAAGGGAGACAATTCAATTACTTTATGTTTTTTTAAGGTGCAGTAGTTTAGTCCCTTCAATCTAGGGCAACTGGTTCTTTTGGACTCGCGTACAAACCAGTTAGAACAGATCAGGAGTGGCTTTGGGAGACTATGACTGAATCTTAATGAGAAGTAAAAATTACATGAAATCACATTTTTCAATGTTGACCTTATCGTTATCGAAAATGAAATGAGAAGGAACGTTTTACTGATGAACTGTATTTATTTTAGGTGTCGGGAAGGTGATTATACTACCTCGGTTTAGAAATCCCAGATAATCAAAAAGTGGTTTATTCTGTTAAGTAAGGAAAGAAAGATGGAAGTTTCAAATATATGCTATTTTTAGAAATGCTAATTGTCATAACAGTAAATAAGCATACGTCAAGAATGCATCGAAGATTTGAGATATGGCTTTGTTTCATTTCCAGTATTATAGTGTTTCGTTAGGCTTATACAAAAAAGTGAATTAGTACTATGTGCCCTATATAGCGTGAGTGTTAACACCCTTCAGTCTAAAGATAGCTTACGATACGCGCATGGACATTTTTGTCCCTTCTAGTGCAACCACATTTCGAACAATGAAGACAATTGTTATTAGGAATTTTATATTTTTATTTTTTCCAGCCTGTGAGGAGTTATAATTATTTAAATAATAAACTTGTTTAATTTTGATTTTGAATTGTGTAATTTTAGGAACAGTGTATCTAAAGTACAGTATGCCTAGAGTGCTTGTTTAATTTTGATTTTGAATTGTGTAATTTTAGGTACAGTGTACCTAAAGTACAGTATGTTATTAACAATTGTTATTAAGAATTTTATTTTTATTTTTTTTCAGCCTGTGAGGAGTGATAATTATTTAAATATTACACTTGTTTAATACTGTGCTTGTTTAATTCTGATTTTGAATTGTATAATTTTAGGTACAGTGTACCTAAAGTACAGTATGCCTAGAGTGCTTGTTTAATTTTGATTTTGAATTGTGTAATTTTAGGTACAGTGTACCTAAAGTACAGTATGCCTAGAGTGAAAGGAAGGACATCTGCCACAAGTGGTGCTCTGAAAAGGGGATGAACACGTTATGCCACAAGTCAACAGTACTGTATAAAACATTGACAAATAATAACAGAGATACCAACAATGATGGATGTTGTCATATAGACGTGGATGAATCTCAATTCACTGATGTGGTTCTTGTTTTCATGAAGAATCATCGATGTGTATTCGACATAATCAAATATATGTCCATTATTACATCTGCATCTGCTAAGATTTCTGCCAGTTTTACTTATTGTACATGCAACTAGCAATCTATATATATATATATATATCCTCAGCAAACCTTTATATGCATTAGTCTCATAGGCCCTATTATAATTATCATCCTCTCCTTGTTAAATGACTCCTTTGATTTTCATAGCTGTGTTACTTCTTTCTTACACGTCAGTCTTGTAATTGTGAGTTTGTTATCTATATTTAATCTGTATTGTGGGCTTGACGTTTGCCCATGATTGTAGGTTGTACTTAAGATATTGGTTACATTTAAAAACAAAAATTTTATACAGCATTTTAGTTCAAAGATAATCTTGTTTACAATTAGATGGGAATTTTCCGCTGAAATCAATCGTATTCTTATACGACGCATGTCAAGCGAAAATATGCATAAATGGGGATTTTATAAACAAATAATTCATTCCAGTTTTACATTAGACTATTTTAAATCCAGTTGATCAATTTGCAATCAGAATTTAAAATTTTCAGATATAAATCAAGAGGAATATGTTTGAAAAATTAAATTGCATTTACTAAATTACTCATTCGCATTTCCATTACTACATTACTTTGGATTATAGTAAACTCAATCAAAAAGCACTTGCAATACAGTGTCAAAAATAAGACACTACACTTATAAGTAACACTATTCGTACAGACCAATAGTCCACCTGACATTTAATTTATGTAAATAAATATATGTTAAATTATTTCTTAGGAACTCTTTAAAAATTATGAAGATATGACGAATTGTACAATAATAAAATAACGATCCGTATTGAATTGTTATTGCTTTCTTCTTATGTATGCTAGTAAGACGGCGACACTTGTACCGCAAGCGAAAAACATAACTTTACTTAAGGAATTCATTACTGATTAATATGAAATGATACATGCATTATCTAATAATGAAGTTAAATCACTGTTTAAAGAACTTTATACTCCACTCGAGAATTGCATAATGCTGAACGTCGATATGAAAACGAAGTAGAAGATTTGAACAAAAAGACTGAGGAATAAAACAAATTTGACAAAAGGATTTTTACAAATGGTTCGAAGAATAAAAGAGATGTGAATTACATGCAAATGCTACAGCACATATCTGTTAATGGGGATTATTTAAGAGATACTTTAAATCTTTGAACAAACAGGTTTCAATGTATAGATATCATGGTATTATAAAGGAAGTTATTAAAAGATCCGTACGTAAATAAAAGGTTGTTTGCATTCAGTCTTAGTACGAAAATGCAGGCAAAGAGATCGAATTATTGAAAAAAAGCGTATACTACATATAGATTAAAACAAACGTCATGTTGTTTAATATCAGTACCTTATGTATGCCTCTGAAGTCATCGATCAGAGGGCCAGATCAATATTACAAAACATTAAGGAGGATAAACGTTTTCAAGTTTATAGCATTCTCGTGAAAAAATTGACAACACTTTGCAACATAATATGTAGTTGGGAAGGAAGTATTGCCATTCTTGTAACATACTAAGCCATTATAAAAGTATTGTAACCAACCTGTTTGGAACAGGAAGCAAAACAGCAAGATTAATACTTCAAGTACTGTATAATTATTCTGATGAAATAGCATCATGGCTTACTGCTGCCACTGTAGTTCCTGTTACAGTTTTAGGTGGATTTTCTGCAGCTAACCATATCTTACGCATTATCACAACAGCCTATCATATTAATCAGTAATATTCCGATAAAGAAATCTCTTCTGGCTTTTCTTAAAGGCGATTCTGCTGAATCTCTGGCTCCAATTTGGAGCGTTTCTTAACATATCTGCTGTTTTGTTCGTTATTGCAATTTTGCTCTGTTACTGGTATTAAACGGGATATGAATGCCTATTGCAGTCGTGCTTGGTCTGCTTTGTACGGCACTGATTTTGACTGTCCCGAACATCTAATAATCTAATCTGCTAACAGATCAGATAATTTCTTCTCCTGGGCACTGAAGTGAAGCAAAGTTCTACAGACACAGAGTGGTCAACCAATGAAGATATGTAAAATTCTTCTTTGCTCAATCTGATCTTCCTTTGTGTGGATCTTATTGATGAGATCAACCCAAGGGATGTTGGTGGGTAGGGGTATGATAAGTGAATCGCAGTTGCGCTCTAGTACGTTAGGTAAAGAAGACTATTAATATGGATACCGTCGTCGAAATGAATTCTTTTCATACCCTATGGAAGCGCGTGGCACGCATGACCGATCTTAATATGAGCAACCTCCTGGTTCACACATATAATCCGGCTCATTATGTAAGCAGAGAAGAACTGATAAAAACAGCAAGGCACTTGGCATAAATAAAGTCAGCGACTGATGGAGGCAATCAAGCTTTATTGAGAATTGTTTGAGACCCCAGAATGGCTCATGACACTTTACAAGTTATCTTAACTCTTATTACGAAGTGCTTGGATTTGATCAGATGATTTTATGAGACTCAATATTCTTCGTATAAACCAGAAACTTAAAACTAATAAAGTAAGCATTCGCTGTAACGAGTCATATTTACGCAGATGTTTGTTTTTTATATTTACAATATAAATATACATAAAGAAGAAATGGTGTATTTTTTGCAAAGTTTTCTAAGGCATTGGCCTAAGGAAAGAGAAAGTTGGTTACACCAAACATATCCCAAGTATGCATGAATCCTTGCAGAAGCTTTCTTCAGTTAACTGTAATGATGCAAGCAATGAATACATGGTAATTACATAAGGCCTTTAAATGCACAAATATGCTCTAAAATCTAAAATGACAAGCATTTTTTGGTTGGCTATTTGGCGAAATTAGCTTGAATTTTCTGGGCGTTCAGTAATTGTAAACTACACTGTTCGTAAACTTCAACAGCATATCAAATGGTCAAGTATTCTCGTCAAATATGCAAGTGGCGTCCTTTAGCGATAGGCGAGTGTGATAATCACGGATTATCGAAGGTAACGCGAGTCATGGCATTATCTCGCAGATTGAAGGCTAAAGCTTGAGTCCTATGTGTACTAAGAACAGTCGTTTCAACAAACCTACGCTTACTTACAGCAGAGGGCAATCATAGCAAAATAGCTTTATTACTGGACATTAATGACTCTAGTATGGATAGGACTTTAAAATTGATTGAAAAATAAAAACAATAAATTTATCTGTGGATATATACATTCTGATCGCTAAATATCTATTCCAAAACCAACAGCTTGAATGGTTAAGAGATGTGTCGTCAAATCAAACAATGAAGCCATTGGCTTTAATTGAAATATAATACTCCCATTTGCCATTCAAGGTTAAAAATTACATTCAATATTAACAGATGGCAACCGAAAAGTATTTCCTCAATGATATCTTATTTAGATTATTGTCTTATTAGTAGTTGGGTTATGGGAAAATAATAAAGAAAAATCAATCGTTTCGCTACGAGAAACTGATTTTTTAAAAACTCGATTCTGTGTGAAAGATTACATCTCAACTAGTCAAATAAAGTAGAAGTAAAGAACTAAAGTTCTTTTGAAAGGAAACAAATATTGCCTCAAGAAAATATGAGGAATACAGATCAAATATTGCATTTGTGACTGGCAATATGGATCCGAATGTGGACGCACTCTCGCCTCGAATGACTTTTACAGAAAATAATCATTGGTATGTTAATAAACGAAGGTTAATACATGATTATATACTAACTATATACTCTTAAATGAAATTGAATCTCTAGGGAACATAAACACATGATAAACACATATCGGCTTCGGGTGTGGGGAGAGATAGCAAGGTCAAGCTTCGCACATACAGATATGCTTGTGCACAAATAAGGTTATAAAAGCAAGGCACAAAAACCTTTAGAAGAAATTAATTTGACCCAATAATCTAAATGGAGCATCATTTCAGGTTTGATGTACTCATATATATATATGAGAGGAACAGGTAATGATTTGTCATCGCTTTGCTCTATAACAGAGTCTTGACACCGTTGATCTCATTCTCAAAACGAAGCAGAAGCCGAAGCCGAGAATACTTAGATCGTAAAATATGAATGGGATATCTTGCTTGTTATCATTATCCATCCTAAATAACTGGCAAACTCATACATCTTTACAGAGGATTTCATCTTTTTGACATGAACACAATGAGCATCTTATCTCCACGGTGACATGCATAGTTACAGTCTTGAATAAAATGTTTGACCTTAATCCTCTTAAATGATAGTCATTTAAACACCTAGCCTTCGTTGTTCCACTTTGTTTGGCGTGAAGTTGGTCCTAATTCATCTGCAATGGAACACAAAAATTTAAACAAAATAGAATTTGATCAAATTTAAAATAATTGTATAGTTCAATTCTGCTCAGTGAGCTTCACAACGGTTAAACTTGGCCTTTGAGGTCCAGGCTCCAATCCAGTTTAGAGCTTTGTATTTCATTAAACTTATTGGTACAGTGATTTGTTCACATTCACACTGATCAATATGCATTTCGTTTTATCTCCATCAACAAACTGAAAGTCATCAATCTCAAGTTGAGTTCATGGTCAAAGGTTTAAATTAGGACTTTGTTTTGTAACATTTTGTGAGTATTATTGCAAAATAATTAGAAGCATTCTTGATCAATCCTGGTTGGTAGACATCCTTTAGAAATTCCATAGCGAATGTGTTATGTAAATTGCTGTAACATGTCTTTCTTAACAATAATTGCTTGTGAATACTGAAATCAAGCAAATAGTATTTATTGATTTTATTCTAACTATATAGCAAAGGGGTTTGTCTTGGCAATACCTGTGATAAGTTCCGTGACCAATAGCATTGAGCTTCCCTACCAGAGTTTATAATTATTTTAGTAATGCACTTTTCGTGAGATATATTAAAGATTTTTCAGAATATATCAGACAATTTCAATACTCGTCACTTAAAACTGATTAAACGAATCTCTTGACACTATCGTGTTTCACTACCCACCAATCTAATGTCACAAGTTGCACAGACCAAAGTTAACACTTGTTTTGGATACGATCCATGCCTCCACTTTGCTATCTAATTTATAGCTGTTTCTTGATTCATATTTGCGTGAGAATTTAATTTATACTTTAAAAAGTCGTTTTAACCGTTGAGTTTTTATTTACAATTGTACTAGCAATAAATGTATCATTACTTTCTCTATTTCAAATACATTTTCGTATATAATTATCTTCAATTAGAAATAATACATTTTGTATACGCTTGTAAGTCGATTCCAAGCGCAGTCAGATTCTGATCTGTCATCACATAACGAGCCGGCTGATCGGTGTGTATGTTGCTGTCTTACTGATTACTTCCAACAAACAGCATGGACCCATATTGGACGGCGTATTATCAGACAACAGATCTAATTAGATGCAGATTGGAGTTGGACTCTTAAATAAACTTACAGAAAATCATATCGATAGAACGAACAAACATTTTTAAATAATTAATCAATTTAATTATTGGGATCATGCACTGAAAATAATTGGGCACAATTAAATGAAATTACTTCGTATAGGACGATCTGTATTATTTACATGGAAATAACGTATCAGAGAAAATATGAGATTATGCCAAGACTTGGTGACTGTCTGTGGGGATATAAATCAAGGGTTTGCTGTGATTTACACTGCTTCTAATAAAGGTGGGTTATCACAACATTTAAAGGTTTAACTTTATTTTGACCGACTAACTCTGTTTGTACATATAACACAGCCTTAGATTCTTATTTCCAGGTTATCTAGTGGCTTATTGATATGTAAACATATGGAGTCCTACTTCTTGACAGCTCAAACGTAAACATACTACGAATGTCTATGGATCCTCAGCATATTTACACTTTAGGGTACATTTTCTTGATATTTGTTTCATGAAAAGCAAGGAAAGATTGATAGATTGTAGTCTGTATTTCCATTCAAAATTAGACCATTTTCAGAGTGATACATGAAGCAGCGGAGAGGCTGAACCCTACAACTATCTAGAGACCCTATTTTTGAAAATTACGGGTTCCTACGAAGGCTGAGGCTGAACCCTACAACTTTCTAGAGATCTTAGTTTTGAAAATTAAGTGTTTCTACGAAGGCTGAGAAAAAAATTTTGCCTTAATAGTAAAACTTTCTCTAATTGACCAGATTTGTTTGCTCGTTTTATTCACGATGTGGTCACTACGAATATGTCGTTCAGAATCTTTGATGCTATGAATTAAAAAGACGGTATAAATATTATCATATAATGAGTATTGGAGAACCACACTTAGCTAAATTAGCTCAAGAGCGATTAGGGGCAATTAAAAAAATATCTACCTGTTCGTTATTATGTTAAGCAACAACTACAATCGCTTCAGGAATGTCAAGTTGGTTTGAGGAGGATACAAAACAATTATTTAAACCTATCACTGAGACCACTAAAGGTATTCAACCTGTGTTAGAGAAAACAGCTGAAGCAACTGAAAAAAAAGCAAAAAGAACTAAGAAAACAAAAAAGATTCTTGAAAAACTTCCAGCCGAAATAGCTGCTGCGATGCCAATCCCAGAAATACCCGAGTATACAGACCAGGCAGAAGGTGATACTCAACAAATACCAGGACAAGCACGAGTCGAGGTTAATGTATCTGATAAATTTACTAAAGATGTCATTGATGTCATCAAACAGGCCAAAAGCGTAAAACAATTAGCTGCTAGTGCTGTGAAAGGTTATGATAATCGAAAACAATATTTAAAACCTGAATATGCTGATGATGTTATAAGTCGCGATAATTGGTACAAATGGATATTTCGCATACACTATAACGTTGATCAAGCTCGAAACAGCGATTCAAGATATATTGAGTATATTCATGCAATAGATGAATATATTTCGTTTATACAGTTACCGCCAGAACAACAGCAATCGATTAAACAAAAACAAGTGATAAAACAACAACAAAAACAACAAAAAGAACCAAAATCATTTGAGCAATCACTTCGTGATTATCCAGTATCACCAAAACCACCATCAAAACCAAGTAAAAAAGAACCACCGAAACCAAGTGAAGAGGAATTTCAAGACGCTCCAGGTGCAAATATGAGTGGCATAGGAAGTGGTCTTATTACTTGTCCCAATAATGCTTTTGCTGATATTGAAAGACTAGAAATTCTGATTGGAGGAAAACGAGCTGGTAATAATTCCCCAGAAATTATTAATGAAGCAGCAGATATTTGTAAAAGATTATTTACAGGCGGTATCATGGATATTGATGTGTATCGATCCCTCATTAATGAAATCGCCGATAATTACCATAGTGACTAAGTTACAGTGATTAGATACAATTACTGATAAAGTCAATTAATAATAACAATGATCGTGCATAGTGTTCAATGTGGACCTACTATGGTCAGGGTAATAAACTCTCGATTACCGGTATACAAAACAACCTACGGAGATGGACTAGGCGATGTTGTTCAGGGTCTGTTTAGAAGAATGGCCCCAAAAGCAGTACCAATTGCAAAGCAAATAGGAATGAAAGCTATTGATGTTGTTCGTGAAAAAGGTATAAGCGATGTTGGTAATATTGCAAGCAAAGCATTCTCAACGATCAAAGATAGACTAACGCGATTAATACGCAGACCACAACCCATCAGACCTCAACCAGTGAAATTGCCCAGCACTGAAGTGATGCCCGCAAGTGTAAGTAAAATAATAAATCAAGCCGCTAATCAAAAACTAGCGGAGTTGGCTGATGTCCTAATGTCGGAAAAAGAAAAAAATATAACCGCTAGTCTGATAGCAGGAATAGCAGGAAGTGGTTTCACTTCCCGAAGTAGTCTTCGTGTTAGACGAAGATGATAATAATAAAGATGTTCAAGCATATAAGTGACCCTGCGTTTGACATGGACGCACCAGTTCTCAAAGATGAGTCTGTGTGCGATTATCAGTATTATTCTTATGACGGACGTCTACCTCATGAGCGTGGAAGAATTGAATTAAAAGTTCAGGATACAAGCATATATTTCTTACCCGCTGAGACATTTATTGAAGTCGAAAGTAGACTTTTAAAATTAGATAATACAGATTATTGAATTGGCGATCGAGTTGGTTTTGTCAATAATGGTATTATGGCGTTATTCAAAACTGCCACGTATATGATTGATGAACGAGAGATTGAGATTTGTCATGAAGACATCGATGTCGCCACAACAATACATACTTGGTCTTGCAAGATACAGCGATGATTATTCAAGATCAGCTGGTCAATCAATGATGTTTGCCAAATATACAACTGATCATCCAGAAAGCAGAAACGTAACACTAAATGCAGCTGGAACTAAAGTTGCATCGATGAATGAAAATTTCAACTTGGGTTTGCATCACGTCGAGCAATGACGGGTGACGATAAAAGATTTTCATGTGCAATTCCGTTGTCACATATCTTTGGATTTTGTAGAAGTGTTAGAAAGGTTATTTTGGAGCTAAACATACAGTTGTACTCGTTCGAAAATTTACCGATGATGATGCAATATGGCACGCTGAAGGAGTTAATGATGTTGCAACTAGGGCACTTCATGGGAAAGTTATACTAACAAAACTTTCGCTGTTGATGCCAACAATGACTCCATCGATCACCGAAGAACAACGGTTACTCTCTTTCATGGATTAAGGTGGTAAATCAGCGTTGTAATGGTTGACTATGACCACAGATGCTTTCCAAAGTAACATTAATGGTTTATTTACGTGGCAAATAGCATCACAGAAAGGTGCCTCTGCATTTCAAGATGCTGCACGAATAAATTCCGAAATACGTAATATCATGACATTTGATAGAATCGGTGTTACTAAGGTTTCTCTAAGAATAAATGGACATCAAGAACCATCAGAGGATATATTATCAAATTACGATCAAAATAGTGTTGCTCGTGCGTATCATCACTTTATGTCGATCATGGGGCGTGATCAAAATGTTGATACCGGTTTACAAATATCTCAGCGGGATTTTACAACGCTGTATCCGATTTATTATTTTTCGCTGGAACATCTGGATTTGTTTAGAAAGTCCGTTGTTGACATAAACTTTCGAGCTCGTATGAATAGAGGAACTATTGCAAATTACAGAGCAATCGCAGTTATACTCAGCGATAAATCAATGTTACTCGAAGGTGCAGGTGGACGAATGAGAGTCGTTGATGCCCCAGTGGAAAACATGTAATTGGATCGCTCATAATATTAATAATGTCATATCATCACGTTAGTGTCAGTCTGACTCCTGGTCAGATTAAAAACTACAATCATCATCAAAAAATAATCGTTGGTTCAAAATATCATTAAAACAAGAACAAATCACAGGTGGTCCGGATAAGCTATCGTTGACCGATTGTCAGTATAATCAATTTAATGAAGCCAAACGATTAAAGACTGAGGTACGACTTAATCTTTTTGCAGCGGTTATTAAAGACATTGCTAAATCAGGTGGTATATTTCTACTTCTCGCAGCTATACCAGCATTAATAGCCGCTGCAGCCCCAGCTGTTGAAAAAGCTGCTGTGTTAGGCGCTGTTGGAACCGCGCATGAAATGGCGTTAAAGAAAGCAACCGGACAGGGAAGCAAAAAAAGGGAAAAAGGTTTAAGACTTCCGGGAACACCACCCTTGTGGTGCAGAAAAGGTCTAAGACTTCCAGGGACCCATTCTTCGTGGTATGGAAAGGGTCTAAGACTACGAATAGTTCGATGATAGTTCCACTATCAAATTTTGATTTTCTCGATGCAGCTAAGCGACTAAATATAAAAAACTTCAGAGGAGTTTTATGCGCGATCAATTACCAAAACAACCTAACAATACTGAAACTGGTATTATTAATCTTGATAAAAACTCTTGACCTGGCATGCATTGGGTTGGATATGCAATTGATCCATGTGGAATTGTCTATTTTAATTCGTATGGGTTGGCGCCACCAAAGGAGTTTCTTCATTATGTCGGTAATAAAATTGCTCCGATCTGGTATTCAACGCTACCAAGACAAACATTAACTGATCTTCCAATATGTGGTCGAGAATTACTTAATGTACTTGATGCAGTATCCATGTCACCGCCGGGAAAGCCACCTCATAAAGTCGTGCATGAGTATACCACAATGTCGCATTTGAACAGACACTAATAACATAATGGTTGATATTTATGAAAGATCTTCTCAGAAGAAAGATAAGACCGTCGACTTATCTAAATACGCATCTATTGATCAACTTAGAAATGAACTCGATGATTTATCAAATATCACGAGTGTGGATCATAATGAAGTCGTCGTTTTTCAGAATAAACAAGGACGATCAAAAACGAGCAACATACAAGTGTCCGATGTACTTACACGAATTCCCACCGCGGTTACTAATAATATCGCTACTTTTGCTGATCAAGGTAAAATACAGGATTCTGGTAAGTCGGTTAACGACTATCTTACGAAATCCGGCGACGTATTATCTGGTGAAATCATAATGTCAGGAAACAAAATTACTTATCTCGGAAACCCAACCGCAGATAACGACGCAACAACAAAAAAATACGTCGACGACAGCAATAGCGATCAAGTGACAGCAATAACAAAGATCAACAATGAAATGGCGACAATAAAAACTGATTTTACCAATCACATCCAAACGTTTTTAAGTTTTCGTAGAAATATAAACAGATCCATTAATTAATTTTTTGGAAGTCCACCAACCGTTGACATAAAACTCGTTGACATTAACACGAAACTAAACAATATTATTAGTGGAATTCCTGATAACATTGATAAAAAACGAATCTTATTAAAATTCATTACAAACAGATCATCAACATCGTGTACGTCGTCGGATCAGGCTCTGCTATATGGACACAACGAAATAAAACCATCAAACACAATGCGTAAGTCGCGGGTATATATAGGTTGTCTGTGTTTAGCGGTGTAGAATTTAACATACATACCACATCTCCATTAGCTAATAAATTGTCTAGAACCGTATCTGTGATGTTGGATAAAGATTCTGAAGAAACGTTCACGTTGGAATCATCGGATAGAAGTTTGTCCTCCGCTAATTACTGATGGTGTCTGGAATTTGTAACTAAAGCTCCCATTATAATTACTTAATTAAATGACTAATGTCATTAGGTATAATGAATCAAATGACAGAGTCACTCATTGACGTTCAACGTCACAGATATAATCAGGCGTGTAAGTGTCAGACTAAACTGAAAAATATCATTGACGAATACACGTTGAAAGTAAAAAATATCGCAGACGCATGGTTGTTATCGATGTAGTAGTTTACTCGTTTCTGCTGTTGTTGCTGGAACTGGATTATTATTATCAACGTTAACTATGAATGCTCCTGAGGTTTTAACGATTGTCGTTTCTACGACAACAACATGTGCAGGTATTCTCAGTATATAGCTAAGAAAATATCTACATGCACGAGCGATAAATAACACGAGTATATGTTGAAATTACACACAGCAACAGCCGCCTATACTAAATTATGCTCGCATCTTTCCTTGTACCTCAGTGATGGTAAAATATCTGATGAGGAGTTCGTTACGATAATGGAAACCTACGATGAAGCATTTGTAACAGAAAACAATGCATTCTCTAGTGACAATAGCGGAAAGATGGAGAATTGAATGATAAAGATAACAAAAATGTCAGAGTCCTTGACATCGTCAAGGGAATTATTGCAACACATCGTCACTAATACGACACCATCAAAAACTACTATGATATCAGTAAGTTAGACCAGTCCTGAATTTAGTATTATCTTCCCAACTGCAATTCCAGCAAAAGAAATTGCATTGGCTCAACTCCGTGTTTGTAATAGCTGGGCAAATATCAGGTCGAAACCATTCGGTGGATTACCAGCAAACAATTCACTAGTATTTGCTAATTTGCTAATAAGAATATACCGGATGGAACACCAGATTGGCAAGTACTTAGTATTCCAACTGGCAGTTATTAAATAGAGGAGATTAATGACGAGTTCCAACGCAGAATAAAATATATCACAGGAAAAGAATCGAAAATAGCTATCACTGTTTACGAATCAACACTATCAGCAGTAAGTGAAGTAAATTCCCCTGATTACTTCGTAGATATTTATCAGAGTTCGATCAGATCAGTGTTAGAATGGCCTGAAGTCGCACCTGTTTTTCAAGGACCACCAGAACCAACTAAAATGAGTTTAAAACGAGTGAAAAAAAATTATTAAAAATCCAGAATATCGAGGAAATAAATCCATGACATTATATAATATATAAATTTGATCCAAATAATATTGATCATTACTTTATCAATTGTGACGGTAAAAGGATCCCATAGATAACTAGAACAGTATTTAATTTTATTAAAGATCCCAAGAAGCCAGGGCGTACTAAAGACATTGTTGATGAAATATTTATTAAAAGATTTTTAGACACTCTCAAACCTGAATACGATAAAACATTTAATGATTTAAGAAATTTACTTACTTCATTATCACAGCATTATGATCATAATGTAAATAAAAAATAGAATTATGATCATAATGTAAAACAGCAAATAATTGAGTCAATAAAACACTTCAATGGTATTTTATTCGATTTATATATCGCCAATCGAAGTATTCTAAACGTTGCAACTGATCTTAGTAGAATTATTTACACCAATAAAAAAGTAAGCAATTATTTCTTAATCATTATAAAATGAAAGAAAATGATTTACGAACATTTATTATACCAGATCTAAATAACACTGAAATGAAGAAATCATTAAGTGATCTTATTGAATACCCTAAATATCCAAAATCGAAACTTTAGAGACTAAGATGGTTTTGTCTGCGCATGTGTACACCTACAAGTTCCTAGGACATCCGAAACCAAAACTCTAGAAACTCAAAAAGTTTTGTCTGCGCATGTGTACATATATACTCCTACAAGCTCCTAGGATATCCGAAACCGAAACTCTAAAAACTGAAAGGGTTGTTTATACACGTGTATGTCTTCCTTAGATATACCTTGCAATAATTCCTAGACATCCGTTATTGAAACTCTAGAAACTCAAAGGCAGATGTATAAGTTAGCAGATCACGATCTCATATAACTTCCTGAGTATTTTGGACGGCACAATACGGCATAAACACATAATTTAGAATGATGATGATGATGACATGATATGAGCAAATGCCATCTTCACATTTGCACACCCACCTCCAATGATCAACCAATGGGTGATTGACAAAAAGTCAACCCACCATGCGTTGACATAGTGGGTAGGTGGGTGCACATGAAGATAGGGGGCTCTGCCCCAATAATTTATATTGTTTGGCTTAAAATCGCCATTGTCATTCACAGGATTAGATCCCTGACGGGATGGATCATAAATTCTACACGCTACCAATCGAGCTATACCACGCTTAAGTGTTTAAGATAAAGTTAGTTAATATATACTTACCTAGACCACACTAGTCCTAAAAGTAACAAAAACCACAGTTTCTGGTATTTTATTTTTCTAGTTTCCAAAAAATATATATTATTCTGCATAACACCAATAATATTGAATCCATGCGTATAAGCCGTTTGATTTAGTCAAGCAGACGTTATGTGTTCTTAAAATAGCTTTACACATGCGCAATTGGCCACAAGGTTTGCGTAGTACAAGCACTATATATATATATATATATATATATATATATATATATATATATATATATATATATATATATATATATATATATATATATATATATATATACATATATATTGTGATAGAGTCGCACACAATACGTGTATTTATTATATAGCCAATTTCTTTTAAACAGAATCCACATTTTCATTGTGAAATGTATACAGCGAATAATTTTATGTTCGTACTACGATAAAATCGATATAACGGATCTATTTATACAGCATGCTTAGCTAGCCAATCACTGTTTAATATGCACTGTGTGAATCCTGCACGCGGATTTTATGTAAAATCAAAGAATTCATTACGCAGATTTTATATAAACAATGGGTAAATTATAATTTTATCAGTAGAGAATTAGTTGCCAAATTAGCATTGAAAAGACCACTGGTAGGTTTGTAAAAGGTTACAATGTTATCAATCTTATATGTATATAGTGATTTTCCATGAAAGAATTATGTTATATCTGAACATACGTGAAGTGTGAACAAAGATTTTCATTGAATTTACTTTTCTTCGTTAGGTGAAAACCCCAAGGATGTTAACGGAAATTAACATTAAGTTTTAAATTTGTTGATCAAATACTGGTTCTTTCCAGTTCTTTTGCTCGTAATGTGTAGATTTTTATGAGCGAATTACGATTAAAAAAGCCTGAAGAAACTAGTATTTGGTCAACAAATTTAAAACTTAATGTTAATTCCCGTTAATATCCTTGGGGTTTTAACCCAACAAAAACGAGCAAACTCAACAAAAAACAGTGATAAAATCGACTAGAATGCCTGAAAATAGCGTACAAAACAACAACTTTGATAAAAATCGAACAAAATATAACCTTTATAAAAAAAATCAAATCTGATTGAGTAGAGAATGTTTCATGATATCAAATGCAGTTTATGTATCTTTGTGGAGAAACATCTTATAATATTTTCTGAATGATTGCAAATTAAATAATATTATGTTCCTTACAATAACTACAATATTGAAAAATTTTATACTTATCCTGGTTGTCGCGCTTGATCATCAAGGTACTGAAACATATAACTTTGTGTAAATTTTAAGGAATAAGTAGATCTAATGACGCCATCAGCTGAACGTTTTACTGAAAGTGCTGCTATGTTAAAATGTGTACTAGCGGAATAAATTGACTTGAACATAATTTCTTCTCCAGAATATGCAATTACTGATTTAACAGGTTTTATAGTATATCTTGCAAAACTAGTGTTTCCAGATCTGCAGTTTTAACTTTGCATGATAACACGTAAATTTTGAAGTGAGTTTATTGCCGCTTATGTGGCCAACCACATACCCGTCCTTGATCGTCCCGAAAAACACTCGACCACAAATCTATGTGATAAATAATGTTTATTTCCGCTGCCTTTAAACGCAAGATAACCAGCATTGGTAACACTACCTACTGGTTTTTTCAATCTGCAATTTCTAATTATGCCATTACAACTCGCTTCATAATTGGTTAGGATTTGATAAGGCACAAACTCATTATGCTCCATTTATATGCTATATACTATTTGCTTAAATCATTGTTTTGAAAATCTAGCTAGATAATCTTCTTCGCGCTTATAATAGATTCAGAGTTATATTTTTTATCGTAATGTTTTTTCAACTCCCTGTATCTTTTACCACCAAATTTCGTACAAAGGTGCATCTTTCCTCGCACACAAACACCACACCGTATACACGGTTTAGTTCCGAGACTCCCGTTTCTAACGCATTGCATGTGATAACTACAGAATTCGTTTACGCAATTTTTGTTACACTGAGATGTATAACCAATCTTAAGCCAGCGGCAATTGTGATTTGGTTGAATCATATACAAATGATTAATACTTCAATTTAGATGCATATTTGCCTTAATTATAATATGCAGGAATTATCCGCAATTGAGCCTGCCGCCGATAGATTTGATCTTAACAGACTACACAAATTTAGTTTCTTGATGCAAGATCTAGCTTTAACGAATGTGGATATAGCTAAACGCATTAGTGAAGCCAAGAAGGAGTTTCGCCACGATGGTCCACATTCAGGATTGGAAATGTTATCTATGTGATGAATGACAAACAAGCAAGATAAATCATTGACTACCTCGATGTTCGGAAATATATTATTTTAATAAAATTTATTGTAAATACAGAGGATGATATTTGGATCAACCGAGACAAACGCGAATCCGTCCAGAAGTCAAGGAATAATATTATCCTTGGTGCAAATTCCAAACCAGGAATACAACTGGAATAGACAAGCCGTATTATGAGCGATCTTATCCAGTAACTGCTGTTGTGTACGCGCTCAATTCGTTAAATGATAAACCTGACGTAAAGAATCTCAAGAAAATGAAATTGTCATCCTTGACTTTGTCAAGAATAAACTGTGTAGCAGAGCGAGTTATAGAACACCTCACAAACGCGATACGGGGGAACGGTTTAACAGATTTAAGGCGTAAAATAAATATGTGGGCTGAAAAAGTTAAAGACACTTGAGCGTCCATCAACGACGTTGCTGAGCTAGAAAAGATATTAGGATTTCCAGTATCAGTGAAGACATTAGCCGGAGAGATTTTGTACAAACCAAAATATATATAAAAATGGAAACCCTATAACAATCATTGATCATATCGCACATGCATGGATTAATGCTGTAACTGTATTTCCAGGAGAAAGAATGGTTAGATTTTACCACGATGATATATTCGATGCCATGGGTGATATTAGCAAACGTGGCCCTGTTTTTGTGTGGTTGTTTCAGAGTTCTGAATGTGATCATTATGATCAGTTTGTACGGTCTAACGGTGATATTTATCGTACAGAATCTCTTTATAAAGAAATGGAAAAACTTGCGCTGAAATATACTTCTGACGATGTCAAAGTTAGACAATTACTAAGTAATTATTTTACCGTACCATCTGTTGCTGCTCATTTCGCTCAGAAGAAAAACTCGTGGAAACCAACACGATTAGAATTTCTTGAAGATGTCGTGAGAAGTTATGTCGAATACGGACACGGTGGATTGTGGAATACTAAATATAATTGCAACGACGTTATCTCAGCTGATATGGTAGCGTGTTATCCTGTGAGTTTTGTTGGATATGAAAAGTGTTCTAAATACTTTAATAGATTTGGACATCCTACACATGACATGACCAGAGTTGCGATAAATGGACGATTACCAGATTTTGACTTAACAGGATTTGCTCATGTAGAATCATTCAAGTTTAGAGAAGGTCTCCATCCGATTGTTTATGCGTGGTTTGGAAAACATTTTTCTGAAAAATGTTGGGCTCCAATAGTTCTGCTAAAATATATGCTTGATGCTGAAAATTTTAGTATCGTTGAAAGTGACTGAAGCTATTATATCATAAAACGTGCAGAAGCAAGTTTGGTTGCCAGAACCTGCTAAACACAATGAAAAACCTGCAAAAGATCTCGGAAGAAAGATAATCGGTAAGTTTGCGCAAGGAGGATCACATGATCATAAACTAACTTACACAAGATTGATTATGGACGATGCTGAACTCAATTTTATAATCGCTGATACGATAAAGAAAAACACATTTATAAGCCGATGTAATACTTATTTCTCAGACAAAGCAAAACTAGGTACCATTGTGATCTATACTGATGTGATGGCGAGTCACCGCAGTTTACTCATTTAAGATCTTCGATGTTAGTTTATGTTTTGATAAATATATTATCGATGATAAACAGATTTCCTCGTTACGCTGTTAGAGTCGCAACAGATTCATTTTATGTGCATAAAAAATAAAAGATTTATTAAATCTCGGTAATGGTGAATGAGGAACGTGGAGGATAAAACACGAAAGTATACTTAGTTATTGTGAATCTGCCGATGTTGAAATTGTGGAGACATACCACAAACATAATCAAGCATCAAAATCATCTGCACCATCCGTGCATGACCCTGTATCTAGACATAAGACCGTTTATCTTAATGGGTGTGGAGGTTCAGGTAAAACAACACGCGCGATTAACTTATTCATGAGTTTAGATATGATTGTCTTAACACCAACGCACAAACTCGCCAGGGAAATAAAGCAACGAAGTGTAAAGTCGTGTACATATCATAGTTTCTTTAGATGACGCGGACATACATGGACCCCATCACGAATGGGTGAAAATTCTCATATGGGACGAGATATGCACGGTGTCTCTGGAGGTATTACAAATATTTCTTGATTGGCTGTTACTACAGAATACTGCTGTAATTATGTGTGGCGATCATGGTCAACCGCCACCCTTTGTTAGGCAGTCTCCACATGAGTGGCTGAAGCATTTGCTGATTATTACGAAGAAATATCTGATGATCAAAGAGCTATTAATGAGTAGCTGAAAGAATTTAAAAGATTAATACGACTACTTCCAGATAACATACAGTGTGAAGTAATGCGTGAGATAATTCCAGAAACATCCATGAATGATTTCGGACCCTATTGAAACCTGCTGATTTGATAGTTGCCAGTAGAAAAATAGTTCGTGACGAACTACAAAAGAATTTATATGCGTTACACAAGGAAAAATTCACAAAGTTACCTGTACCGTTGTGTTATCACCCAGCAGATACTAGACAACAAAATGTTGATATTGAGATTCCTGGTGGAGGAATACAAAATCTTGTGTAAAATGATATTGTCCTTGTCGCTATTGATGTTGTCGAAAGCGCGTTAAACATGGATAAATCGCCATGGACGGTAAGGTACGCTATTACGATTCATTCGTCGCAGGGATTAACTATCACTGATACTAAAGTTTGGATCGTTGATGATCGTATTGAGTGGTCAAATTTAGTTTATCTCACAGTATCTAGAGTTAGAAGAATATCACACCTGAAACGAGTTATAATGGATTGCGTAATAACAGAAGAAATCACTAATAATGTCGATTTTAATAAAAATTTAGTCAGCTATAAGCAGTGTGACAAAAATATAATCGCGAGTTAGATATAGATCTGGATATTATTATGATGTTAAAACAACGACAAAATAATCATTGCGCAAATTGCAACGCAATAATGTTGTGGCAGTATTCGAGCAATAACCCAAGACAATTTATCGTTGATAGAATTAATAGTAGTCTTGGTCACACGCACGAAAATGTGATGCTGACCTATTTGGATTGTAATCGACGTCGAAGGGCTGCAAGTTTATAAAAGTGTACCCGGTGGTAATTGCGTATCCTCAGGAATTATTTGTAATTGTTCGCCTACAAATCCACGCTGAGGAACAGTTGAATCTAATTCGTAAATTGCAAGTCTACATGTGGACCTTACCACGCTGGATATTTTGTGTGTGGTCACACTCTAAATAGGATCAGTTGCTCTTTTTCTGCCTCCTTCGCGTTCGCCAGGTTCGTATAAATATCTAACCGTAACATTGCCTATTACTGGTTGAGAAATAGATTTACGTTTTATCGGTATATACTTTTTGTGATCGCATTAGACGGTTTCATAGAAGTTGCACGAGTAACTTCCTTATTCAGCGCAGCTATCACGCTCGGTAACCTTGCAACCCATTCACGAGATCTTGTATCTGCCTGAAAAAAGTTCAGGGATATTTACTTTGCATATTGATACCCGAATAACCGCTCAGCAAGTGTTGGATTAAATCGTTCAACGACTGCATGATTACGATGAATCTCCGTGTGTCCTTGTCTGATTTTATCGTTGTGCTTGTTCATCAAAAATGATACCGCACCAAGAAATTCTTTGCCTGGATTAACCTGTAGTAGTTTTGGCCATTGTAATGGTCCTCGCTGATAAATTCGTTCGAACGCAGATGCAACTTCAGATGCTGTCTTTGTTGATAGCGACTTTGCTTCTTTATATTTGCTTGCAACGTCAACGACAGTTAAAGTGTATCTGTATGTGTGTTGACGTCTACCTGTTTTAATTGTGTCGTGTGGCAAAAACAAGATATCCTCTTGATGAATTTCATTTGGAACAGTGACATAGAAATGTGCGTATTGAATTTTTTAGGTGGATTTAGAAAGATTTGCCATATTGCCTGTCGTGCTAACTACGCTGCAGCAACATCACGCGAAAATTTTGTTGAAGCGACAAGTTTGCTAATCGCTGCTATACCTCTCCAATATCCTCTCGGGAAATAATAAACAGATTCCATTATAATAATCAGTTCATTAATTACCAGCCACTATCATTATTTTACCCTTCATGGCAGATTTTACTAGAAAGCTAGCAAGAGATTCTCTGAGAGATTTATTAGGTATAGAATTTAATGCGTGAATCAATTTCACATCTGCGAGATGCCGTTGTTGCAAATCTGGATTTTTATAAGCAACGTCTTGAATGTGACACGCTTGATCGATCTTATTTACTGGATACTATCCTGGTCTTGGTAGATCTTGGTTATCGAGTCTGATATCGAGACGAGTTCCAAGACCACAATAGTTATATCCGGGAAGTTGTTTCTCACCAGGGTATTTTGCCCATGGAGTTCCTGGCAACTTCCCTAACGATGCAGCAATATCACCACCCTTGATATTTATCAAGGCGGAAATAAATTTATATTTGCTTGTACCACACTTTGCACACTTGCCTGTGAGTGCGCGTCTCTTGTTTTGTTGTTATCGTTGTCATTCCAACTGTGGGGGATTTTGCTCTACATCGAACACAATATAAACTCATATCATTATTATATGGATATAATTGACTTGTCTGCCACACGAAAACAAGAGCCAGTAAGGCACCATCCAGCGTTACCTAATTCTATCAGAATGATTATAATTGGTCCATCTGGATCTGGTAAGACGCAATTATTGCTTAATCTGATAATGCGATGGCTCAAGTGGAATAAGTTGTATTTAGTAGCGCCATCTGAATGATCAACGATGTTACGAAGTACTTAAAGATTTTAATAAAAATGCGAAATTGCTGTACAAAAATAATATATATATATATATATATATATATATATATATATATATATATATATATATATATATATATATATATATATATATATATATATATATATATATATATATATATATATATATAAACTATATATAGTGGTCAACTATATATAGTTGACCACTATATATAGTTTATATATATATATATATATATATATATATATATATATATATATATATATATATATATATATATATATATATATATATATATATATATATATCCTAAGAGTAATCTCTGCATAGTGGTCAACTAATCACAGTGGTCATTATAAACGTTTGCCTTACTTAAGTCTTTATCAGAGTTATCGACATAATTATTCAGCGAGGTACAGAATCTGGTGCTGTATTTCCTCCTTAGAAGCCTGTGTAGTATATTTAGTATAAAACATGTTATTCGTTCCATCACCATGGTAATTTGTCTCAAAACTCTTGTGAGTTACTGTGTTTCACTAACCATAAAAGTTGCACAGACCCAAGATACTGCTTGTATTGGATACGATTCGTTGATCTAATTTGATATCTACAATGTATCTTTTTAATCTTTTATATTTGCAATTTAATTTAGTTTGTATGTTAAAGTCGTTTTCACTGTTTAATTGTATTTAAGATTCTTCTAAAATTAAAAAACATTATTTTTTTCAATTTTCTGAGAAAATTATCTTCAGTTACAGATAATATATTTTGTTCATCCGTATAAGTCGAGTACAACCAAGAAAAAGATATCCTGATCTACCGTGACTGAACGATGTGTGTTATGAAATGGCCTATTTCTTGGTAAAAGTGACGAGTCATACTTCTTGACACCTAACAAATGTATATTTTACCTGTGTCAGCACCTTTACATTCGTGAGTTAATATTCTTGACCTTAGTTTTTTTAAAAAACTAGGAAAGTTAGTGACTAACACACAAGAGTCTGTATTTCCCTACAAAATCAGCACATGTACAAAAAAGAAGGCTAATTTTCGTCATTTTCTCCTGACTTTCTTGAAAACTGTTTGGCATACTTTTAAATGGCATTAACCTAGCATGCATATCAGGGGAACTATTGATTAGTACTTGATAAAGTGGGCGGATCATTTTCAAGTAGCAATAAGTCATCTATCAGCATATATAGCCACGTTAACCGACAGGAAGAAACCGACAAGTTAACCTTCCTGAGAGACGAACTGCCCATGATACATGGTGACAAGGACAACCTTCATATTCTGATCGATACATAGTAAGTATTCAATGATTTATATTTGTAAGTTGCCTCATTTCCAATACGAAAAACGGATATTAATTTTCCATACATTATTTCACTGCTCGTCAGTCGTTAGTAAACCTATAAGATAGATCATATCGACGCCATTGTGTCTGTTAAAAACGTCTCATAACTGGATAACGTGTCGTGGACAAAATGAAATATACGTTTTAATCCCCCATCCGTATCTTGATTTGATGAGAAATATCCAGTAAACGAGTGAAGGGGAAACTCATAAATTATTCATTTTTAGTGTTCACACAATGCAACAATTCCTTGTGCTAAATGCATTTTGAAACATACTTTTCAACTGCGTGAATGATGAGGCGCTCTTTCAGCATATAATATTTTCAATTTAGAGACAAGAAGGCTCTTGATAATTCAGTGAGCATAATATATACATATAAACCGATAATGTATCTGACATTTAATTTTCTGTAAATAAACATATGATTCTTGATTTCTTAGAAAAACTTGAAGAACCGACTATGTGTACAATAATAAAATATCGATCAGCATTGTAGTGTTAATCTATTGTTTCTGCTTTTTCTTTCATAGACAAGTATGGCGGCGAAGCTTGTACCTCCAGCTAAAAACATATCAATGCAATTTGAGGAATCCGACACTGACGAAGATGAACTGATACCTGGCCTCTCTCGTGATGAAATAAAATCACTTTTTGAGGAAAGAAGTACTCAGCAATTGCATTCTGTTGAGCATCCACCTGACATGGAAGCAGAAAATATTGTGGAAGATTTGAACAAAAAGATTGAGGAGTTAACGGATTGCGACAAAAGGAGCTGTGCACATTGTTCTAATGAGAAAAGAGTAGAAGATATGAGCTACTTACAAAGAGGACAGCACATATCTCATAATGGGGATCACTTCAAGATTTACTTTAATCCTATGGGCAAACAGGTCTCATTTTATAGACATCATGCTATCATAAAGGATGTCATCAAAAGGTCAAGACATACAGCAGAAGTCGTTTGCATTCATTTTTCTAAGGACAAACAGGACCAAGAAATCAAAGTATTGGAAGAAACATGTATATTTGATTTAGCAAAAGACGAACTTTATGTGACTGAATATCAACATCCGAGGTATACCCCTGACGTCATCATTCAGAGGGCCGAATCAATACTACGACAAAGTAAGGATGCGAAACTATTCAAAGGTTACAGCATCCTTAATAAAAATTGCGAGCACTTTGCAACATGGTGTGTCGTTGGAAAGGAGGAGAGTTTCCAAGTTCGTAACTTTCTAAACGATTCTATAAGTGCTGTGACCAGCATGTTTGGAACAGGGAGCAAAATAGCAAGACTAATACTACAAATACTGTTTAATTCCTCTGATGAAATAACATCAGCGATTATCGCTGCTACAACAGTTCCTATTGCAGTTTTGGGTGGATGTTCTGCAGCCTACCTTGTCTACTGTATTATCAGAACTGTCTGCCTTATCAAGCAGTACCATACTAATAAAGAAATCTGCAAGTCTTGCTTGAAAGGGAACCTACTCGATCTTTGGCTACAATTTGGAGTCTTTGGTGTGACATCTGCTATTTCGTTCGTCATTTTTCATTTTGCTCTCCAACTGGTTGCACCTGGCTTTGGGATACCTATTGCTATAGTACTTGGCTTGCTTAGTACGGCACTGATCTTGGCTGTCCCGAAGATCCGAAGAGCCCTGCAGTCCCCATTTCAATGTGACGCAAAAGATGTTACCACTTTGTCTGAATTGAAACCTGGTGACGCTGTCTCACTGACTTATTACGGTTTCAAGCATCTGATCCTAGTTTCAAAAGTTAAGTTCGAAACTGATCCCAAGCAAGGCACCTTACGTGGTATTCATTACTCGCTACCCGGTTTTTTCAGCCAAAGGGTAATTGCTGAAGAGGATTTCCAGGTGGATCTCACAAAATCGAAGGTTATGGTCCTACAGTTGGAAGGGTTCAACACCTTTTCTCCGGAACTGCGTATTGATCGAGCTAGAAAACGAATCGGAGAGAGAATGTGGCGGATATCATCAAACAGTTCAGATCATTTGTGTTACTGGGCAATGATAAAGACGAAGCAAAGTTCTAAAGTCATAGAGTATTCAACCATTGAAGAGATTGGAAATTCATCTTCTCTCAAGCTTAGTTCCCTTTCTATAGGAGAAGCTGATGTGCATCTTATTGATGAGATCAATGTAGGGGATGTAGTCGAGTATGGGTCTGATAAAGGAATTGTCGTTGCACTCGAGGACATAAGGGAAGGACGATTATTTTATATCGACATAGTCGTACATAAAGGGCTTTTCAAACCCTTTGTCATGCGCATTTCACACAAGATCGATCTAAATATGGACAACCTTGTGGTTCACAAATATCATCCAGCTCGCTGTGTCAGCAGAGAAGAAAGGGTACAAAAGGCTCTTGACAGGATAAACAAACCCAGCAAGTTTCGGACTCAGACAGGCTTTATTGAAGATATTTTGAAACACCAGAGCGGCTAATGGCCCTTTCTAAGCTGCTACATCTCATATTGTGAAGTGTTTGCAATTGATCATGTTGTTAAGAAGTTTTTGGTTTAAAAAAATCATCAAATATTATATTTTTAATTTTGGGAAATATAACATTACTGGATAGAACAATGACATCGTAGCACTAAAATGCGCGTGTCACGAAAGACATAATAACTCATGAGGCTTGGCATTGAATGTTAGAAGTTTTCTTCGTATAAAACAGAAGAACACTAAACATAAATTTACAGTGCGCTGCAATGAGACATATTTACAGAAGTATGCTTCTGATATTTTCACGTCAACTCATATTTCTCATCGTAATTTGTGTACGCCTTAATAGCATATATTTATTAACTCTTTTAATTTCAAGAAATTTGATTACTCGGTTCTTAAAGCTGATATAACGAACATTCAATGGACTTGATAAAAAAATATGGGTCAAAGTTTGAAATAATTAGATGCTCAAGTTGAAACGTACATTTTATAAAAGAGAGGTCAAGTGAGAGTAATCAACGCAAGTAACGCACCTCCCAAAAAAGTGTGTGTGTGTGTATATATATATATATATATATATATATATATATATATATATATATATATATATATATATATATATATATAGAAAGAGAGAGACAGAGACAGAGACAGACATAAACATAAATAGAGAGAGAGCGATAATTAAGGGAAAGAGACTCTCTAATAATTCTTAACAAGTTGTAGCGACATACAGGCTTGTGCATTTGGTAAGCAGCAGATGGAGACATGCCGTGACATCATCATCATACGCAACACTGGATGAGTAAGTGAAGAATTTTACCTTGACCTGATTCAGTTAAGTTTCAGCAGCAGGCCAAGAAATTACAAGATGCCAGAATTACTTGTCATAAAACTTGATAGCACAGGTGTGACACGAATTCGTTATAGAGCAGTTTTATTTCGCTATGCTTTGATTTGACAATGTATCTAGTTGTAAATAAAATTTAAAGCAAAAGGAAATAAAAGTGTCTATAATATGCTTTAATAACACTAGCATATATTCAGATGCCTGCAACACCAATGAATGACCTCTCTCTCTCTCTCTCTCTCTCTCTCTCTCTCTCTCTCTCTCTCTCTCTCTCTCTCTCTCTCTCTCTCTCTCTCTCTCTCTCTCTCTCTCTCTCTCTCTCTCTCTCTCGTCTAATGACCCTGAATAAACCTGTTATTTCATCTGTCGCAAGACATTCGCAAAGAAGGCTTTGTTGGTAAATGTATTCGAAGCGATTGGACTGTTGGCAGCAAGATGCTCAAATTAAGAAATTACAAGGTCATTTTTCATGCGTGTTCCCTGAATTTAGCTGTTTGAAGAAGACAATATATATTTGTGTATAATTTGTACAAATCAGCTGCTAATTCATTACAGTGCATCAAATGGTAAAATAGCTGCATAAATTCAATTGTAATCATGATTATATTCGAACTTTAGAATTCCTCTATTTTTAAGTTAATTTACGGGTACCCGACTGAAACTTTGTGACAATTCATACCATTCCAACACATTTCAAAATGAATTGTGATATTAATTATTCTATTAGTGTGCTATTTCAGACAAACGCAGTCGATAGAGTGATTATAATGTTTAAAAGGAGTACCGAGATCAAAAGCCGATAAGGATACACAGGTTGAAAAGAACACAAATTTAAAAACAAAAAGGTTACACCGTGATAAGACGGTATCGAAACAGCCATCGTAGTTACTAAATCTAATATAGCAAAGCCCCGATACAGATGAAACCATTTTGGCAAACTAATAGCAATACATAATAGAATTCTAACTTGAAATCGGATTTTGGTTTGGTGGTGACGGTCTCATTTAGATACCTAATGACATGGTTTTGAAACTGGATAGCATCGTCGGTTATGACAAAAAGTTATAAAAATTATTTTACTATCTTATACTAGGATTAAACCCTGCCATTACTACCAACGTAACCATTTATTACTTTTGTGTTCATAGCTAAGGAACTAACAGATTTACTTTATGAAATAGTTTAATTTAATTAAAATCACATACAATAATAATCTCCTTGGCCACTGGTCTCCTTGGCAACTCAAACTCTAACCTCCTTAGCCACTCAGATTGTAATCTCCTTGGCCACTCAGACTCTAATCTGCGTGGCCACCCAGACTCTAATTCCCTTGGCCATTCCAACTCTAATATCCTTGGCCACTCAGACTCTAATATCATTGGCCACTCAGACTGTAATGTCCTTGGCCACTCAGACTCTAATATCCTTGGTCACTCAGACTATAATGTCCTTGCCCACTCAGACTCAAATATCCTTGGCCACTCAGACTCTAATGTCCTTGGCCAATCAGACTCAATTATCTGTGGCAACTCAGACTCAAATATCCTTGGGCACTCAGACTCTAATATCCTTGGCTGCTAAGACTCAAATATCCTTGGCCACTCAGACTCCAATATCCTTGCCCACTCAGACTCTAATGTCCTTGGCCACTCAGACTCAAATATCTTTGGCTACTCAGACTCTAATATCCTTGGCAACTCAAACTCTAACCTCCTTAGCCACTCAGAGTTTAATCACCTTGGCCACTCAGACTCTAATCTGCATGACCACACAGACTCTAATTTCCTTGGCCAATCAAATTCAAGCATCCTTGGCCACTCAGACTCTAATATGCTTGGCTGCTCAAACTCTAATATCATTGGCCACTCAGACTCTAATGTCCTTGGCCAATCAGACTCAATTATCCTTGGCAACTTAGACTCTAACCTCCTAGTCCACTCAGGCTCTAGTATCCTTGGCCACTCAGGCTCAAATATCCTTGGCCACTCAGACTCTAATATCCTTGGCTGCTCAGACCCTAATATCCTTGGCCACTCAGACTCTAATATCCTTGGCCATTCAGACTATAATATCCTTGGTCACTCAGACTCTAATATCATTGGCCAATCAGACTCTGATCTCCTTGGCCACTCAGATTCTTATATAATTGGCCACTCATACTCTAATTTCCAGTGCCAATCAGATTCTAATCCGCTTAGCCATTCAAACTTTGATCTCCTTGGCCAATCAGACTCTAATCTCCTTGATCACTAAGGCCCTAATATATCCTTGGCCACTCAGACTCTAATATCCATGGCCATTCAGGCTCTAATATCCTTGGCCGCTCAACAGACTCTGATCTCCTTGGCCACTCAGGCTCCAACATCCTTAACAAATCAGACTCTAATCTCCTTGACCACTCAGATTCTAATTTCCTCAGCCTCTCAGACACTGATCTCCTTAGCCACTCATACTCTGATTTCCAGGGCCAATCAGATTCTAATCCGCTTAGACATTCAAACTTTGATCTCTTTGGCCACTCAGACTCTAATATCCTTGATCACTAAGGCTCTAATATATCCTTGGCCACTCAGACTCTAATATCCACGGCCATTCAGGCTCTAATATCCTTGGCCGCTCAACAAAATCTGATCTCCTTGGCCACTCAGTCTCCAACATCCTTGGCAACTCAGACTCTAACCTCCTTGACCACTCAGATTCTAATTTCTTCGGCCTCTCAGACACTGATCTGCTTAGCCACTCCTACTCTGATTTCCTTGGCAGTTAAGACTCTAATATCCTTGGCCACTCAGACTCTAATATCATTGGCTACAAAGACGCTAATATTCTTGGCCACTCAGACACTAACATCCTTGGCCACTCAGACTCTAATATCCTTGGCCACTCAAACTCTAATATCCTTGGCCACTCAGACTCTAATCTCCTTCGCCGCTCAGACTCTAATATCATTGGTTACTCAGACGCTAATATCCTTGGCAACTCTAACTCTAATGTCCTTGGCCACTCAGACTCAAATAAACTTGGCCAATAAGATTCTAATCTCCTTGGCGATTCAGACTCTAATATTCTTGGCCACTCAGACTCAAATATCCTTGGCCACCCAGACTCAAATATCCTTGGCCATTCAGACTATAATCTAATTAGGTTCTCAGACTCTAATATAATTGCCTACTCATACGCTAATATCTTGGACACTAAGACTCTAATATCCTTGGCCACTCAGACTCTAATCTCCTTGGCCACTCAGACTGAAATATCTTTGGCCACTCATTCTCTAATATCCTTGGCCAATACAGACTCTAATCTCCTTCCTTGGCCAAACAGACTCTATTATCCTCGGCCACTCAGGCTATAATATCCTTGGCTACTCCGACTCTAATATCCTTGGCTACTCAGACTCAAATATACTTGGTTACTCAGACTTTCATTTCCTGGGCCACTTTGACTCTAATCTCCTTTGTCTTCCAGACTCTAATTTCCTTGCCCATTCTGATTCTAATATCCTGAGAAACTTAGACTATAATATCCTTGGCTACTCAGACGCTAATATCCTTTTTCACTCAGACTTTAATATCCATGGCCACTCAGACAATAGTCTCCTTGGCCACTCAGACTCTAATATCCTTGGCCACTCTGACTCAAGTATACTTGGCCACACAGAAAATAATCTCTTTGGCCACTCAGACGTTAATATCCTTGGCCACGCAGACTCTAATCTCCTTGGCTACTCAGACTCTAATATCCTTAATCACTCAGACTCTCATGTCCTCGGCCACTCAGACTCAAATATCCTTGGTCACTAAGACTCTAATTTCCTCTGACACTCAGGTTCTAATATCCTTGGCAAATCAGACATAAATATCCATAGCTACTCAGACTCTAATATCATTGGCTACTCAGACGCTAATATCCTTGGCCACTCAGACTTTAATATCCTTGGCAACTCAGACTCTAATATCCTTGGCTACTCAGACTATAATATCCTTGGCTACTCAGACGCTAATATCCTTGTCAACTCACACTCTAATATCCTTGGCTACTCATACTCTAATATCCTTGACTACTCAGACTCTAATATCCTTGGTTACTGAGACTCTCATTTCCTGGGCCATTCTGACTTTAATCTCTTTGGTCATCCAGACTCTAATCTCCTTGCCCATTCTGACTCTAATATCCTGAGACACTCAGACTCTAATATCCTTGGCCACTCAGACAATAGTCTCCTTGGCCACTCAGGCTCTAATATCCTTGACTACTCAGACTCAAGTATACTTGGCCACACAGACAATAATCTCTTTGGCCACTCAGAATTTAATATCCTTGGCAAACTCAGACTCAAATGTCATTGGCTACTCAGACGCTAATATCCTTGGCTACTCAGATTATAATATCCTTGGCCACTCAAGCTCTAATATCCTTGGCAACACAGACTCTAATATCCTTAACCACTCAGACTCTAATGTCCTTAACCACTCAGACTCAAATATTCATGGCCACTCAGACTCTAATATCCTTGGCCACTCAGACTCTAATATTCTTGGCTACTCAGACGCTAATGTCCTTGGCCAATCAGACTTTGATATCCTTGGCTACTCAGACTCTAATATCCTTGGCCACTCAAACTTTAATTTACTGGGCCATTCTGACTCTAACCTCCTTAGCCACTCAGACCCTAATATCCTTGGCCACTCAGACTCTAATATTCTTGGCCACTCAGGCTCTAATATCCTTGGCCACTCAGGCTCTATTATCCTTGGCCACTCAGACTGTAATGTCCTTGGCCACTCAGACTTTAATTTACTGGGCCATTCTGACTCCAACCTCCTTAGCCACTCAGACTCTAATATCCTTGGCCATTCTGACTCTAATATCCTTGGCCACTCAGACTCTAATATTCTTGGCCACTCAGGCTCTAATATCCATGGCCACTCAGACTCTAATATCCTTGGTCACTCAGACTTTAATATCCTTGGCTATTCTGACTCTAATATCCTTGGCCACTCAGACTCTAATATTCTTGGCCACTCAGACTCCAATATCCTTAGCCACTCAGACTTTAATATTCTTGGCCACTCAGGCTCTAATATCCTTGGCCACTCAGACTCTAATATCCTTGGTCACTCAGACTTTAATATCTTTGGCCAATCAGACTCTAATATCCTTGACTACTCAGACTTTAATATCCTTGGCCATTCTGACTCTAATATCCTTGGCCACTCAGACTCTAATACCCTTGACTACTCAGACTCTAATATCCTTGGCCATTCAGACTCTAATATCCTTGGCCACTCTGACTCTAATATCCTTGGCCACTCAGACTCTAATATCCTTGACTTTTCAGACTCTAAAATCCTTGGCCACTCAGACTCTAATATCCTTGGGCACTCAGACTCTAATATCCTTGGCCAATCACACTCTAATATCCTTGGCCACTCAGACTCTAATATCATTGGCTACTCAGAAGCTAATATCCTTGGCTACAGACTCTAATATCCTTGGTCACTCAGACTCTAATATCCTGGGCCACTCAGACTTCAATATCATTGGCCTCTCAGACTTTAATATCATTGGCTACTCAGACTCTAATATCCTTGGCTACTCAGACTCTATTATCCTTGGCTACTCAGACTCTAAAATCCTTTTTCACTTAGACTCTAGTATCCTTGGCCACTCAGACTCTAATATCCTTGGCTAATCAGACTCTAATATCCTTGGCCACTCAGACTCTTTGTGTACTGTTGTGTACTTACGTATGTGCAAATGATAAAATCATCCCCTCCACACATTGCCTGAAACTTTGTTATAGCTGGTATTCTTCGTTAGTTATTCAACATTTAAATGGCTGGAGACACTGTGATAAAGTTACTTTTCTGGAAATGTCATATATTGTGGGGATAAATAAACACTTTCATACATGTCTATTTTATCCCATTCATATTGTCACCAAGTTTAATGTCTTTCCTCTACTTGAACATTTAATATCATTTTGAAATCTGTTAGCATGATGAAGCAAAAATCATTTGAGATATTCAAATGAAATTTAGTACATATATTTGTATGCACAGGCCGCAGAGTCGATTAGATTTTAACGCCTTGAAATCTGTTAAACCATAATCTGCCTAGCGGGGGGATAAGTTGTGGTATAGGAAAAGCGCTTAGACATATTTTTGCAGCCTAATACAAGTTCTTAAAACTAGTAAATTTGAAATAAACTTACTAAATTACACTAAGCAAATTATCAGTTGTTACTGAACTTTATCTAGCAGGGGAAAATGTGCTGTTCTATTTTAGGACCTATTGAAAATTGCGTTATTAGTAAACCTTTACCAAATTGCATGGTATTAACAATGTCAGCCCCAGCAGCTTAACATCTTGTAGAAATATTGTTCTGCTGCAATTCCACAAGACACTTGTGTTTGTTAAACAGCAATGAAAAATTAATGATTATGCTGCCATCAATATTTCTCTAAATGAAGTTGCTATTTTCTTTCGAGGAGTATTGGACTCCATGCCCTTGTAACCAAACTTTTGGGAAATACGATGTTATCCTCGTGCAGTGTGATGAACATCGATTGAGAGTATTTATCCACGTGGAAATGTGTTTGGTAAGATGAGCGTCACAGGCTCAAAACTGCAAAACGTCTTGTTTTTATTGGGTTTTTCTTAAAGTGTAATTTATGCTTTTTTCCCCTAAAAGCACTGCTTTTATATTTTATACTCTGACGTAGGGTCACAAAAGGAGACGCTTGGAACAGAGTAAACATTACACGTTTGGCTTGGATAATCGCAATGAAAATCCACTTTTGTTGCTGAATTTTAGCTTTAAATATAATCTTAATGCCGCACCAACCTTTTGGGTGGTAGAGGAGAACAGAAATAAGGTTATGATTTTATAATTATGGTTTTTATAACTTAGCTTTAACTATTTTTCAGTCATGTCGCTACGATGCCTACAGTGAGGTAGTTTATAGTGATGTCCTAGCACTGGGGTATCATGCCGCAGACATGTAGCATGATGTCCCACCCAGTCATATTATCATCACACCAGGCCGCCCAGTCCAAACACTAACCTCGTAATGCTGAGCGTCAAGCGAGGCAACTGTTAGTACCATTTTTGTCTTTGGTATGACTCGACCGGGGATAGAACCTACTACCTCCCGCATCCGAGGCGGACGCTCTAACCACTAGGCCACCGGAGCGGTGAAATAAGATTATATTTGCTTTCATTGTAATAAATACCGAAACTTAAAGATTGCAAAATGATGTAGAGGTTCATTTGAACTTTGAGTGACTGCTCTGGAACAATGGCACCAAAGGTCGAGATGTTCAGGAGTAGCCATTCCCTGTTCAGATCAAACAACGAGCATGACAAACAAATATTCTACCCGGTCTCTTGCCTTTAAGGAGGCGAGAAAAGATATATTTGCCCATCAGGACAAGCAATTTAATGTTTATAGTAGTATATGACGACAAAATTGCATTAAAATGTAGCAATGGACGTATCTGTTATTTAAATTAAAAAAATTCATAGCGGTTGGTTCCATTAAATTGTAATACTAGGAAAACTTCCAAATGCACTTTTGAAAACTTTAAGGAGGTTACAAATACATGATTGAATACAGCACTTAAAATGATATTTGAAGAATCAGCATAAACTTAAACAATTACCAGATACTCGTGCTGTATACAAACCGCTCTGGTTGTCTAGTGATTGGATGTGGGTCGTCGCAGGTTCAAAACCCTGTCGAGGCATGCCAAAGACTTAAACAAATTGTACTAGCAGCTGTCTCGTTTGTCGCTCAATATCAAGAGGCTGTTGTTAGGACTGGTCGGCCTGGTGTCCAGATAATATGACTGGTGGGACATGTCTTCGGATTGATGCTCCATTGCTAGATATTACTATAAACTGTAGCGATATGGCATAAATATTATCAACGCCAAGTTACAAATCGAAAGCAAACACACACACACACACTTGTAAATGATCTTACAATTTTGCATCACATAGAAGTAAACCTGACACACTCTTATCACAATAGGTTGTGATAATAAGAGCGATATCAAAGCAACTGATCTATTAATCACACCCCTGTACCAAGTGAAACGGACGTTGCTGTAATGCTGTGTCATGCTGTAATCACAAGAGCAATGTCAAACCAACTATATATTATCACCCACCCACCCCAAACCGAGTAAAAGAGTCAGAGACTGCTGTACTGTTGTGTATCGTGGTTATGCGTTACAACATATGCTTTATCGCCTGCATTAACCAAATACAAAACGGTGACTCATCACTCGCTTCCAATTAAAAAGAACAACGACAAAACAACAAGAAAGACAAGTGACAGAAGTATCATTCTTGATTCGTTACGATAGGTAAGGAATACTTATTTTTTAAAGACAGACATTTTAAGCAAGAATAGCTGACTTCTATATCAATACTGTCGGGACAAGCATGGTTTTAACAATTCATTGAATACCACAAAGATAAAATTTTAATTGTTCTTCAATTTTGGAATAAATTCTCTCAAAATCTATTTACTTTATTTCAATGGAAATGCAGCAATAAGCATTATTCGTCTGTAATTTGTAACGTTACTAGTCAAGCATAATATGATGTACTCAATTCAACTCACTGGAACATTAGAAATCTATATCACTTTCAGTGATATTAGAAGAGTCACGCTTAACTACGAGTTTCAAATCTGTAATGGATATGCAATAACAATTCCATATGATATATATAATTACCGATGTTATTACACATATCCTAGTCAGGTATTGCAAATAAAAAAATTCCAGTGTTAGTATATTTAAGATATTTACCCTAGTAATATTAATTATTCATGTTTTATAATATCAATCATATAAATAGTTATGAGTATGTGCGCCTGTGCTTGCGAGTTCGAACTTTGGATATTTATTGTCGTTTAACAGCTTTTGTTATATCGCTACGATGTCTGCATTGTTGCAGGTTATAGTGACGTCTAGGACTGTGAACTCCAGCTGCAGACATGTAGCAAAATTACTCACCCAGTAGTGTTATCCTGACACCAGGCCAACCATTCCTAACACTAGCCTCAATAATGGATACTGAGCGCCAAGCCAGGATTTATGTGAAGTCTTTGGTATGTCTCAGCCGCAATTCGAACCTGCGACATCCAGTATCAGAGGCGGACGCTCTAACAACTTCGGCAACTGTAGAACTGTAGAACTGTAGTGGATATATATATATATATATATATATATATATATATATATATATATATATATATATATATATATATATATATATATATATATATATATAACTTTATATCAATATCAATATATATATATATATATATATATATATATATATATATATATATATATATATATATATATATATATTGATATTGCTATAAAGTTAAGCTATATATTGCATGTTATTTATATGATTTCATCATCAGTCGAAAGACATTTATTGGCCGTGATGCCGGAAGCGTCTGGTTTTTTAACACAACATGAATGAGATAAAATAGATCCATAAAGTTGTAATGACCATTTTAATACACAGCTAACTTAAATTCTAATCATGCTTTTATGTACTTCCAATTGTTTCTGCTGTCTATATTCAGGGACTGGTACGTTTTTATGTACAAATACCTGCTAATATACCTTCAAAGCAATACTTTGTCAGAAGGTTATTTGAGAAAATTTTGCCGACATGTAAGTAGATTTAAATATGAAAGCTATTATGATGATGATAATAATCATGGTGATTTATTTATTACATTTTAATATATTAATTCCTTGAGGTGATTTTATTATTATTATTATTATTATTATTATTATTATTATTATTATTATTATTATTATTATTATTATTATTATTATTATTATCATCATCGTCGTCGCCGTCTTGCTTATTGTGTGGCATTCCTAATACAAATGTCGTATTAAAGAATTAGAATATGTCAGAATTATCATGATTTTTTTACTTATAAACACTTGTTGCATTTACGAACGTTCTTTGCTACCCTGTGTGTGCTTGCGTGCGTGCGTGTGTGTGTTATGTGCGTGTGTGTGTGAGTGTGTGCGTAGAAAAATTGTATAATGTATTTTAAAACTATTTATTGCATAATGATTTAAGTCTATGTGATTCATCTATATAATTAGTATTCAACACTGTATTGTATGTATCTTGGTTAGGTATAACTGAAATGGCACGAAAATTATAATACAAAAATTTAATTTGGGATTATTACGATAAGAGCTTTATCATAATATTCTTTTTATTTCTTGTTATGGGAAAGGATTACACGTCTTAACTATATATACATATATATATATATATATATATATATATATATATATATATATATATATATATATATATATATATATATATATATATATATATATATATACAGAGAGAGATAGAGAGAGAGAGAGAGAGAGAGAGAGAGAGAGAGAGAGAGAGAGAGAGAGAGAGAGAATCTCTTAAAAAGGTGTAACGCATAATGGTGCAGATACGGCTACATCTTTGTGGAAAATCTCGGCAATACAAAGGTACGGCATCTGTAATGAGCAGCAGATTTTTTTATTTATATAATTGATGTAGAGAGATATATAATTCTTCATTCTAAAGATACACTTTATATACATTTATAATGAAAAATACATAAAATGCATATCATAATTTTCCTTTTGTTCCATCCTAGCATCATACATGAACGGCGTGGTCCAAACCGGAGAGATCCAGTTTATCCTAATGGAATCGCATATGTTCTTTTCGTAATAATCACTAAATCAGCATTATCTCCGAGTGGAGAACAATTGAACCTTAGTTTACTAATTCCGAAATAACGTTAAGAATTTATGCCGCTAGGTGTTGTTCTGCTGAGTTGGCATATACATATATAGTACAGAGAAGATTTGTATTTCTAATAAAGGGTTATTAACCTAATTAGCAATCTTTTTCAAAATAGAATATAGCATTATTAAGTAAAATTATTCTGCATATTAATATTAATTTTAATATAATTTAGAGGAATTCCAGTGTTATTAAATTTACTTAAAATTTCTGTCCACATATGATGAATTTTTAATACTAACACTAATTTGGGATGACATAAGTACTAACGCTAATTTTGGATGAATTATAAATACTAACACTAATTGCTAAGAATAAAATAATATTGCTCTCCGAAGTTTTCGATGCAACTATAACATTTATTTGTCCACATATAAGGATCAACAAATAAAAATGATTAACCCGGTTAATACCACTAACCACGTGCTGAGTGTATGTGAATAGGTTTAATGGTTAAGACAAAGACAAGGATCTTATATTCATGTCCAACCCTGGTATCCAATACCATACTGACAATTTGCTGTTAATCTTACTGAGCAACATTTTCCTAAAGTTTGAACTATTGCAGTATTAAAACAAAAATTTTAACGTCACTTTAAAATTTGAGAAATTAAAAACCAAAATTTCGTGGCAGTTATTGAACAAAACAAAATTACTCATAATGTAGATATCATTACTACCGTAAGAAATGATAGTCTTGAATGAAAAACATAAATATCTGCTAATGTCTTATCAAAACATGTTTCGTCCAAAAAATATACCATTACGGTCATTTTATTCTAATTAAGAAATAAGAAATAGTTAGATCTGTAAGTCTCAGTATTGCTTCTTAGTCGTTGTGAAGGTCTTCCTTTTTGATTTTTTTTCTTCTTTTACTTCTTTATTTGGTTGGGGGGGGGCGGATGGACTAAGAAGGACTTTTTGCCAGTAACAAGTTCGGGGAAGATAACTTGTACAATCGTAATTCATTACGTTCTTTTGGTTAAGTACCCTGTTCTGTTCCAACTTAGTCAACCGCTGACATGGTTTCCTTTTATGATATATGAGAGAGAGAGAGAGAGAGAGAGAGAGAGAGAGAGAGAGAGAGAGAGAGAGAGAGAGAGAGAGAGAGAGAGATTGTGTGTATGTGTATATATTATTTTCAAAGAAATTATATTTTTAAATTTATTTTCAAATTTTAAATTTCTAGTCTTTGCATATTTCTACTGTTTAAGTTTGTACATTGCTATGTAGAGTTCTCTCCTCTATTTACTTGTTCCGCTCGTCATGAAAACTATAAAAATACATGAATAATAATACATTCAGCTTATCTTATTTGTTATAAATAATTAAGCTATTCTCTTATATAAATATCTTTAAAGCCAGTGTGTAAACGATATGAACACAAAGATACGATTCCAGTTTTCCCAAGTTAAAGCCAGAAAAAGCAATATAAGTCTACTTTTGTATTTCCTCTTTGGCAAAACAATTTTATTTTAAATAATAAAAAAATGGAGAGGATTGATTTGTTTTAAGCTTTTAAACCGGCTTCATGTTCAAGTTGTTCCTGTTCAACATCGACGGTATGTAATTTTGTATCCTCGGCCATATAGATTTTAATTTCTTACTGTTTAGAAAGAGTTGAACTAAATATAGTAATCTTTTCTTTAATTTACCCGAACAGTTGTTTTGGAGACATATTTGCTATCAAAGACATTGTTAGAGTGGAGGAGGTGTAGTGGAGGAGGTGTAGTGGGGAGGTGTAGTGGAAGAGGTGAAGACACTCAAGACCTTTTAATGGTCATTTTTTGTACATTTGTTTTTCTTTGCAACTCTGAGAACTGTAAAAATATGTGTCTTTTCTTGAATCACATTTTTTCAAAATAATCTATGCATAACATCAAAAAATCTAATTTCTATATTCTTATGGCTAGTTTTTTTGTCTGCTTTATTTTGTTTTTGCACGTAAGATAACTGATTCACAACTTATGCCTGCAAATTACGCTCCGGAATTTTTGTTTCAAAAAAGGTTTACTTTGTAACTAATCTGTTTCATGTTATTTACATATCTCTAACAAACTTTACATTAAATAAAAAAAATACTCGTTACAAAACACTCAAGAGATAGGTTTTAATTATATGGCAGATAGGTTTTTGGCAGATAGGTTTTATTTATATAGAGGTGAAATTATATATAGCAGTGAAATTAGGAAAACTAGTTTTTAAGTTTTTTCGTATAAACACGTGTCTTATGGAAGGGGTAGGGAAGACAACTTTAGATTTATATTCTTTCTGAAAGGATTAGTCGCTGACAATTCTGTTGCAAGCATTATTTTCCGTTAGTGTAATTATCAAGTCTATCACATTCCAGTAGTTTGGTTATTAATTGTGGCTATAGTTACATATTAAAAAATCAATGTGTTATTGTTGTTTTCTGGTTAATAACTGTCTTATGTAGTAGTTATATTTTTACAACGCATATTTATAATTCACTAAAACAAACCTTTAGTCAGAGTACCGTCGCTGAAAGAAATGTAACTTTCACACTCCGTAACTGCTACAAAGGAAATTCACAACTACCTCCCTTGATTTGTAGATGGACTTGACCAAGGCAATTAAGTATTGCAACACTTACGTATACTATAGTGCAAATACATTGTGCTGACGAAATTTCGGGCATACAAGTAGAGCTAATTCATACGATACTGACATGTTTTGCATTTGCTGTTACTTATTTTTTTATACATACGTGATACTTATTTTCCAATGTTTGCATTACTTTTATTTCGATTTTTGTGCTTTAATTTGTTCATTCTATTTTTATTATTTTATTTTTAAAGATAATTCAATAAATTAATGCATATTTTCAATAATTTTAATGCATGTGTCATATATCATCATAACTTATGTGCGTTAATGACAGATAAAATGGTCTGATGAATCAAATATATCCTAACTTATACATTTTTATGTTTAAGGTGAACAATTAACGGGATCCTCATTTGGGTTTTATTGAATAAGGGAATATAATATTGTTATCAGGCTTCATAGGAAATTGATGTTTATCTTCACAGACTATTGGAATTGAATGACTTTAAGAACCTTCAGTGAAATATGGAGCTCGACATTAAAGTAAAAGCATTTATTTTAGAAAGGACACAAGGAGCACAGACATTTTCTTGTGGTGTTCTCATACATCTGGGATACGCTAGAGTAATGAAACTATAAATACTATCTAAATTCTAAATAAATTCTATATATACTATCCTGCGTAACTGAGATGGTTCGGCGATAACCAGGTGACACAATTGTATTTATTTCTTTCAAGCAGATACAATAAAAGCAATTCAAATAATTTCAAATGCGTAGCTGAATCTTTATATTAAACTTCAAGTTCATTTTGATTTACGGTATTAATGACTGAAGAAAGTATGAAAATCCAGAATCTAAATGCTTTTTTCTTGTTATAAATATGTTTCATTTTGTAAAATATATTATACTTTTTAGCATCGATTTTTAATATCATATTAAGATTCGAGTTTCGTTTGTGCATAAGAAAAAGAACATTGGAACAGATGTAAGCATTATTTTGCAGATGTACTCTGTGCTTTTTCGATCAAATCATTAGTTATTTACAGGCTTTGTCTGTCAGTGTCTGTTTGAAACATTAGACATTATTTGTATCTCTCCGTTGGAATATTCTAAAGTCACTTGAAAATACACGACAGTATTTGCATCTATTTCACGGAATATAATGTCCATCAAAGTCCATTTCAGACTCTAGACACTGTTTGCATCTGTCCCATGGAATATCTTGTCTTACAATGTCAATTGTAAACTCGAGGCATTATCTGCAAATGTCTCAAGGAATATACTGTTTCTCAAAGTCCATTTCAGACTCTATGCATTGTCTGTATCTATCTCATGGAATATTCTGTCTCTCAAAGTCCTTTGCAAACTCTAGTCTGTATTTATCCCATGGAATAGACTGTCTCTTAACGTGCCCTGTAAACTCTAAGCATTATCTATATCTATTCAATGGAATATACTGCGTCTTTAAAAGTTTACGATCTTTATTTTGTCAGGCATGTTATCTATTTATTTGTGGGACTATCATACACGTATGTGTTGGTGTTTATATCTCTAATACATATATCTCATTGTTGTATTTATGTAAAATGCGTCGCTACAAGCACAATCCAAATCAAATGTCATTTAATAGGATTTTATTGTATAAACTAGGATTTTGCACAAATATTCTGCGGCAAAGAGCAAAGTCAGTAATGTTCATAAATTAAAAAATCTTAAACTATTCTTTTAGTATCACCATTTCTTAATTAATGATGATAATTATTATCCATTTGAATATCTAAAAGTGATAATATAATCTCCAAAACAACTTTTTAATTCTAATTGTCCTATTCCTTGTATGAGTGGCTTCAATGTGCAATTCTCGTAGAAAGAATTTGTACTTTGTGACCTCTCTCTCTCTCTCTCTCTCTCTCTCTCTCTCTCTCTCTCTCTCTCTCTCTCTCTCTCTCTCTCTCTCTCTCTCTCTCTCTCTCTCTCTCTCTCTCTGCATTTGTACATGAATGATGTAATTGCTATTTTAAAAATTAATAACGTCATCCGTTTTTTTTTCAAAATATTTTGTTAATGAAAAAGCATATAGTAAATGCAAAACTAATTAATAGAATTCTCAGAGTCTGTGATGGGATCTATCTATCTATCTATCTATCTATCTATCTATCTATCTATCTATCTATCTATCTATCTATCTATCTATCTATCTATCTATCTATCTATCTATCTCTCTATCTCTCTATCTCTCTATCTCTCTGTGTGTGTGTGTGTGTCTGTGTGTGTGTGTGTGTGTGTGTGTGTGTGTGTGTGTGTGTGTGTGTGTGTGTGTGTGTGTGTGTGTGTGTGTGTGTGTGTGTGTGTGTGTGTGTGTAAACTAATCTAAGTGACTTAGTGATAAGTATACCTGGCTCGCAGCCGGGTGCAGATTTGATTCCTATCATCAGCCCAGTCTTTTACAATTTTTACGACTGCTATTGACCGCAGGGCTGATTAAGAAGTTCCGAATGACAAAAGTAGCCCGATGTTAAGTTGGAATGCTTTTGAAGTGACAAGCTATTGGGATACATTCGAGGTTTGATCCGCAGAATTGACTTAAAAGTTACGAAAGATAAGTAATCAAAATGATGCCGGAATATATTCAAAAGAAACTCTTTGCCATAAAATGTCTTTTGCTTTTTATTTTTATTTTTTATTTTGCAATCTGCATTGACCTGTCTGAAAAGGGATATGAATCTTATGGAATCCGACAGGCCTCAAAAGCTGCTGGTTGATTCTGAATGATGGCCCTCAAAAGCTGCTGGTTGATTCTGAATGATGGCCCTCAAAAGCTGCTGGTTGATTCTGAATGATGGCCCTCAAAAGCTGCTGGTTGATTCTGAATGATGGCCCTCAAAAGCTGCTGGTTGATTCTGAATGATGGCCCTCAAAAGCTGCTGGTTGATTCTGAATGATGGCCCTCAAAAGCTGCTGGTTGATTCTGAATGATGGCCCTCAAAAGATGCTAGTTGATACTGAATGATGGCTGGAGAAAAATGCCTGTCAGGAGAGGAATAGTGCAAGAAAAGTGGTAGTTGAAATGGTCATGTTGAATTGGTTTTGTTCGATTCGGTATTTTATGTTACAGCTAAGCAAGTATGCCATTTAGAACAAACGACATTCGGTAACCTGGGCAGATACGATCGTATGATTCGAACGCGCAACAATTCGGGCATCAGTCATCCGTAGCTAGTGCTTCTTTAAGCCGCCTCTTGCACTAAGGACCTATTCTACACTCCCGAATCCACAGGGGGTGGTAATGTTACAAAGCGATAAAAACACTTCTCCTCCTTCTCCTCCTCTTCCTTCTTCTTCATCTTCTTTTTTTTTTTCTTCTTCTTCTTTTTCTTCTTCTTCTTCTTCTTCTTCTTCTTCTTCTTCTTCTTCTTCTTCTTCTTCTTCTTCTTCTTTTTTTCTTTCTTCTTCTTCTTCTTCTTCTTCTTCTTCTTCTTCTTCTTCTTCTTCTTCTTCTTCTTCTTCTTCTTCTTCTTCTTCTTCTTCTTCTTCCGTCAATCGGGGTCATTTTAGAATGATGTCATCTAAACCGATTGAAAATTAGAAAAGGATTTTGCCAAATTATTCCGTCTTTCGATCACGACTCTATCCAGTAAGCCATCATAGCTCCGAATGTGAATTGCAAGATGTTTGCTCCAGACTGTGCTTGAAAAAGCGATCATTATCCTTGATCATATATCAATATATTTCTGCATTGTTTTTCCTTGCGGAGGCTTGGAAAAAAAGGGGGTTATTTATTTGACTATAGTTTTAGTTTTGCTCCAACAAGTATGTCTCTCGTGATTTTATATCTCCTGAGGATTTAACAAGCCTTCCGTCAAAGTCTCAGACATATCGAGCAAGGGCCTGTGCCTTCTGATACTTCGACTGAACTTAAAGAATTCATTCATTTTGCTGAATTGATTTAAACACGACACATGGTCAGTGTACCCTATTCTTATTAGGCTTTGTAATAGTGAATGAATAAGACAAAACCGGTCTTTGATGATTAAACCTGACGTTTCAAGGATTTTGATTCGCAAACACATCAACAGCACATGATTCAGCAGCGATGAAGTTACAGAGTATACCTCTTTATAGGTGTTAGTAATATTGCCGTCACTGTCAACCACTGCTAGTACGTTACACAAAAAAAGACAGAAGTCATCCTTTCATGAGTCACATTGGAAGATCAGCATTTAAAGATGAATACACGATGAGACGCAAAACAAAAACACTCTAAAATTATGCATGACCATGATAGTTTAGTGACATTTTCTGTCATGCTAATCAGAGCAGAAGAAATAGTAATAATAATAATAATAATAATAATAATAATAATAATAATAATAATAATAATAATAATAAAAAGAAGAAGAAGAAGATGATGATGATGATGATGATGATGATGATGATGATGATGATGATGATGATGATGACGACGATGATGATGATGATGATGATGATGATGATGATGATCAGTTTTTAAAAATTACAATAATATTTTGGGCGTATATTCCTTTAAATAACTTTAGAATTAAATAAGACGCTGTGTCACACTGATTTGACAAGATTTGAATATTGTCTTAAATTATGTCAGATCACAATGTGCGGTAATTTGTGTTACAGCAAGGGTGTATAACATGGAAGTGCTGAACTGTCTGAATAGGTAAGCAAGGATGGAGGGCTGGCACTCGATCAAGAATAAATACAAGATGCTCGTGACAGAATATGACTAAAAATCAACAATATTGATCGACTGTAATAGAGGTGAAACGCTTCAGTGCTTTTTCGTACCTTTTGTTTGTTTTTTGCGTTTTTTCTATTGTTTGTATGTTCGAGGTTTTTTTTCGGTTTTTGCTTCATTTGTTTGTTTGGGGGAGGGTCGTTCGTTTTGTTTTGCGACTGTATAAAAACAGGACATTCTCAAGTGGTAATTCGATCTCTTCTATCATCTAGATTGTGGTTTGAACAGTTTTGTGTTGTATGTTTTGTTGTTGTTTATTTAGTACCTTAAAACTACTGTATTTCAGATTTCTTTACAGTGTGCTACTCATTTATTGCCTGCTCATAATTGTGAGTAAAAGATTAATAATTCTTTATTAAATATAATAAATTTTATGTTAATATCAAAGGATATACATAAATATTTTTTTGCAAAGTAAAACTCGAATTAATAACAACCAATTATTTTCTACTGTATCAACATTTTAGTTTATTTGTTCCATTTGTTTCTCTGTGTTCTTAGAATGGTATACTGTAAATAAATATGATATCGAAAGGAGCAAGTGAGAAACATACTTCATTAAACATTAAAACTAAAATATATTTTTAAAAACGCTCCTTTCACACATATTCTCTTGCATTTAGTTAAGTACATATCAGTACTAGTTATTTACATATCAGAACTAGCTAATTACATATCAGAACGAGCTAATTATATATCAGAACTAGCTAATTACATATCAGAGCTAGTTAGTTACATATCAGTGTAATTTATTACAGATTAGTAATAAACAATAAACGACTTAGTCCAATTAGTATAACTATTATAATTCAAGACAACCAATGTGTATGCAGAGGTTTAAACGGCACATCATCGCAATTCAAACCATATAGCACTGATAAGAATTTCAGTTCTGAAAATGTAACGATAACAAATGTACACACACTTCAGTCATGGCAGACAAATTAGTGATCAATAATAGCCTGTCTTACTCTCTTCAATACCGAACTAGTTTTGCAATGATTTATCTTTCAATCTGTAAATAACGGAGTTCTATCGTTTATCGTCAACAGGAAAACGTACTGAGAAGCAAATGTGAGGCAACAAGCCAAAACGGATGTAAACAAGGGCAACTAGGACAAAATAGGAATGCTTGCCTTCTTCAAGAACGTTTTCCAGACATAAAATATATCAGCACAGCTAAAGTCAGACTTTCAAATGGTCTCCAACAAAGTTGCATATAAATGGTAATTAAATAAGAAAAGAAATGAAATTATGTGATTTTTTGTTATAAATTACAAGAAACGATCACACATTCCCTTGTTTCTGTCTTAACGTCTGTCAGTTTATGAAGTATTTAAGATTCATCATCGGACTTTTCTAATTCTAGATGGAGTTTTAAGGAATTTTAGACTCGTTCTCTGCATCCGAAAACATTTTCTAATGAGTAAAGCTACTGATCTATTACTCCGCAAAACTGCTGAAGCAGGCAATCAAGTTAAAAATTACACATACTAGGAGGTGAGTGTTGCTGAGTGTCTCTAGGAGGTGAGTGTTGCTGAGTTCATTATTTGTTTAATATTGTGTGTTTAAAAAGTTGAGACTGCATTGTTGAAAGCAAAGTGTAACGTTTAATTCGATGCGCAAATTTAACTTTTTACGAGAGTTGTATAAATAAAAGCATAAACTGTTTATACTTTTTGAAAAATAAAAGGACCAAGTAATCTAGCAATAAATTCGCATGGAGCACTACATAACTATTCGTTCCTTGAATAAAATAGGGAATTGTGCTGGGTCAGTCACTCACATTCAGAAACTAATTGTTTGCATATAGTATGACATCCCATTTACTAATCAAGCAATTATTGTTATAATTTTTAACGGATAGAGTATCTATCTATCTATCTATCTATCTATCTATCTATCTATCTATCTATCTATCTATCTATCTATCTATCTATCTATCTATCTATCTATCTATCTATCTATCTATCTATCTATTCGGGGACTCGGAACGACTGAGTGGTCTAAAGTGCTCGTGTTTACCGATCTGCTTGTAAAATAATGAAAAACCACTTGAAGCTCAAAATGATTTGTACAAAACGGGTACGGCGTTTGTTGATGGCTTATCGCAGACTTTGGCTGAAATCGCCAAACAGCTACTCGTCCAATGCGAAAACAGTGACCAGCGACGTTTGATTAGCATTGTCACAGGTTAGTAAACAGATTTACGTTTCTAAACCACATTCAAGAGCAAACAATAAAATATGGATTGGAAAAAAAACGCCCATAGAACACAGGCCCGCTCGGCTTATTCACACTTTCAAATAAGTTTTATGCGTATTATTTTTAATGCAAAATGCGTGATCCTCCAGGTATATTGGCCTCACTCTGTTAGTGTCACTGGATATTTGCATGTGTCCACAGTATTGCCAACAGTTGTGAAATCCTACAGAACAGAACCAGTACCCAGTGTGGCGACACTAGTGTTGATGTCACCCAGGGCGGTAACTCATGGTGTCACCTCCATGCACCCCCTTCCTGAATATAATTTCAAGCATTTTATAGACAGTCATGTGCGGTAGCTCATGGTGTCACCCCACGTTCCTCCTTCCTGCGCAAAAATTCAATCATTTTATAGACAGTCATTTTGGTGTAACTTCCTCTGATGGTGTCACCCGGTGAGGTCTGCACCCCCGCACCTACCCAAGTAATGCTACTGCCGGTACCCTAGAAGTAGTGCAAGGGTATTTGGCGCCTAAGCTAACCTTCAATCTTACGCATCCCATTTAGTCCAATAATTAATTATAGTTAATGAATAACATAACCGTGCACTTCTTTTCGACGCCTCTTCGCCCCCAAATCCTAGAGCCTTTGACGTCCGCATAGCTGTTAAATTGGCCATGTATATCCATTTAGCCCATTCATCCACCATTGTAGCTGATCTCCCGAATAAGCAAGATATAACTCCAAGTTATGTTTGGTTGACTCCAGGTATCAAAGATGGACAGACAATATGTAAGCCACCATCTGGCAGTTTTCCAGTGCATCAAGAACATACCAAAGGTGAATAGAAATTGACATTTAATAATTGGATAGTCAGAACGAGGCAGACGTGCACGATGGGTACTTTGAAGGGATGCGTTGATGTACTGTACACTAAAAGCGAACTTTTATCTCACTAATATTCAGACCTGTTTAAATCTCCCTCGTATATATCGTTCCAATCCAGGCCATGACCCACACTGCACACTCACACTGTTTATTTGGTTGGTTGGTTTTGAACACACCTACTGTTTATTTGGCTGATTAGTTTTAACGACAGATCAGTCGGAGTTAACTACCATGCCTAGGGGCTCATCAGTGCTGCTGACTCGGCCTGGTCCAGGGGAAGGGGCGGGGCTTGTATCGTTGCTTACAATTTACCGTCGTACATGTACTATATAAAACAACAAAGGATACGCTTATGTCCTTTCTCGCGCGAACTATTTAAGAATAAACGCTGATATTTCAAGCTACATTTCGCGTAACGTAATAAATTTGGTAAATTTGGTCAGGCATTCAGACTATATTATATGCGTATCGAAGTTTGGCTTACTATCAAACCTTTAAGGAATGCCAGACCATTTTCCCACGGCTTGTCCGACATGGACCTTTAGCCTGTAGCTTGGTCAAGACAGGAATTTAATACTCTCGCCATTTTGGAATCCTGCCTAGCGACTGAAAAGAGAAACTATTAAGCTGAACTGAATAATAAATTCCGTGATTATTCTCCGGACGGTCCGTATCCCCGTGGGTACATTTATTCTATTTTCAGGAGATACAAATGTCGAAAAATGTTGTGTTGCATCAAATAAAGTAATATTTATTTATTAATGAGGGCGGTGTATTTCTTATTTGTATCGCACTGTTTAACATGGAATAAAATTTTATTTTCATTATAGTTTTGTCCGCAACTATATGAATTAAAAATGTTGGTTGACATTCTCCTGTCATCATTCATCTGGCTGTTTTCTTTGTAGATTTCTTTATCTGAAAAGTCAAGTTTATCCAACTCGCTCATAGGTCACATGACCTATAATTCACGGCAGCTATGACTTTTGTTTGGCGCGAAAGCAATGTAGCCGGTAGTCTGGATGTATTGATTTTTCCTCATTGCTCTTGGTGAAAACCGGGATTAAGTACAGCTGAGGAAAAAAAAAAACAATGGGGCCTTGTCAGGGAAAACTTGCAATTCAATTTTTTACATAGGAGATGGGGGTGGGGTGAATATTTATTTGCACTAATTATTGTAAAATCGAGATGCAAGGCTACTCTCTACTTTCTCCAGAAGCTGGAATTACACTGCGTATTTCTTGCTCTACGTTCGCATTCATTAAAATAAAAATCGAGTCACAACGTCTGGGCACTGTAGAAAAAATTCTGTATATTTTCTAATTCAGGTCTGACATTGTGTTTCCTTCTGGTGCATTCCTTCTAATCATTAAAATGCCCTAAGTAAGTGGGAAAACAGGGTTTGAAACTAACCATTATTGCTGAAATTTTCTGTGAAGTTTTCTTCTTAAAAGTATAGACATATTAGACAAAAGCCTGCATTATGGCTAAATGATGACTGAATTTAACAAACTATCGTTTCACCAGGAATGGCTTGTAATGTAGTGAACCGGAAATGCTATTAATATTGGGGGTTGTTTACTTATTTGATCTTCTGTTTGCCATAAAACAAAATCCAAACAAAATGGTCTTACTTTTACCCCAAGTCTTCAAAAATATTTCTGATGCCAATCGGAGAAAGGCTGGATTCATCTTGACAATAAGAATTCCTTAAGCATCATCATAGACAAACCTGAACACCTTCCCAAAGAAATTGAAACAAGATTCGCTTATCTGCTCTCTCCCGGTTGGATCATTTTCTTCATCAGGGATAAAAAGAGTACGAAAATTATAAAATCTTAGTTTGAAGTGAAAAGTTAAAATAAAGAAGAAGGATGAGAATGCTTATGATGATGACAACGACGATAATATTCGAATCTATCTAACCAGTATGACATACTGAACTGCAATGTAATTTTCATTATAGTCACGTGCTATCGCTAATTATAATGATTCGTAGCAATATCTTCTTTTGTGTGCTGGCATTTCACCTCTGTCTGCGTTGGCTCGAGTCTCATGCTCGGCTAAAGTGCGTATGTGAGAATGCTTGCCAGTAGCTTACCGTGGGTTTTGTGGTTCTTCCATGGTTTTCCCAGGTTCGTCCTCCACCAAATATACTTGCATACATGTATAGAAAACAAAGAGAAGACAAATGTTACCAAGTGAACTTAAAATTCAATCATTTTTGTACCTTGTTTATTTGAAGAGTAATGATTCGAAAATGCAGATTTCAAGCAGAAGAGATACGTAGAAAACAGAAGAAGTATGGTTTCAATATTGAGACCAGCGCAGTTCTCAGACCTCGAATTTTCTTGTTGCTCTGTTATGTTTGCAGGCATGGAAAACGCTTCAGGTACTTTCCCAGCAAACAATTTTGTGGAGTAAAATGACGTGACTAATCGACTAATGGGAGACTGGACAATAATAAATATTCTGTGTGCAAATTTAACTTTCCAATCACTGATACAGTAGAATTTGATATTCTGTGAATACAGTTTCTAAGTCGGTAAAGTGTTCAGTTTAAGACCACAAACTTTTTTTTTATTCTTGATATGTTCACTTGCTTTGAAAGAGATTGATTCCTACCCACCATAAAAATAACCGGTATTGTTTTTAGGTCTAAATGAAATCGAATTCTGCAGGCATAGTGATTTGAATCAAAGCTGAAAGCAAATATGGCACACATTCTATTATTATCAAAGTAGAAAAACATGAAACAAACTATAACAATAATAAAGCTTTATTTTGAACTTCACGACAAATGATGTAACAAAAACACAAACAATTTGAAAGAGATCGATGCATTTAATTTTTAACACTTTGTTGCTTCTATTATACTTTTTAAAATTTAAGACAGACAATTTGAATGCATTTGTTTTCCTGTACATACATTTCATTTGGGAAGGTATACTAGTGCGTCTTTCGTACAAAAGTAAATACTTGCAATGAGAATAAAGTACGAATTTAACTAAAGAAATTTAATAAATTGTATCAAAACCCAACGTTAGAAATGTTGTCATTTATCACACTTCTTGTATTACACCAATTAGTACTGAGTGCGAAGAGGGTATCGGGTCTCAAATGATGATAAAGTTTTCTCCTAGTTATCTTGCATGAATAATAGTGCGTTTAATTTTAGTGAATTCTATGTTTACTGTAGAGAATATATAAAGAAGATAGAATTAAAGACTTCGCAGATGTATATTCTTATACTACTGATGGGTTGTGATGGGCATTATAGAGTGTATGCAATTAGTCCATTTCCTGCACATCTTGATTGGCCACAAAATTTTAGCCAGGTTATTTTACTTGGAAGAGTGGGTCCCTTTCATGTCACCATTATTAAATAAAATCATATGAACTGACTGTATGTATGTATGTATATATATATATATATATATATATATATATATATATATATATATATATATATATATATATATATATATATATAGGGAACAATCAATATCACGATGACAGATAAACGACTTTTAATAATATTAATAATAATAGACACGTACTTACTGAAGGTAGGTTGGTACAATGTCTGATTTGTAGGACAGTCCATTACAACTACTAACTGTTCTACGTAGGAGAATGATTAAACTCTATCGACTTCGAATGATTCATTATACAAAGAATTAAACTCTATCGACTTCGAATGATTCATTATACGAAGAATTAAACTCTATCTACTTCGAATGATTCATTATACGAAGAATTAAACTATATCGACTTCGAATGATTTATTATACGAAGAATTAAACTATATCGACTTCGAAAGACTTTTTATACGAAGAATTAAACTATATCGACTTCGAAAGATTTATTATACGAAGAATTAAACTATATCGACTTCGAATGATTTATTATACGAAGAATTAAACTATATCGACTTCGAAAGATTTATTATACGAAGAATTAAACTCTATCGACTTCGAATGATTAATTATACGAAGAATTAAACTATATCGACTTCGAATGATTTATTATACGAAGAATTAAACTATATCGACTTCGAATGATTTATTATACGAAGAATTAAACTATATCGACTTCGAAAGATTTATTATACGAAGAATTAAACAATATCGACTTCGAAAGATTTATTATACGAAGAATTAAACTATATCGACTTCGAAAGATTCAGACTGTGAAGAAATACACTATATCGACTTCAAATGATTCAATCTTTGAAGAATTAATGTATATCTACTTCAAATGAGTCTATCTGTCTAACTTGCTGGGGAACATTTTTGTTTTGTTTTCATTCTGGTTGATAGAACAATGGCTGTATAAAAGTATTGGAGGTATATAACTATTTCATACTCGAAGACGACAAAACTGAATTAGGACCTACTTTGAAGCTGCACTCTCTTCAGATGATTTTCTCACCAATAAAGTGCTAACCCAACCCCTTTCCCAACATCCCTGTCAAATAGCCTACCCTAAGGGGGCGTGCTCAACCCCCTCCCCAACATCCCTTTCATATAGCCTAACAGAAAGGACAGAAAGGTGTAGATCTTAAACCAATAGCTGTCGTGACTAAATACAAAATCACAGCCACGTAGGGACTGGATGAAAATGAATATGTAATCTGCAAAATGCATTTTGGCTGTTCGGATACAAATTTTGAACTGCCGGGTTGGCCTGGTAATCAAATACGAATGACTTATTAGGCAAGTATTAAAGAATCTGAAATGAATGACTAAATTCGGTAATTATTAAAAGATATTATATGAATGACTAATTTTGTAATTATAAAGGATCTGATACGAATTACTTATTCCGTAAGCATTAAAGGATCTGATACGAATGACTTATTCGGTAAATATTAAAGGATCTGGTGACTGATTTTGTAAGTATTAAAGGTTCTAATACGTATGACTTATTCTCTAAGTATTAAATGATCTGATACGAATGATTTATTCCGTAAGCATTAAAGGATCTGGTGACTTATTTTGTAAGTATTAAAGGATCTGATACGAAAAAGTATATGAATTGTTTACCAAGAATGGTTATAATTCTGAGGAGACAACCCAAGTCAAAATTTAATATGTCGAATAAAGAAATATATCAGAAGTGCAAGATAAGTGAATTACAAGCACAAATTCATCGGTCTACAAGCACAATTATTAGATCCTCACGTTGCAACTGAAGTGTAGAGGAAAATTATGGTGAGACATTTTGGAGCGATTCTGATTTTACATATTGGGCATGTACACCAAACAATCAGGGAACTAGATCAACAGGCCAAATTAGGTGTCAGTATGTAGTAAAGACAGATAGTCCTAGATATGTATTGCATATATAGATTCAATCATATAAGAGACCCATGAAAGTGTTTACCTCCATATTTGTAATATATCTTTGTAGTACCATATTAAGGGATTCTAAGTGAGCATGAAAACGAAAAAGCACACAAAAGACACCAAGAAACATAAAAGACTGACATTAATAATAATAATAATAATAATAATAATAATAATAATAATAATAATAATAATAATAATAATAATAATAATAATAGAATCAAGTTTATTTATTTGAAAAAAGCAACTTCAAATTGATCTGGGATTGAGTCAGGCTTGTCGTAGTTAACTCCCCTATGTGTAATAATTAACAATACAAACCTTATTGGAAATGAGCAAAAGAATATTGGAATGAATCTCTCTCTCTCTCTCTCTCTCTCTCTCTCTCTCTCTCTCTCTCTCTCTCTCTCTCTCTCTCTCTCTCTCTCTCTCTCTCTCTCTCTCTCTCTCTCTCTCTCTCTCTCATCAATCAAAAGTACGGAGCTATCTAATAGTAATATAAAATTTAGTAACATAAACTTTATTTGTGATATGCGCTTCCTAAGGCAAACTATTGGGACTATTTCTTAATTCCACATTTGTCCACTTTTACAATTAGTTTAACATGATAAGAAGTTAGGACAAGTATTTCATTAGCCATTTTGAAAAATACCTGACCATTTGAGGTATTATTGTGCCTGTTATTTCACTCTAGGCGACGTGTCGAGACTCTCAAAAGTGCCTCGATTCGGAATTTGGTGTTTCAAATGATGGCTGACAAAACACTCGTTACACTTCTAAATGCACCGATCACAAATTTCCAATGAAATAATGTAATCTTAAGTACTAAAAAGATAACAAAATTGGTCATAAAGATAGAACACTACATTGCAAACAGAAATTACGATTAAAATTTGAAAAACTTTAAACTTGAGCCTCACAAAGATTTATGTACAAATCGCTATCATACGAAACTGTGGCAGTCGACTCTTTTTCCTGGCTCGGCGGATCGAAGTAATCTATCTTGACATTGTCTGAACTTCTCCGAAACTTTTTGCTCTCACTCGATCTGGACGAATTACTTGCCTTGTTGGTTTTGTCGGTATTGTGTGAGTTGGTGCTTTCTGACGGGTAATCTACGTGATTGTCGACCAAGGAATGCGACGATTCTTTGTCACAGGTGTCCCGTTTATTCAAAAGAATGTCTGTACCTTTAGCAACACTTGACAAATTAGGCACCTCGTTAAAATCTAGTCTAAGACCCTCTTTGTCCTCGGTTATTCGAGACAACACAATTTGCTTTGGTTTCTCTTTGTCTATATGTTGAATAAAGCACTGCATTTGAATTTTCCCGCCATCTTTACAATTATTTTTCATTCGAGATGGAGATACAATAAACTGAACATTGTTCAACGGCTTAGTTACTATGGCGTCTGTAAGGTCAAGGTCAAGCAAGGCTGCGGCCTCAGCAGAGTTTTTGGAGCATGTGTTGTTCTGCTTTTGGATGATCTCATTGTTGGAGAAATGCCTTTCAAATGGGGGCATGCAGTAGAAAAGCAGGCCTCCGCATAACATGGTTACACCAGCAAAAATGTAACAAGCCGATTGGTTAGAGTATGATTCGTTGAGGTAAACTATAAAAGAAAGGAAAATTATATTTGATGAAACAGTACTTGTTTAACTACCATTTAAAAGTATTAAGGATATAGTGGTTTGATAAGTAGTAATTGTACAATGGGCAATACGAATGTATCGTTTTAAAATGTACGTATGGCATCTGAGTAATTTTCTGAAACGTTTTGTTTCTTTAACGTACATTTCTGTGTAGATTTTTACAACACGACGAATATGATGTTTGCATGATGCAGTCCTTAAAATGGCCAAAACTACAATTTTCAAATCCATAATAAGTTAATTTAATTATCTGCAGAATATATATATATATATATATATATATATATATATATATATATATATATATATATATATATATATATATATATATATATATATATATATATATATATAAACTACATGAAATATGAAATTACATGCGACAATTGCAATCAGGAACAAATCAAATCTGCTTCAGCAACAAATGATTTATCTACTAACATCATATTTGAAACCTTCTATACGAAGTTTTGACATTTTAGTGCAATACAACATTTAGACATGGTTAAAATATTATATCATAATTTATAAAAGTGCATTTTGTGTACATTAAAAAATCAGCTATCGTGAAACAAATAACGATGTTTGAAACTAAAACTACCAAAATCTCTTCCTTAAATGAGATAAATTTCATGTCATGACTTAAGACTGCTCATCAAAAAATATAGTAGGACGTAAACCAGATAAACGAAAATACTTTTGAGAGTAGAAGTATCATCGTCTCATGTAACTGAATCAATGACGTTTGATACATTAAAAACAGGGAACGTAATATTTCTAATGAGTCAATTTTCTTGCTAAGGGTCAAAACATAAGAATGAAAGAGAAAGTTGGAGTTCTTAGTAGACTCATTTAACAAATGATGTAGGGATGTATGAAGCGAGAAAGCGTGAAGCACACTGTTTCATTGACTTCAAAGTAAATGATCGTTCCTGTTTCAATAAATGATATCACTCTTCTGGTATTTATTTTTTCCAATTTTAAACAAATTTCGTTATATTTGGTACACAACTTTGTAGAAGTTTTCGAAAAGAAATGTTGAAACTCTTGCCAAAGTTTCGCTGCCTAAAGGATGTCTAGCTTCCCGCTCCAAACTAGCTTCAAACGCCACCAAACAATGTTTTTTATATATAACTTACCAGCAAGTGGAGGCCCCAATAGGTAGGATAGAAACTGAGCAGCATTGATGAATCCAAAACCTCTCTCCATAATTTTCTCCTTCACAAGTTCGTATATGTACATTTTGACAGTGTAATAGTATCCACCACATGCAATACCATATGCCCAAGCATACAGAGCGTGGGAATTGAAGTCTTTAGCCATGATGAGCAAAAGAGTAAATGCACCGCACATGAATGCACACGACTGGCACAGATGTCGTCTGGAAATCGCACATTCACTACTATCCCGGATGATTATGGATCCGAAAACGAGGCAGCCAATCAGAAAACCAAGACCCAGAAACACATTCAGAAGAAACAGATGTTCTGGGCTTAAACCATAATGCTTTGCCGTCTTCATCTGTGAGAAGAACAGGCAAAAGATTAATATAAAAATGTATTCTATAATTAATGTTACATTTTAGAACAACGAAACATGGTTATCCAAATTTCCTTTGCAACTTTCTTACCTCTGTTATGCGTTTATTTACTACGCCTTTGATAACTTATGTTAACAAATACAATTTTAAAAATGTCACCAGCTAAGTTCTGCACATGAAAATGTTATCGCTGATTTGGAAATTATATCATAAAGACTAGCCTTTTTCATAGTAAAGCATATTATCTAAAACAAAATATAATAAAACGGAAATCAAAATGTAAATTGGTAGAATAGACTGCTAACAAAAGTTTGATTTTATATTCTTTGATTCGCAACTTAGGTACAATGCTTACAATACTAAAAATTAAGACTTGTAATTTCTTCTGAAATTATTGTGAAATTCTCTAAATGAGAAAAACCATAGTACAACCCGCGAATGAGGTTATTTATAAGGGCGTCAAATTATTTTCCTTGATGAAAATACGCAATTTATTTTATGTTCTCTTTGCTCAATATGTTTCCCCATAATTTTTTGTGAATTGATATTAGTCTGGAATAATGTTTGAATTGACAATATTTTTCAGAAACAGAAATAAAATTATTTATTTGCAAAACAAATTATGAAATATTATAAAAAGGACCATTTTCACATTTTTTAATTTTCTCCACTGAATCAAAGAATAAGTTGAAACAAAACTGTAAAGTTATATATAATTGTTAAAGATACAGAATACCGTAATGATATTGTCATTATCATTTACAAAAAAATAATCCTGTATAATTCCGAATCAGATGCATAAGGTTTGTATTAAGCATTCAAGTTTTTTTCCATTTTGCATACCCAAAACTGCATTAGTTTTAAAAACGAAAATAATTTTATGCCCATCTATCTCCTTGTTCATTCACAACCATAGTCAGCAAGAAACATTTGCATATGGGTCACATGCGATGCTATTTTCAAACGAATCGACTGAGAGGCAGATTACCAGCAAGATGAACGGCACGTGAATTCCAAGAGCTATCACAGCGACAATAAACATCAATCCTTGCATGGAACGCATGCGGAGTGCACTGAAGTCGATGTAGGATGGTTTCTCAATATCCCTCTCTCGTCTACTTTTCTTTTGGTTCTTTATGTGAAGGATTACACTTCGACGCGGATGATAGAGTGAAGCCGAGCGGTACATCGCCCCGGCAAACATGGTCAGCGCAAGAAGACCGGCGATTGATTGCAGAGTAGGACCCCATCCAATCGAGCTGCAAATTTAATCAGAAAAAAATGTCAAAAACATATTTTGGCCGAAATCCTATAATGGTCATTTATTGGAAATATGCAGTGCTTACGTTGTATCCTAGATAAATTTTATCAATGACTTTTATCCGATAGTTTCTATCCCATGAGGAACTAAATTATTGTGAACAATGCAAAGAAAGAAGAAGAGAAGAGAAGAAAGAAAACTTTTAGACTTTTGAACAACCTTAATATTAAATATATTGAAACTTTTCAATTCTCAAACTTCAGTGAATCACAATTTCCCATGCAACTGAAATAGTGTTCTGGTCCTACATGTTTTCTCTTCACAAAACAATTATGTAATATTTCCAACGTACTAGGTCTTGAGAGATTTCCCTTTTAATTTCAAAGACATATCAGATTGATTTGTCATGGTATGAAACAACTGCCCCCAAAATACAGTGCATATTTTCAACAAGTGTCGTGGGTTTGATGCCTGCCTAGGCCAGCATGCGGGGACTGACTCAGTGTCCTTAGAAAAGGTATTCAGCTCACATTACTCGACGTAATATAGCCAAGAATGTGTTTAAAATATTTGGAAAAATAATAATAAAAAAAATCGTCGACAAATTTTTGTTAAGTGCTGTAAATATCATCTGGTTCATATTATTTTAAAGCAAACAAGTTAGCGTTCTTTTGGAAAATAAAACCACGTTTGCTTCCAAATGAATTACCCTCTCTATATATTAGAATGTGCTGATTTTTTTTTTGTCTCTCCTAAGAATGTCTGACTATGGAAGTTGAGTGTACACAAGACATGTGAGAACCTTATTGTCATAACAAGCATTGAAATCGCATGACACTTTAAGCTTCACTATGCCATATCTATTGATTGGTTTGGAGAGATAGAAACTTAAAACAGTGCAAGGAGAATCAGATAACATAGCTGAAGAAGAAATATTGTTTTCATATTGAGTACATGATAGACGTGGAATAAGACGTGGAATTAAGGTGGAATATTTGTTATCTTTTGAGTGTTGAGAGTCATTAGACTTTCAGGGCTTCTCTTAAAGTCTTTTGACTGGAGAATTGTAATATGATCATAAAATGTGAGCAAATATTAGCTTCCAAAAACGCCTGACCATTGATAATGATTTATTTGGGGTTTGGAAGATATAAACTTACAATAAAAGAGAGACATAACACAAAAGATGTGGGAAGATAACATGACTGTATAAAGAATATTTGTCTCGTATTGAGCAAGTTTTTGGATAACTTTAAGGTGGATATTCTTTTTTCTCGAATTGTTTTTTTTTGTGATTGGTGCAAGCAATAGCCCATTTCATACCGGATTTAACCTAGTTGCTCCGTAATTATCCGAAAAACCTCCCCAGTCACTTTATACTCCAGCCAATCAAACGCTGGTAGGCATCTGTACATAACAAAATGGCATACATTGTTTTTTTAGACGTATCAGATTAAAATAAATTAAGATATGCCCGCTACCTGCTCACTAAATGCCTGGGACTTCTGCAGCTCTACCGTCGAAAAATATTCCAGGTTTGTTATACTGCGGATTATTACGAAAAATTCCTTTTATTGGTAAACGAAACTCGATTTATGAAATACGGTGTTATGGTAAAAAAGGAATTAAATTTTTAACATTGACACCGTTTTTATACTTGTCTGATCCCCTGCTTAGTATGCTCACTGCGATGCATTCCGCTATAATATAATAGGGAGCGTACTAAGCAGGGGACCAGACTATTTGCCTACCAGCTATCGATTGGATATTGCGGTCAGTTGACCACCCGCCACATGATCAAAATTCCGAGCAAATTACGAAGTTCGCCGAAGTCTCCATGAAATGGTCTATTGTATTTTTAGGGTTACGAAAATCCACATATTGTCAAAAATTAGTGAGTGACTCGGGTTATTTCTCAACGAGAAAATGAAGCATGATTCCAGCCACATCGATGCACGATTGAGTATGGCAAAATAAATACAGCGTGATTTCCTGCTGGCCCTAATATTCCGTGACAGACTATGACAGCGTGCTTCCTTTCATTTTTATTCATTGTTTTATTCAGCGTGTCACAAAGTGCTTTCATTTAGTTTTACATGCATTGGCATATATTTATGTTTATTTATTTATGCTACTTTAATGTTGTACTAGCATCTGACAGGTAATCTAAATAATGGATGCGATTCTTTTCTTTAAAATGAAATGAAAAAATGCACTTCTACTATCGTGCTTGCAAGCATTTTTACGGTCAGCAATATCAGGATTATTATCCAACATGATTTTCCCATATTTTTTGGAAATAATTTAGCACATGCGTGTTAGCGTGACACTTCGAATAAAACCAATGAGTATAGCTTTCTTATAAGGATTTTCGGATACACTTGCATCAAAATAATACAAAAAATAAGAGATTTTAAGATGATAAATTTCAAAATGATGACAACGATTTCCTTCATCCCTTCTAAAGCTATATAAGTTTCAAACATAATATAGTGCGCATTTTTGTCTGACGTAATAGGTGATTATTTGTTTTAGAGGAGGAGTGGAATTCTAATTTTTGCTATATATAACTTATAGAATGTAGATGTACATATGACATAGAAAGCGCAGCCCAAGCCACCCGCTTAGCGAGCTTCTTTAATAAATGGTAAAAATATGTACATTTTCCAAAGTGAATGCTGTGAACAAGTTTCGTTAAGCGCAAGTTTGTCCTGAAATCGGAACAGACTTGGCGATTTAAAAAAAAAAGCATGAGATCTCGAAACAAAGACTGATCCGGATCTCGAAGAGTTAAGTACTAGTCAAACATTGTTGAATTAATTTTAATATTTTATTGTACTAACAAAAACTGATCCTAATTGAAGCATTAAAGATAATAACCATGCAATACGTGAGGACATGCTGCAGTAAGAGATGTCTTCATGCTTTCATGATATGTCGTCTGTCAGTAGAGGAGTGTAGCATAAAAGGTGTACCGGATTGCCTCAGCATTATTTTTCGGTGGTACGTACCACAGTACCTTTTCACTCTACCAGTACTTCGGTAGTTTCCGTCATTATACACTGTGCGGAAGTCACCAATCAGTATTATCCATTTTTAGCCGTATTTGTTATAATTTTATTTCCAATATTACAAATATAATTATATATGTGAAAATTGAATTATATGTTTCAAACCTGTCACGTATGCCAATATGGGGTGGTGAAAGATAGCTGGGTCAAATACGACTTTGGAAAGGTTTCGAGATGAAAGGGGGATTTTTTTTTTACTAGCGAGTCTCTACATGTTAACTACATGTATTATTTTGCAAGACCGATAATTATTTAATATTTTCATGGATTTCTTTACTGTTTGAATTCCACGTAACTTCTATAACCCAGCAAATATTTTCTCGATTCTTGAGCCAATGTATTTTATGTTTACTTGTTCTATTTCTCTTATAAATATATTGGCCTATTATTAGGATTCTACCCAAAGTTTCTTGCCAGCGTCACTACTTCTTGATCAACAACTTAGGTACAATGCTTACAATACTAAAAATTAAGACTTGTAATTTCTTCTGAAATTATTGTGAAATTCTCTAAATGAGAAAAACCATATTACAACCCGCGAATGAGGTTATTTATAAGGGCGTCAAATTATTTTCCTTGATGAAAATACGCATTTTATTTTATGTTCTCTTTGCTCAATATGTTTCCCCATAATTTTTTGTGAATTGATATTAGTCTGGAAAAATGTTTGAATTGACAATATTTTTCAGAAACAGAAATAAAATTATTTATTTGCAAAACAAATTATGAAATATTATAAAAAGGACCATTTTCACATTTTTTAATTTTCTCCACTGAATCAAAGAATAAGTTGAAACAAAACTGTAAAGTTATACATAATTGTTAAAGATACAGAATACCGTAATGATATTGTTATTATCATTTACAAAAATGTCTCTAACTTCAGCACAATGTGTTACAATGTGTCAGTCTAAACTTAATTATCCCAATTTAGTTACAGTTTTAAATGACAACGTATACAACAATTACCATACCTGTAGCAAATACTTCTACTTTAAGATGCTGACTTTTTAATTGGGCGTGCTCGTGATTTTCTTTCAAGTCTAGATATTTTCAAGATAATTATTTTCTTTCAACTAATTGAATGGATAGAATATGGTGTTATTTGGTTATGAATCAGAGCAATATATTTTTCAGCTATTTGAGAGCATGATAAAATAAAAGTTGGTTCCTAATATAATTGGGGTATACCGTGGAACTAACTCAGTAAGCTCAGAAATACCGTGGTATACCGTGGTAAAAAATTTTTCGTGACATCCAGCTATGTCAGCATACATATGGCATTAGATACACTAATGCGCCTAATTTCACTTACGCAGCTTGATCGGCGTGGTGCCAGCTATTAATTTAACTCGGAGAATGTTCTTCAATACTCTCTCTCTCTCTCTCTCTCTCTCTCTCTCTCTCTCTCTCTCTCTCTCTCTCTCTCTCTCTCTCTCTCTCTCTCTCTCTCTCTCTCTCTCTCTCTCTCTCTCTCTCTCTCTCTCTCTCTCTCTCTCTCTCTCTCTCTCTCTCTCTCTCTCAGGCTTTCGTTAATGTTATACGCACGAATGGTGAATTAGTCATGAGATGGGATAAATCAAAGTATGCCTTACTAGTTTAATGTTGGTATGATGTAAGCCATCAGTGCGCTGCCAATGCCAGTGCTCCCAACTAACAACATTTCTGCTAACTCTCGCTTCTGCAAGAAGTAACGGCCCACCATGATGTTGGCAGTGTTGAGAGTGATACCGGTGCCTATGGCGAGTACTACGCAATGACTGATGAACAACTGCTCAATTTGTTCGGAGAAAGCCAAAAATAAGCTCCCGAGGGAACAAACCAAGCCTCCGATGACAGCGTATAGACGGGGACTCTTTCGTCGACAGATCGTGGTGATAAGCGGAGACAATAGAAGGGTGATGCTCATTCCAGTGCTGCCAAGCCAAACTGAAAAGAATGGAATATAATCTTTATTTAGCATTAAATTAGAAAACCGGTCTAATGAGGCAGGGGAACCAAGCTAATTTCATTAATTATTATGCATGTCATCTACCTACATTTAAATATAACCATTCAATTTGCATAAACTGTCGAGATCAAAACACTTTTAATTTTAGTAGTCTCAAACTATAATGTCAGCATCAATTACTTCAAAAAACATTTTGTTATTTTCTGGCCTTTTATTCTGTATAAAATATATAAATTTCGACAGTGCATTTTAAAAGTTGTGTATACTCGTACAAGAACCGTTATATTGAGGTGCACATTTTTTTTTACTACATTTCAATGTTCATGCTATACAAAACCGTTCTAAACCTAATCAGTGCAATTTTAAAACGAGCTTCCTTTATCGCATTCAAGTACTCTTTAAATGAAACATTTTTCCAAAGAGAAATAATAATAATATTATTAATTGTATAGTGAACTCACAAAAAATACCTTTTTTGCTAAGACTGATTTCTTATTTCCTTAACTTGTTATACATCTTCAAAATTCATTTTTCGATTTGTAATTTTAAAAAACCTAGACTACCTAACAGAGATTGAGTTTGAAACGCCAATTTTTCCCCATTGCAAGAGTTCTCGTTATCAACATGCCATCATTGATTTTAATTTGTCTTACTTTGTTGTCCTAATATATTATACGTTCAGAAATGCGAACTATCAAGATTAACGAACAATGTTACCAAGTGTGTGTGTTTGTGTGCGTGCGTGCACACACATACACACACATACACACACATAATTTCTTTTTCGGTAGAACAGTATACTGAAATATTTTGCATAATTAAGAAAGGAGCCTAATTTCTCTGGTCACTCATGTACTTTTATATACGTGTCCATGAATGATTTATGAACAAATGCAAATGCAAAGCTTAGAACTTAAACTTGAACACCGTTTTCTAATAATTCACATTTGTAATACATTGACGGATTTATCACTTTACCTCTTTTAAAACCCTCATTTTTGTTTAATTAGTTTTAATCATAATTTCCAATAACAGGTTTACTATTTCAGATAATTTAGTATGATTTTTACAAACTGTTCAGTCTTTGTGAAAGTATTTCATCGTGAGGATACAATAACACAACTAATGCTAAAGTATGTATATAGAGAAAGTATATCTTCATTTGCTTTATGCTATAATCCAGTAAAATATTTTTTATTGTAAGAAATGGAAATAGTTTTATAGACAGAGGTTTCCCTTGTTTTCAGCCGCATTCAAGTACAAACATGAAAAATTATTGTATCTTACACAAGATTTTATGGAATTATAAAACGCAGGTAAATTCTTTACTATAAATGAACTAACTCCGCAACTCGTCACTATAAATCTGAAACAAATTCGGGTTGATGTTGAATACCCCTTTCCCAGAATCGAAATAGAGATACAGACAGACAGATAGACAGAGAGAAAGAAAGAGGGTCGACTTTACCATAACTCAAAACACCACCGGAATAATTGCGTTCAGAATAATTATGATAACTAAAAGAGAATGCTTTCTTCTGGAAACCATTTTGATCGTCAATTATTATCATACTTGTCATCAAATTTAGAAAATCTTTTAATCTGTATGTCTGATTAAAATGTTGTTAATGTACTAAGAAGTGTAATACCCATGTAAGTATGAACTTGATCAATATTACCCTTGTTGTGATCCGACACAATGGCACATTTATCTTTTTTAAAACTCTGGATATTGACCAATTCAGAAACTGGCATTACAAAATCTCTACATTGAAAATAAACATCAACAGACGTAACACTCATTTAGGACGGCATAAACAGATCTGTTCATTTTAATGAGATTTCAGTGCTGCGTTTGCTTTGTTATCTCTTCGTTATTGTTGTATATGTCAGTACCGCGATAGCTCTGGATATCGCGCGCGCGCACGCGCGCGCGTGTGTGTGTGATTTGGATTTTTAACGTAGCTTTCATAATTTTTCAGTTATATCGCTACGATACCTGCCATATGGCAGTTTATATTGACCGTAAAGTATTTTTTCACATTTTTTGTTAAAGCTTTTATTGCAAAGATGTTCGGTCCGTTGTAGAATAATCCTTAGTATGTGCTTCCTGACAACTGTCCTGAAACTAAATATCACTTTTCTCTTTCATTTGGTATGATTGCGATGATGCTTTCTTTCCATCCAAATGATGAGTACATTCCAAAAATATTAGAAACAGAAACTGTCATCTTGTCAGTACTTAGGACACGAAAAGTAGTTCAAACTGGTCACCTGTAGCCCCATTCATAAGTAGAGGCTCTAGTTTAGCTTATTTTCAGTTAGCTCAGGACCGGTCTAATTTTGAGTCGCAAGGTAGGTCCAGAGTCTGGTCCCCTGTTTAGTAATCTTCCTGCGTTGCACTCCGTTATAATATATTAGGATAGCGGAGTGCTAAGCAGGGAGCATTCTAAGTAGGAAACAAGACTAATTTTCTCGATGTCAGTTCAGATAAAACGGAAGGCCATGCTCTGGCGCCGGGTAATGTCAAGGTGGAACCGGTACTATGTCCATCTATAATCAGTCCACAGCCTAGTCGTACTCGTAAATAAGCGAAGTAAATAAAAGGAACAAAAATATTTCTTAGGTGTTCTTCGGTATCGTTAGGATAACATATGATGCAAATAGGAAAGGAGTTGGCATCTCGACAAAAAAATTATGCTCTTTGATATATAATACAGTATGCACTACGATTAAAACAAAATAAATTTAAAAATGTGAGTAGGGCGAAGAACGAAATTTATTTAAGACGAGTGCAACATAGGGTTAACGATTCCAAATTAAGTTATTACTTATTTTAGCAGTAGTTGTCATTTAGCGATTGTGTACTGTACAATGGTTGACAGGTAAATATTACTACGCTTTTTTTCTGCATGCACGATGGTGCACACGCTAAAAACGCGCTGTAAGTGGTGCAGATTGGCAGTTTATAGAATGAATGATAGAGAAAGCGACAAACGTTGTATTTAGTCCTAAAGGAGAAATACTTATGTTGCTTGGATTGCATCAATACTAACTAATAATACATTAGTAGACAACAAAGCAATAGCGTTTATAGAGAAGGTTCATTCTTTAAATGGTTTCGGGAGGTCCTGGTAAATTCTCATAAGAGCAAGCTTTTCGTCAGTGTTATCCATGTTATTATTTATTTTTTTGGGGAGGGATCAATCTTGCAACTCCATGTGATTCTGTTCCCAATTATAGTATTATATTATGTCGTAAACTCACTCAACTCGTGTTTGTGATTTCCACGTTATTGTATTTTATTATTTAGTTAACTCTCAACTCCATGTCATTGTTTTTCCAATTTTAATATTTAATTACTTTATTAATTCTCAAATCCATGTCTGTGTTTTCCACTTAAGGAGAACCTATATCACGTTACATTCAATCATCAGAACTAAAGTAGCCATCAATGTAATTTGTATGCACAGTTATGATGATTAGTGCTAAGGTTCTGCTGTTATACCCTGGAAGTGTCTGGAAGAAAAAAAAATTTAAAAAACTTAAAAAATGTTTAGACTAACCAACTAAGTATTTTTTCTATATCTTTGATGTATACCACCAATACATAGGTTCAGCTAGATTTCATCTAATAAGATTGAAAGATTTCAAAGACTAATAAATTCTTACTTTAAGCAGCTCTGGATTACATATCTACAATTTTCAATTAGTAAGGTAGAAACTAAAAAGGATTCTGAATCAGAGAATGTCTCTTTACGTTATCACATTTCTGTTTATTCCATCAAAAGCTGTATACCGGTTCATATTTTAATATGAATGTTTTTGCCTACCAGTATTTATCGAATTTTGTCTTTGGTAGTGTGACTCTGTTTAAAACCATTGTCCCTTTTGGGGTCAATCTTCACCTTACTGTTCATACGATAATGGTCTTGAATATAAATGTTTTTAAAAAAATTCACTGGCGGGAAATAAAAATCCTAACCAAACCCAAGCTTAGTTCACAAAACACTGCAAATATTCCTGCTATTTATTGAAATGAATCTATAACACAGTCATATTCGAATCAGAAAAATGACCAGTTTCTAAGCGATTATATTAACTTCGACTTCATGCATATCTCTATCGATAACATAAAGCAGAAGATTGTAACCTTAATCTTATTCCACATTTAAAGAATGTTCTCGACTAAGTGTACGATCTGAAATTTAAAAAAAGTAAATCAGCATATCAGTTGATGATGAGCTAAAAAAAAGAGTCATTGTTTCTGACATCTATATAAGATATGTCATGTGTGAGCGTAGGCTTTTGTCAGGCGCTGTTACTGCTGTCAGTTGACACTATTGAAAGTCTGTTCTCATTTACAGAACTGTACACAATCTTGTCATCACAACATGCTCCCATGTGGGATATACTGGTCTTTTACACGTCAAAACATACTTATTTTCTGCATTTGAAATGACATGGAGCAATTGAACAACATAATAAAAACAAAATGAATTTGAACAAACACAATGGGAATTGAGTGCAGAAAGTATGTTTTGATATGTAATCTTTTGAATTAAACAAATCTTCGCTGGTCTGTATACTGATCAAGTCAAATAAAATTTCTACATGAACGTTTACTTTCACACTTTCGACATGTCATGATAGCGAAGTACAGAATTACATATACCAGTTTGCATGTTATTGAACTTGTATAGTCCATCAAAACTCTATTCATGTTTAATTTGCATTACCCTATATGTCATGTGCTTTATATCAGACACTGGTCTAGAGCCAAAATGCTTCGGAATAAACGTAGTCATACTTGACTAATTTTGTGTCACTGAGAACGAAAACGATGCTTAAAATTGTTGACTGGCTCTAGTTTTAAAGATATAATTACTGACTGGGTCAGTACATACGACCTTTGACTTGGGAATGGCGGAGGAGAAGTGAGTTCTAAAGGGAATTGATCTCAAATTAAATCGGAAATGACTAAAATACATCTTTCACTGGACCTATGAATAAATCTATGACCGGGTTTGGACAGTACTTGCTTTTTAGAATGATACAATCTGAAGCTGGTATTGCATCACACATGATATGAATTACTTTATGTTATTCATAACAGCCACGATTGATGCAATCATAACTAAGCTTACATCACTCTGCTGAACAAATTGCTCTATTCAGCTCAAGAAATCATTGTGTCGTGGTCTCTTATTTGTTAGTGTTTGATCAATGCAAAGGGACACATTTCTGTTTAGTCAAAGTGAGCAGAGATGCCTCCTACTTGTGTGAACAGTGCAGATAACTTCTGCTATGTTTGTGGTGAAGTGACCATTGCATCACAAAAGGACAGTATAATCACTGTGGTTACCAAAGCCTATCACCTTTATTTTAGCTGCAAGATTGGAGACCAGGACAAGAGGAGGGCTTCACACGTATGCTACAAAACTTGTGCGACAAATCTTCGCCAGTGGTTGAACAGGAAAACGTAATGTATGCATTTTGCAGTGCCAATGATTTGGAGAGAACCAACAAATCAAATCAGCCATTGTTATTTCTGCATTGTGCCTCCAGTTGGGAAGGATGTTTTAAAGAAGAAAAAGTGGACCGTGCATTGTTAACACATTCCATCTGCTATACGCCAAGTACCCCACTGAGAAGGACTGCCGGTTCCTGGTGCAACATCAGCATCCTCACTTGAGTCAGGCGAGGAAGAGGAAGAGAATGAAAATTCTAGTCCTGAACCATCAATGTCACTTGACCTATACTTTCTCCTCTGAACCACACCTCATAACATCAGGTGAACCGAATGAACTTGTCAGGGATTTGGAACTATTCAAGAGAAAGGCATAGCTATTGGGCTCTAGGCTACAACAAGGGAATCTCCTGGCAGGTGACGTTAGAGTTTCCATATTTCGTGACCGTCAAAAGGATATTGTCCCATTCTTCTTCATGGAAGGAGATCTTGTAGCCTGTACCAACATCGATGGTGTAATTGCAGCCCTCAACATCGTTCAAGATCCAAATGAGTGGAGACTGTTCATTGATTCATCGAAGACGAGTCTTTAATCTTTCATATCAAGCTGGGTCTGATGAAGAACTTTGTCAAGTTATGGACAAAACATAAACAGCTTGCAAGTACATCTGTGAACAATTTCCTAGTTGAAGTGAAGCTAAGATAAAGGAAGGTATTTTTGTTTGTCCTCATATTCGTGAACGTCTTCCAGATGGTGTGTTTGACCGTGCACTGCGTGGCAAGGAAAGACGGTTTGGAAAGCCTTCAAGTTAGAGACAACAAATATTCCCAGAAGCATCAAGGCAGACAACTACAATGAGTTGGTGGAAAACTTCACCAAGGCATACAAAAGCATCGTTGCGCATGTCACATACGATACACTTTCTTCACTCTCATCTAGATTTTTCCACAGGTTCTGTGGAGCAGTGAGCGACGAGCACGGCATGCGATTTTACCAGGACGTTTCAACAATGGAGAAACGCTATCAGGGCAAATGGAGTCCATCAGTCCATCAATGCTTGCAGATTATTGCTGGACAGTGACAAGAGATGTCCCATTTAATGAAGACACTGAATAAGGACTACGCTATGTCATGTATATATATATATATATATATATATATATATATATATATATATATATATATATATATATATATATATATATATATATATATATATATATATATAGAATGTTTTTATGCTTTTTGTTCCATAATAAATTTCATTGATATAACCCTTTTGCTGTTTTTTAAGTGTTACATAAACAGGACAGGAGAAATATTATCATTAAAAGTAATCATAAGCACATAAAAAGAGATAAATTTACAATTTATGATTAGAACTTTAATATCTATACAGTATACATGGACGTAAATCTAAAAAGAAAAATATCTTGGAAACAGTAATTATTCAGTTGTTGTAATTGTCATACATGAATTCAGCACATTAAAATCCATAACAAATAGTACATTTTATCTCAATTCAGAGAATTAGACGACTTCTGAAACATTGTACACAAATTTTCCATATAGATAACAGCAGATGTACAGCAGATCCCGTCTATACGGGACATTCCAGGGAACAGAATAATGTGTACATTATTGACAGGCTTCTATTATCTAGTCATTAGTTCTAGAAAACATTTTAATTTATGGACTGTTATTAATGGGTTTTTTTCATCTCAGGATTCTTCAAAAAGAAACAGCAAGAGTCTCTTCAAAACTTGAATTGCAAAACTATTTCTAACTGAATTCAACACGAACTGTTCTACCTGTAGTACATACGTTTTTCAGTGAACTACATGAGGTGATTTGTTTGAGATACGGGTTTATCATATGAGGAAAGAAAAGATATATGTGATCTCGCTTGCGATTTACATCTCGCAATACGTGATTGACGAGGTCCAAAAATGCGGAAAATCCACTGAACCATCCTACACAATATGGTTGCAGCGGAAGGTACGAACTGTATCTGTTTAAGCTAAATATATACAATTGTTTCTTACGAAGCAATAATTAAAGGAGCTAGTCATTATATAGACATTGCAAACATTTTTCAATTAAAAAATTATAATGTATGTAATAATAATAATAATAATAATAATAATAATAATAATAATAATAATAATAATAATAATAATAATAATAATATATGTTGCCGTTATAGCAACGGCAACAGTACGTACTAGCAACAGAGGTGGTAGAAGTTGTTGTTCTTCGAGCTGTCGTACCGTTCCTATTAATGATACAAACAGTAATGGTAATCAGTGGTAGTCGTATTGTTGTTCAGCCAAATAGTTTCACTTGTCTTGTGGTGTTGCCGGTGGTGGTTTTGGTTTTCTTGATATATTGTTATAGTTGTTCCTTAGTAAACAGTGTAGATGTAACAAGCAAACAATTGTCGTTTACAAAGACATGGGACAATAACATAGAAAATCGAATATGCTTAGATCGGACAAAAACATGGAAAATCAGACATTCTTAGATCGGACAATAACATGGAAAATAAGACATTCTTAGATAGTACAATAACATGGAAAATCGGACAATAACAGAAAATTGGGCATTCTTAGATCAGCACCCTCTCTCCCTTCTCCTGATTTGCACAAACAAAAACAAGATGATTTAATATTTCCTTTGTTTTCGGCTGCGCTGACATTTTGTCTTCTATTACTGTGGTCCGCCAAACTTCCAAAAGAAATCAATATGGCATTAATCTCACGAACGTCATTGTCGTGATTGAAGTGAAGATATTTCCTAAAATAGACATTTCTATTGAACGGATTCGATTTTCATCTGAGGCTCACTCTCTGACATTTTGCCTTGTATCAGCGATATGGATAGTGTTTTACACGAACTATGATAATGTCAGCTCCAGGTAACCTTGAACTTTGACAAAAGATTATTCTTTCAATGTGTATGCCCAAGCATATTTGCAATACACGTTAGATATAGAAAGATTGTATCGCATGATAAAGTAGGAAGGACCTCGCATGAACGATAGAGTGCGGGCCATACATACATGCATGCATGCATGCATGCATGCATGCATGCATGCATACATACATACATACATACATACATACATACATACATACATACATACATACATACATACATACATACATACATACATACATACATACATACATACATACATACATACATACATACATACATACATACATACATACATACATACATACATACATATATGCATGCATACATACATACATGTTAGCCAATAATCCGGAGAGACGAGGCTAGATAAAAAAAACGATTTGACTGCATTTTTCTCGCCTGAATAGTGTGAACATTTTTACACTCACCTACATGACATATCGCTATGAGGAATAATGTGGCGGATATGACAAGATTCTGAGAGAACCTAATGGAGGAGGGGAAAGTAAAGATGCTGCCAGATGTCTGTGGGATGGAACCATTCTCTCCCCAACTCCTGCATTTTAAATGTTTCCATGGCACAACTTTAACCAACGAACTATGATGTAAACTTACAGTGGGCAACATTTCAATGTTGAAGTGCTTTTACTTGGGGAAGGGGGGAGAAGGGAAGAGGGAGCCTTTTTTGAAACTCACTACTACCACCTATAGTTTCTCTTCGAGATTCAATCAACCCTTCTTAGGCAATCACCTATTGGAATGTTTTTTTAAAAAATAGCTTCTACCTACGGGTGACATTTTAAGAGACCTTTCATAACGATAATATCGACAATAAATACTTGCAAGAATACAGACTACGTGGGTGTTTCATGCAAGTGATTGCTAACAAAAGGTGACCTTCAAGACAGGAATGGATGATAATAATGCTACTAATCTAATCACAAATGCCAACAGTCAAAGCTGTTTTTAGCGTTAGAACATTTGCAAATATTACAAATTAAATATTATCCACGCTTATTTGCCAAGCAAAAAGCTGCTATAACAGAAGTAAAAAAATTTGAACAGCTAATTATCATAAAGACAGAATAGCTAACACTTTTAAAAAAAATTATTGGATCATTTAAGTAAAATGATTTTAGAAAACACGAAACAGACTACGATGCAAATCGGTCCAAATGCCAAAGATCGCTAACTGGCTTTAATTCGTGTTAACTTTTTCAAAGAATTGGGCCAGACATGTACACGAAACTATACTGTTTCTCTTTAAGAGCGCTTAGCATATGAGCAAAATTTCTGCAAGAGTACGAAACGTCAACGGTATTTACAGGCCAACTGGAGGAATAATATCAGGATGTGATCCATTATCATTATAATATCAGGATGTGATCCATTATCATTAGCTTCGAAGATAATTTATCTCTTAAGTTTTGTATTTTAAGGCAAAAAAACCCCTAAAAATCCACACGAAAACCCATTCCAGTCTAAGTTTTGAAGGTCAAGGCCAGTATCTACAAGCCCAATCTATGAGAGCAAAGTTGGAGCATTTCTAGCTGTGTACGTCAGATCATTCACATTTCCTGCAGAAAGTATACAGCATTCACACTAAATATATGGATTTTATTAAATTAAATTGAAATGCATAACTATCTGAAACTGTAGACTCCACTTTCTGTCGACAGTTCAAAACAGAGACTATCCAGAATTCGAAAGAAAGTGAAGAAAATATTTTTAGATCATATCACAAACATCTGACAAATTGCCAAATGTTCCATTTTCTTAATTGTAAACCTCACAATTGTAAGTTTCCTTCTCGATTAGGATTACTAAATGCAGACGTCGTTTCGGAGTTTCTCATTCCAACAAAAAATGTTGTTGCCTTATGGGTCTTTTCCTTATATGTCATAAATTTACATCAATTTCTTATCAAATGGATTCAGAAACAATGTTGCAATTATGTTCACCTTCAAACCAGTCTCTGTATTATCAATGCGTGATGATTAAAGTTTCAGGATAAGAAAAGAATTAAATGTGCTGAACATACCCATATGGCTGATGTTGGTATAATATCAAATGCTTGAACTGTCTAAACACTTAAAATTTACAATAGCTTAATCAACTCTTTGAAGCCTCGTGTTACCGGGCCTCGTTTGCTGCTAGAGGCATTTCACAATTCTAAATTTAAACAAAACTGATGAGGAAAAAAAAACCCCAACAATGTCAGAATGATTGTTTTCCTTCTCTAAATGTTCAGACGAAGTTCAGTAAGACCAACCACATATCATTTTGGACCAGAAATGGCCAATGTACATAGCATAGTAGTTCTATATTATTTTGTGTTTGTTTTTGTTGGTTTCTTGTTTGTTTGTTTGTTTGGGGGGTTGTGGGTGAGATTTTTGTTTCTTCTGGATGGTTGGGGGTGTGTTTGGCAAATATGTGCTTCATGGAGAGAGAGAGAGAGAGAGAGAGAGAGAGAGAGAGAGAGAGAGAGAGAGAGAGAGAGAGAGAGAGAGAGAGAGAGAGAGAGAGAGAGAGACTTTTATAGCCTACGATTAATCACGACGTATCTTTATAACAAGTACATGTGTTAATAGGGTGTAACTGCTAACCGACCACTAAACGAAAACATATGATTTACCTTCTGAATATAATCCATATGAGCGAAAGTGAAACATAAGACTTTATTTTAGTTATGTTTTTTAATGAGGCTATACCATATGACTTTTGTATTGCTTCGACACGGAAGAGTTACGCACTAAGGTCAATGCAAAAATAGGCCTTTCTAGTACAGAATTCTTTAACATGTACTTCTTAATTGCCCCTATATACCATTGAATGGCCACTATTCACCAATGAATGGCCACTTGTCGCAATTGAATGACCACCAGCTGTGCTTAATATCGATAAAATGGTGACACCGCAAACTTTCTTTTTCTTTAATTACTATGACTAAACTCAGTCTGCATTTAAAGATGCATTTAAAGAACCACTTACACCAGAATATAAGCAAAGAACAAATGACACGTTAAACAAGGCACTTACGTTCAATAAAGTGTATTATGATCATGTCTGAAAAAGTCACAGTGGAAGAAAAAAAGCAATAAACTAAATTATCTTTATTTATTGGAAACATTAAAACTTATTTAAAAGAAATGTTGAGATCTTAACTTGCAGGGACTTTCTGTAATTTAAAATAATTTAATCAAGACCGAGAAACCAATGTCATCGAAAAATCATAAAGTTGAAACACTTGTCGGTATAATTTGCATCATCACAAAAAAAAAACAAATTACATTTAGCATAATGTGAACGAATGTGATAGTAAAAAATTGCTAACCTATTCTCGATGGCATGATTAATAAGGAGAAAATCTTAATTTAAGAACCAATTTCTAGACAATTTGGTGAAATGAGCTATCATTATATAACTAGTTCCAAAACATCATCCATCGGGATAAAAAAGAAAAACCAATTATATGAGATTATACAGAAGAAAGGGGCAAATCAGAATAACACTGGCATTTCAGTACCCAATTCAGTAGATATTGTTTCAACGCGATACATAACTTCACATTCTTAGGCAAATACATGATATTTACAGTAAATTTTGTTCCTACATATTCGTCAGTACCGAGTTTTGGGCGATACTTGTGATATAAGGCGGATTGTCACTTGGTACAAATATGGACTCTAAAACCATAATTGTGGCGTCTATATACGATAGATCTTTGAGACAATCAACCATGATTTTAGCACTTGCTGCTTTAGTTTTACCAATGGTCAGTGAGAGGGCCATCTTAAAAGAACTGGTGTGAGTAGTTTCATCATGTGAAGTACTGAACATCCACATGTCCACAACCTGAACAAATAAAGGAAATAAATAGCAGCAGTGAGGTAAAATATAACAGACCCTACCACCTTGATTTTGTTTCCAAAACCACATTCTTTTAGATTTAATAATAATTCTTTCAAATTTCTTTCTTATTTCGCTTCAATGTGTGTGTATGTGTGCGTACCTATGTGTGTATGTGTGTGCGCGCGCATGTTTGTATGTATCAGGAACGATTTTTTTCATACAAGTGAGTACAGACATGGCTTAACGCGCGTTATGTGTATGCGCGCGTTTGTGTGTGTGTGTGTGTGTGTGTGTGTGAGAGAGAGAGAGAGAGAGAGAGAGAGAGAGAGAGAGAGAGAGAGAGAGAGAGAGAGAGAGAGAGAGAGAGAGATTTGGATTTTGAACGTAAATGTAACAATTTTCCAGATATATCGCTACGATGTCTGAAGTATGATAGTTTATAGTGACGTTTTGCACTGGAGCATCAATCCGCAGACACGTAGCATCATACCCCACCCATACACATTATCCTGACACCAGGCTAACTAGTCCTAATACTAGCTTCTTATTGCTGAGCGCAAGCGAGGCACGTGCTAAGACCATTTTTGTAAGTCTCTGGTATGACTATGCCGGAGTCAGTGCCGTCTTAACAACAGTGTAGGCTCTGGGCAAAGCAATACACTGCGGCCCCCTACCGGCCCTAATATTCATCAACAATATTCCTAGCATGATGCCCCTAGAAACGTGAGGCCCTCTGCAACTGCCCAGTATGCCCATGACTTAAGACAGCGCTGGCCATGACCTTCATCATCCAAGGCGGACGCTCTAACCACTTAGGTGGTACAGGGCTTAACACAAATTTTGGAAAGGTTCGTTATAGTTTTAAAAGGAGTGGAATATTGATACCCGTATCACGTGACATTCTACCATTATGCTAATGATGTAGCCCAAGGCTTGGACTCTAGAACATGTAATCGTACACAGTTTTACTTGCATAGGTACTTGACTTAACAGTTCATCGCCGAAAAACATTGTTTTATATGGATACAATACTGTTATAGTGTAGTTACACTGTCTGCATTTTCCCCTATAAATTAATGTAATTAGATCTTTTTTATCCTGAAGCAGTAATTCGTGGTTAATAGATTTATTGTCCTCAATTATTTACATCATGGTTATATTTTGAAACATTATTTGTTCACTTGTGACTCCTCAAGTTTTGTTTTTTAAACGTTTGGCTATTTTACATAGTTTCGTTAAATTAGTTCATTTTCTTTCCAAAGCAGCAATTCATTATATTGTTTTCCTCATTCATTCATATCATAGTTATACATTTCAAATTAATTAACACATTTCTTTATATTAATTATACTTACATGGAGCATCTTAATTATGCTAGAAAATATATTTCATAATTTGTTTGAAACTCCACTTTCGTTCCTTAATTAAAATATAATCAATTATGCCTAAATTTTTACTTTTTTTTTTTGCAGAATGACTTTTCACAGATACTGACAGTGAAACTTGATGAACTATGAACGTAATTATCATGATTAAAGTGGATGTGCGTGTGTGTGTATGTGTGTGTTTATGTGTGCTTTCTTCTGTTCACTATGTATGTATGGTGCAGCTTTTATATAGTTTGGCCATTCCTTGGTCCATCTTCCCTATCCATGAGTTGTCGAATCACGTTTTCCATCCCACCTTTATAATTAGTGCCTAGTGGCGGCGCAAAGGTTTGAAAGGCCGGGGCAATGTTCTTCAATGGCACTCCTTCCGAGATGCCGCAGGACAATGTTCCTTAATGGCGTCCCTAGTTTTCCTCAGAGAACATTTTTAATTACAGTTGCCAATCTCGATCTCCACACTCAAAACAAAGATGATGTTTTGTCACTACAATTTTGGAACAGCATTTCTTCAAAAGATGAACGATTTTAGAACAAAACGACATCAAAAGATTTACAATATTAGTACAGTGCTACATCTTCAAAAGATTTAAAATTTTAGAATAGCTCGACATGATTAAATGTAAAATTTCAGAACAAAAATCAAACAATGCACTATTTTTTAACAGCTCGACATGTTCAAAGACGTACAATTTTAGAACAGCTTCAAAGATGTACAATTTTAGAACAGCATGGCATCCAATCTGATTAAAATAGATCTCCATTGTCCTAATTAGCTTACTTAGGATGTCCGATTTTAATGAGACTGGCATGACATATGCAGTAGCAGCAAGTACTTACATGTACTTAAATAGTTTCTTCTTAACAATGCGATTACCACCAATGTAAAATACGTGAGCAACTTTGTGTTTAATGTTAGCGAAATGAGTCAACCAATAGACCATTTCAAACCGGATTTAACCGAGTTGCTCCGTAATTATCCGAAAAGCCTCCCGAGTCACTTTATACTAAAGCCAATCAAACGCTGGTGGGCACATATACATAACAAAATGGCGTACATTGTTGTTTAGACGTATCAAATTAAAACAAATTAAGAAATGTCCGCTACTTGTAACGTCAGAGGTTGCAAAACTCGTTCCAATCAAAGGTGCGGCATTAGATTCCATTGTCAGCCATGGAGAGATGATTTGTTGTGCAAACAGTGGCTCATACGAGCAGGAAAATCGGAACTTGAATTGACCGGAAAACGAATAACTTAATTCAAGAATGCGAGAAAGTGTTCGTTGCATTTTAGTGCTGATGGTGAAGGGACTTCTGCAGCTTTACCGTCGAAAAATATTTCAGGTTTGTTATACTACGTACTAATACGAAAAATTCCTTATATTGGTAAACGAAACTCGATTTATGCAATACGGTGTTATGGTTAAAAAAAAGGAATTAAATTTTTAACATCGACACCGTTTCCATACACGCATGTACATGTCCAGATGTAAACAGCTCATAGCTACCGTCTCGTATGGCTATAAAATCCGCCCTGGTTTCCAGAAAAAAAGACAGGATGGTTTCAATATTAAATTTCTTCAATATCTGTGGCATCATCGCTGTTGAATAGGCATTTTTCAACTCGATAAACAAAGCTGAAGTAGTTGGAACAGTTGTTGCTAATGCTGAAGCGTCCGCCTTGTTTTGACCACCAGCTATCAGTTGGATATTGCGGTCAGCTGACCACCCGCCACATGATCAAAATTCCGAGTAAATTACGAAGTTCGCCGAAGTCTCCATGAAATAGTCTATATGAGATTGCTGTTCAACGTTCTCTCATCAGTTATGTATTTTAGAGGATAGTGTGTGTGTGTTTGTGTGTGTGTGTGTGTGTGTGTTTGTGTATGTGTGTGTATGTGTGTGTGTGAGAGAGAGATTGATTTTGATTTTTAACGTAGCTTTAACAATTTTTCAATTATATCGTTACGATGTCTGCAGCGTAACAGTTGATAGTGATGCACTGGGGCATCATACCGCAGACATGTAGCATCATGTCCTACACAGTCTCATTGTACTAACACTAACCTTTTAAAGCTTAGAGCGCCTAGCGAGACAGCTGTAAGTACAATTTTGGTAAGTCTTTGGCATGACTCGGCCGGGTTTCTAACCTGAGAAATCCCGCATCACCAGTATTTTAATGTATAACACAAGGTCATTACCAAGATGCTCTACAACTCAGTGTCTCATTTTTGTACGGCTAATCATTTATTGTATGATAATTCTATTTAAGCTATGTTTTCTGTTCGTCAATATTGCCTTACTGTATTATATGCACGTTAAATGCTTACTCACTGTATACGTACGGTCAATATTGAGTTATTGTATGATTAGCACTTTAAGTGTTGACTCACTGTATACGTACAGGTCAATATTGAGTTACTGTATTATTTGCACGTTAAATATTGATTCACTGTTCACGTACGGTCACTATCGAGTTACTGTATGATTTGCAAGATGGAGCAAACGAATGGCAATATATTATTTTTTCTACGATAGCTCCAGAATCTTTGACATACGCCTAAAACATAATATCAGATCATTTTTAAATATGGAACGTATTACTATGTGCTCTTATGTGTTACCAAATCAGAAACGATCTGTCATGTGTAATTATTGATAGAACTCAAAACGACGAGAGAGAGAGAGAGAGAGAGAGAGTGTGTGTGTGTGTGTGTGTGTGTGTGTGTGTGTGTGTGTGTGTGTACAGGTCAATGACATCACAAGGAATATACAACTAGCCTCTCTCCAGCACGGTCGATACCGCTAGATATTCATTCTATATATACAACTTAACAAAAGTTACAAAGATGGGATTTACAATTTCACATCATGCACCAATCCATGTCTAGGTAGTTAAATTTACTGGTCAGTTAGTCTTCTTGATAAAGCGACCCGTACACGGCGCACCAATTTTCCATACGACTCACAAGTAAATGGGGATACTGACCTTGGCAGACATCATACCTCATGTCATAGTAATCGTGTATAATCTGTATTTCCGTTGTATTCATTTAAAGTGTATCAGGGATTTCAGCTCGGGTGGAATTTCTCACGGTTTCGATACTCTTTTGAATACTTTCACTGTTGAAAGATTACAAAAAAACAATGGGTTTTGAAGAAACCATTGTAACTGAACTTGCACCAAGCCACCTACAAGAACCTTTTGCTTTGTAAAGGCATGTATAAACTGGGATTTATCTACAGTCTTCGCAATAACAATGATACAAGGTTAATTCAATGATTTGTTTTCGGTTTGTGTCTGTTTTTGTTTTCTTTTAGAAACTTCAATGTGGTTTTAAAAAACAGAAGCTCCCACTTCCCTCCATGGTCATTATGACTGTCACGCAGCAAACTAATCGACAAAAAGAAATACTTATATGTACGAGCAATAAAAAATAGCAACATGGTAGAGCTCTCTCTCTCTCTCTCTCTCTCTCTCTCTCTCTCTCTCTCTCTCTCTCTCTCTCTCTCTCTCTCTCTTTCTCTCTCTCTCTCCATCATCATCATAGCAAGATACAAACAATAATCGGATAATCGGAGGTGGGGGAACACTACGGATTTTCGCCTGTGTCATCGGAACATATTGACCAATGAATAATCGCAAAACTTATTGACATACCGATCAACAGAAAGGGGAGAGATTGAGTGGGGGTAAAACAGTCTTATGATCGATTGCAATATTAAAGCATAATCATGACATGTCTACTGTAAATAAATTTGAACATTTGCATTACCAGTTGTTGGCAACTAATTAATTTGCAAAAATGATTGTAAATAGCTGCAATATGTACAGAATTACATTTTTTAGCGGACACACTGCACAGGGCTGTAAAGAGTTCTCTAACTCCATCAATACACAGTTGTTGTAGCTAATATTGTCTCAGATGGAAGTGTTAGAATCTTATTGGTGTTTCATATAAATAAAACATATGTATAGAGTGTGCGCTGTATCATCGATCTACCACTAAATGTATACCTTTTTTATTAAAAGGACACGGGGTTTGCGGAGATTTGGTCATGAATATAGATAAACCCGTTGAAAGCAACAAAGTAGATAGCATCTAATGGCCATGCTATGTTCTTCTCGCAACCTGAACTTCTCCATTTTGAGACTTGGCCCTTAAATAGGATGCAAAAGATTAAATTCTAACAACATTTGATTAAAATAATGTTCGAATTACAAGAAATACATTGAACTTCAAACTTTCAAAATAGTTGAATTCAACTTAAAGGATTCCGACCATAACACCCAGCGCAACATTCCTTGAAAAAAAAAGTAAAAAAGGGGGAGAAAAGAAATTGCATTTCCAGATTTAAAAATGTCTACAAAATGTTCTTTGGTAAAAATTTCTGCATAATTAGGATTTGCATAACACAAACATTTGTACAATATTTACATATTTTGTATTGTCCAAAAATAGTTCTAATTAATCGACGTAAGTTATAAATTCTTTTTCCAATATAAACTTCAGTCAAATTATACCAAAGGTTAGTGGCGAGACTGTTGATGTGTTTGCTATTTTTAGCAACAAATTAATCTCTCTTTGCAATTTTCCATTTCTTTTTCTTAATGTTGGGGTAAAACCAAAACATGCAGATCTAGTTTGGAGTGAGACTCTTGGGGGGTTTTTTAGCAGCAAATGAATTTTTCTTTGCTTTTTATATTTCTTTTTTCTTAATGTAGGGGTAAACAATGCAGATCTGAGACGTCGCATTGCAAAGAAATGTCGGAATGAATTTTAATGTAACCATTGGCGAAGTGAGCTTTCGTTTATCTTCCTTTTTTCTTTCTTTCTTATTTCTGTAACGCATATAATCCTCTGGAAGCTATCTTGACTTGGATAGAAACCATCTCCAAAATGTAAACTTGTATTACTACCTACTATGCTTTGTCATGCATAAATGATTTGAAAACACGGAAGTGAAATAGACTTTTCGGTCAACCCGGGCACGGTTGCGAATTAATACCAAAAAAAAAAATACTTATTACGTGCATGCATGCAAAATACATCAACTTAATGCTAGTGCACCAATGTAATAGCTGCAAGAAGAAGAGTTGCAGCTCTTTTATGATCATAAAGCTGACTTGGTTGGTTATTTTATAAACAAAAGATGGCCTCTTGCCATAAGAACATTTAGCCTCTTTTTTATTACTGGAGACACGTATATGCATGATCAAATAAGGGGCACTCGTGTAATTGTATTAGATTTTTGTCTATAATTTGCAGTGACTGATATTTGGTCATGACATACTGATTTTTATTTAATTGTAAAACTAGGTTCAGATTCAAGTGCTGATGTTCTGATATAGGCTGCATCATGCGGTGGTAATCACAGACGTAATTAACAGAAAATGTTAAATTGTAGAACACAGATTTACGTTTAGATTTTCTGTCTCATGAAATGTATATGTGAAGCATTAATTGTCAAAATTAAAATTTATATAAAGGTGAAATTCGTTATCTATTTCCTGAGGAACCGATGGATGGATTATTCTGTTTTTACCAGATCAATTTTGGAACGTCAAAACTAAATAAAATAAATGTAAACTCTTTTTTTCAAGCATTTGGTATATAATAATATGTACTAAATGACCTATCATAAACGACTGGCTATGTACCAGGGTTTATATGAGCGATTGGGGCAGACTTCGATCTTTTAGCTTTATTACTTAACTCGTACTTAAGAAAACAGTTAGACACACCGTGCCGCGCATGCTCCCTGTGTTGTTTATATTGCAAAATGAAGAATGTCTAGTTTAGAATATGCATTATATATATATATATATATATATATATATATATATATAAACATATATATATATATATATATATATATATATATATATATATATATAAACATAATACAATATGTTAGTAAACAATATATACCCACATATAAGTATGATCCAACTGCATACTGCGCTGGCAGACATGGTTCTATGTCAGTTGAACAAAAACTATACACCCTAACCGGTTGGATCATTATGCGACGGTAGATCACGCTCTATATTGTTTGAAGTTGAATCCGACTTTTGATGAGTATATACGGTATATCAACATTCAGCAAACTGAAGGTAAAAAATGATAATCGCATGTCCTGATTTCTGGAATCACCCTGCATTCCGTCCACCTTATTAGTAACCAGGCCAGTCCCTAGGATATGCGGGGCCCAAGGCAGCAACCAATGAGCGCGGAGCCCCAAGCAAACAAACTGCATTGCGGAGAGGCGCGAAGCCCAAGGTGGTTGTCTCGTTCGCATTGCCCTAGGGCTGGGCCTGTTAGTGACCAATAAATTAGTTGCTATAATTATTTTGTTTTTGTTTCGATGTTGCATTATCGCCTACTAAAACTTACTATAGATGACCTATGAGTGGATCGATCTTCTAGTTCTGTACTTTCTGATGGGTATTAAAACCCAAATAAATATATCATACTCGGTAGGTGGTCTACATTTCCAACTACGAAGGTGAATAATTCCTTGTGATGTATGCAATTAAGAATTTATGATGCGCGCTAGCTACACTATTTACTTTAAAAGTAACTGCTCACATTTCCTAAAAACGCATGTTAGTACATTTTCATACCACTGAATATGGTATGATAGATAAGTATATACTATAACAAAGTCTTTGTTCCGAAGTGAAAGAAAACCCACAACGAAACAAAGCAAAAAAACCCAAAGAAACAACAAAACAATGGCAAATACAAACACACCTCTTACAGAAAAGAAAACTACACATCCCAACCTACATTTTCGCCTAAATAAAATAGTTCAGTCAATTCGAGCAAACATATATATGCTATATTTTAAAATCACATAAAGTAAATACTCACCGTCACACTGTCACACAAACCCGTGTGTGTGTGTGTGTGTGTGTGTGTGTGTGTGTGTGTGTGTGTGTTCCTTGAATATTACACCTTTGATAAGAAATGTCCGTTGTTATAACTGAAGGTTTGGCTTAGTGTAATGTTTCGCCGCAACAAAAAAAAATTAACAAACAAAAAAGCAACAAAAAAAAACAAAAACAAACCCAAAAAACAAACGTTGCCTTTATGTAATGCCGGTGCAATTGCATGAAGTGCCTTGGCCAGGGAAACACCACGGATGACAAACCAATATGATCCTATGATAGGATTCAAACTTTTCGGTCACATATCGTCAAGCTAATCCTTGACCTACCTGGGATTCACACATCTAAACCTTATATGGACATAATTATAAACTTTTTGAGATTGTTGACACAAAGTTATTATGACTAAATGAGAGGAAAGGTGTGGTACGTCAATATAGAAGATGATAAACGCCCGGGATTGGGGTGGGTGGAATTGGTGTCTTATCTTCACATTACGTCTAATATAGGACGGGAAAAGTTGTGACAATTTTGTTTTCTGAAAATCTAACCAGATAAGTGCATTTAGGTTAATGGTAAGACTTACGAAAGGTGGTTTTACACTCCTGTAAGGAGAAAAAGCATCTTGTAAAAAAAATTAGATAACAAAAGCTTACCTGAATTTATGGCATCATCCTTCAATTTATCTCTGTGTGTGATTATCAGAAGAAGAGTTCCGAAGCCAAAATGGAAGCCATTACATAGAATGTAGACAACCATCGCGGAACAGACAATGACCCATCCCCACCCGCCGTCGGGGTAGTGGTCCCCAAAGTCAATGCGTGTAACCGGCTTTAAATCCGGTGTTACCACAGGAATGTCTTTGCGGGATTGCATTTTCATTCTCATGGAGGAAGCCTTATGAATGGAGAAAATGGTTAAACTGATTTGAGATTTGTTCTCTAAGTAAACGAAATTTGTACTCTTTTTATTGCCTATATCCTCTTTCTTTAACTATCTGAATTTACTAAGTCAATTCATGTCGTGCAACGGGCAACGCAAAGGCAGATAAAGGAACAAGATGGGTGCGAATCTTGATGAGAAAAGAGCAACTAGTCCTTAGGAATTCAATTTTTGGATACTGAAATTTCTATCTATAACCTTCAGTTTTTTAATCCCAGTATCAGTTACACTGTATTCGGTTCATACACATCATCAGGAACCTCTGCAACTGTGAGTCACAACGATTCAGCATGATAAATCGGGATCTTCGTATCGATTAAAATGTTATCTCAGTCATAAATCAAACTTGCTCGCAGTTCGAAACTTCCCCGCTGTTTTCAAAAATAATTCCTGGAAAGAAGACAAAGAATATAAAAAAAGTCTTAAACAAGTGTTTCTTCAGATAATGCAGCAATTTACAATAACTTACAATTTAGCACGAAACATACCGGTAACCTTCTATCCGGCACATGACCTAACTATTCCAAGAATTATGCCTTCTAGACAAGTCTAAGATATATATCACGTGTCTGTTACTGGAGCTGCAGAAACATATGAAATAATTTTAAAAACGATTAAGTTTCGTTACGAAATGTTTCGAGACAGATCTTAAGCATCACGCTAATAGCTTTTCTGGATGACTTCCAAATCAAGCAGTTACTGTCACTTAAAGTAAGTCTTTATTATCGTGGATTGTTTATCGAAATATCTGCTTTTACACTATATGTCCACTGCACAAACTGATATAGTTCATTTCTCCCGTGTTCTGTATTGCAGAGGTTGTGTTTTATGCGCTCTCCAAACAGTATTTCAGCAGATATAAGACCACCATTTGCAAATATCAAACAGTCTGTCATTACTTCAATAGAATAATGTAACACCACCGCTTCATCGTCGTATCAGCCTGTATACTCTCTCCATGAATTTGACATTTTAAAAAAATGGCAATAATTGCAAGAATTCTTTGTAACAAGCACAAAAATTAAGCCCATTTTCCCTCATAAATCAGCATTTCAGTTCCGCTGCAGAGCTAGCACATATATAAGAAAGCGACTATTCCAGCCCTGACAATCAGCGAGGGGAAAAAAAGCAAGAATTATATCGTCTTTCCGATGAAACGGTTGGTAAGGTAACATGACGTACATCCAGCGCACTAGAAATTAAATGTATGCAACTAGTGTAATAGGCCGAGGGTTCTCTAGCTGCTGTTTGGCTTACGAAGAGAAGCGCGTTTTCTATCTCGTCTGGTTCGCCTGGCAATTGCACTTGGTGGGAATCGATCAAGAGGCACCTATGGGGAATATTAGCTATCCCTATCAAGCTACACATCAGTTCGATGCTAGAGCGCTGAAATGATTATCGATCGATTCAGACTCAACCAGCAAGTGTTATTACCAAGCTCCGCGAAGTGTTTGCTTACATAATATATCTGCAAGGCGAGACATCGTTAAAATGGATAATTACTGGCTGGTGCTGTTTGGATTTTGTGTGGCTTCAGAAATTTTAGTATTCTGAAAATATTCTCAAAAGGCTGCAAGGAAATTTATATTTGACGACAAAGAATACAAGTAAAAGCGCGTATTTTTACCATGGCAGTAATTAAGCAAATCGTTATTCCTTTCAACGCTGTATTATAAAAACGTGCAGTCATTCATCTACGAAGCAATTAACGTAGCTAAGTCAAGTTTCAAAAATTTGCCATTGCCTTTAAATAATGTCAAAACCATAGTATATTGTGTTTAGTTTGCGTCACTATGACGTCGAAGAGAAGGTAAATAGAAAACAAACTACATGCCTAAGTGTTCTGTAAATATTTGGCACCATGCAGATACTGTTTCGTTTGTTGTAAAAAATTATGTTGCGATCATCTCAAGATAGTTTTGCGGATTAAAATAATTGCCCTACCTTCCATCCCTCGAAGATCTTGTTCATTTGTCCTGCATCATTCATTGCGTAAGCGAAGATAAATAATCTGTTGTGACGTCTGTCAAATTACCAGTGGGTTCCGGATCAGTGTATTTGTTGTTATTGCTTTCCTTTTGTGACGGGAATCAGGAAAACAATAATAGATTATCGTGCCAGAGTTGTCATAGAAGTTATTTTGTTCAAGTTCTGCATCCAAATTCCATGAAAAAAAGATTTTGTTTTCAATCCATAATTGGACTCCCTCGGTTTTATAGGCTAGATGTGGGCTAATATTCAAATAGCTCGCGGGTTGTTATGCAGCCATCGACTAATATTTTAATTTTTGTTTGTTTGAGGGTTTTTTCACTTAAGTATATCTGTAAGAGTGGCATCCAAATTGTATTTAGACCTGCGAGCTACAAATAGTCGATCCCAATTCTCTCGACAGGAGTCCCTTAAGACGCTGTGGTGATATTGAAATGGCATTAAAATACGAATATTGACTAAATGTTTTGTTTTGTCCACAACGAAAAACTTGTATTAAGATAAAATGTGTTATTAATATGAAAGTTTGAATGCAAAATTCAAATTGAATTAAAGAGAAAGATGTACTTGCTAATTGTCTTGATCGATAGATCTATCGATCGATAGAAGTCTTCTCCGTGGTTTTTCCTAGACCCTTTCAAACATGTTCCTAAAAGTTATAATATCTCACTATCACTTTATTGGTCTTTGCTTGAGAAATAATTTTTCATCTATGTTTGAAAAAGAAAACAAAATTATTCAGTAAATGATCACTGTGGATTTATTAAATTCCTTTCAGATCCATTTACGTAAAAATGTCTATTCTTATCTTTGTGCACGTGCGATTGATGGATGTTTTACTCCCCTTAAGGAATGATCAGTTCTCGAATTTGTGATTTGTAATTCTTTCAATATTCGAAATTATCAGTACTAGCATTCAAATAAAGCAATTCGTCAGCTTTAACTGAAGGGACTTTGAACTAACTTCTCCATTCCTTTTGCTGGGTTAACCATTTTGAAGTCTTGGTCATTAGTAAGCTATAACGCAGTTATAACTCTTACCCCGTATGTCTCAAATAACAAGGTTTAAAAATATTTCATGTTGGATTGACATTACAAATGCAAGTACGTGGAAACACCGAATAAAACGTCCAAGCAATGATCATTGCTAACTGAACAGAGACAAACAAATTCAGCAAGACTAGAATTGTAAACTCATTTCATTTGCACGCGCACTGACCTTTTGATTTTAACAGCCAAAAGATCTTAATTTATATTGGTGGCTTTAACAAGGTTCTTGTAAGAGTAAGATATTTGAATGTTCTAAGAGCTCTCAGAGGAGTAAACAGTGTTTTGTTTTGTTTTTGTTTTTTTTCCAACAGAAAAGCATCCGGCTTTGGACACTTACATTTTTTTAAAACAAAATAATCAAATTTCCCTTAAATTAAAAAAAGGTCTTAAACTTTCCATGCAGTTTGCTTATTGCCCAAGCGCTATTACCTCTGAGATGGGCGCACATAAAGATGTTTGTTAATAAATTTCGATGACAACTATTAGCAATGCCATCAATTGTAACAATTGATAATGGATTCTTTTTCACTTGATGCTTTCAACTTTAAAGATCTTTTACTGCAATAAGCTTGAATATTCGAGCATCGGAAAAAAAAATAATAATAGTTGCTCTTTTTAAAATTTCATAGATTATCATTTATTAAGCAATTTCAATTCTGAATCATCATATTATTCTTGCAGGAAAACTGCCAACACATCAATAACTTGAAACAAAATGATCACTTCCCTAAATGGCCTTTTCCAGACGAGAAATTATAATCTCGAGAAAAAATATTTAACCAAATTTTATTTCAAAGGAATTGTCGTGTTTTATTTTTATGGGTTTTTCTTCTTAATGTAAATTGTATGAACAGAATCTTACCATATGCTTGATACGAAACTGCATTGATAAATTGTGTGGACAAAATTTTTCCATATGCATATACTTGATACGAAACTGCATTGATAAATTGTGTGGACAAAATCTTTTTGTATGCAGATACTTGATACGAAACTGCTTTAATATTCTGGGAGAAATAAACATGTTTTTAATAAGCAGGAACAATCTTTGACGGAAAAAATTTCGAACGACACCCGGGGTACAAAAATGTAGCCAAATTGATTTTGTGCATGATATGTATTATATAACCTCAAGGTATACTATGTGCATTAGAAAAATAAAAACAGTGCTTAAACATTGCACAGTTATATAAAGTGAAAGATGCAGCGTAAATACAACACGATCTTAAATGGTAGCAATTCATTACCCGATAAGAATCATTAGCTTACCCTAGTTGCATATTTTTCATTAACGGAGAAGCATAATTAGGTTATATTGGTCGGACATTTTTTAAATTTACTTTAAGCTTCTATTACGCTCTGATTTTTCAAGCTTAAGGTGATGATATCTCTTTTCATCAATTGAAAAAATAAAGTTATTTGATAATTGTTTTCAAATTTGTACATCTAGCTAATTTTGCAGGTTCTTCAAAAGCTATTTTCAACAGAGCATTTGCTAACATTTGCTATCAAATGTATTTGGAAGCGACACATATTTAAAATATATAAGAAAAACATTAAAAATACTTCACGTAAGGTAACCCTAAACAGTTTCGCGTGGACTTAATTTAGTTGGATGGGGGCTGTATGTGTACTGTAAACAACAAGAAGAGTGTTTGATTACATATGAGAATGGGCCATCGTCATTAGATTCGGATCTGTTCTTGAAAATTAAAGCATTGTTATTTCATATCGGATTATTCAGAGTGAATATGATCAGGGGCATGCTCGCATTGCATCATGGGTGACAATATCATGCAATCATTAATCATGATGTCTTATGGTCTCTATTGCCTTTTTTGATGTCGTGACCTGTATAATCACCCCAAGCATATTCCTAATGTAACAGGCATATGGGACCTACTCAAAAACAAAACTCACATATAGAGAAGGACTAACGTACCAGCATTTTCAAGGTGTCTAATTACTTCTAATTTGGAGGTTTTACCGAAATGACTGAAATAACAAACCGAGTACAAAATCTGATCATTGTCCAGACCACCGAACAACTTTGGAATAATTACGTTGACCACTTGTAAGATGTGTTATTATTGTGCAGTGGAATCAAGACAGTCAACGCCAGGCTTCTCAAATCTAAACAATGGAATTTCAACAAAAAATTCTTTTTGCTCAACTGACTTCTGTGATTTATATTCCAAAATCTGTTATCCTCATAAGAATTTTTAACAGGTTTAGTGTTGGGATATAGGGATAATAATAGAGATATAGATAAGCTATCTCACGTTATCTTATCACTGTTCCGCAAGGTGATTTCTGGACAGAATATTACGATAGGTAAATAACTCAGATACGTTGGTGAGATTATCTCTAAAACAAATTGTAACTTCTACGAGCCAGCATAACGCGAGTAATCAATTTATACCTACTACAAATATACTTACAACTTTCAGATGGTAATATTCAGCAAATTCGGGCGAAGAATTCTTACCTTTTAAAAGCTTTTTCAAGTCTGAATTCCCTCTCTCCCTTTTATAAATGTCCTACATTCGAATTATGCCTATTATAATTCACTCCCTAACTTACTAGACTTCTGTTATGGTCAAAATCCTGGCGAGTACTGAAGTGATAGTAAAACGACTTTTAGAATAATGGCCTGTGTAATGGAGCAAATTTTTGTTGTCGATCTTTGTAGCAAACGTTTAGCTGGACACGTGTGCGATTAATTAGATTTATGGAGACCTGCGAGTGTTTAGATTTTCATAATGAACGGATTGTTACAGGTTCTGTCATGAGTTAACAATCTTTGATTACAGCTACATTTGTTTATAATGCACTGGATAAGGATCAATTCAGATCTGTATGGAAAACTCATTTCTGAAGCTTACCAAGAAATAAATCGGGTAACCGACGATTTTCAGACGAACTACGTTGTTTAATTCCAGTTCAGGCAGAAAATATTTTTCATCCACATTGTATACGCTTTGAAAAGGAGCGTAGTTTCACTTGAAAACTCTGTATAAATGTGCTAATAACGATTTAAAATTTAGTCTATGCTTTTCTACAAGAGAAAACGTACGTAAGAACGTAAAGGACTGAGTAATTGGAGTAAATTCACTTGTTAAAAATCATCCAAGAGAGACGATTGTGTGGAGAAACTGACAGACAAAGAATCTTGAAAGAACAGAGTATTTTGCATAAATTAAATGTAATTTGTTGAAACTACTATGATGATTTATTTGCATTAATTTATTTGTTTAAATTCGTAGATCAGTTGTCTTCATATGGTATAACTGTTGAGTCGGCACAATGATTAGAGAGAGAGAGAGAGAGAGAGAGAGAGAGAGAGAGAGAGAGAGAGAGAGAGAGAGAGAGAGAGAGAGAGAGAGAGAGATAGAGAGACAAAAATAGAGAGAAAGATAGAGAGAGACAAAAATAGAGAGAAAGATAGAGAGAGACAAAAATAGAGAGAAAGATAGAGAGAGACAAAAATAGAGAGAAAGATAGAGAGAGAAATATAGAGAGAGACAAAAATAGAGAGAAAGATAGAGAGACAAAAATAGAGAGAAAGATAGAGAGAGACAAAAATAGAGAGAAAGATAGAGAGAGACAATGATAGAGAGATAGATAGAGAGACAAAGATAGAGAGATAGATAGATAGAGAGATAGATAGATAGAGAGATAGACAGATAGACAGATAGACAGATAGACAGATAGACAGATAGATAGATAGATAGATAGATAGATAGATAGATAGATAGATAGATAGAGATAGAGAGAGATACATAGACAGACAGACAGATAGACGGCTCGCTTAAGGGATAGTCTTGATTATTCTAGGAAGTTATGTATCTAGAATTTCATGCTTTATTGTTTATAGGAAATTATGTATCTATAATTTAATTCCTTATTTATATATTGGTTTATTTTATCTAGAATTTCATGTCTTTGTTTTAGTTAAGATTACGAGTTCATGTAGGATAATTGCTTGATTGTTGTTATAAATACCGAAGTGGAAGGAATTCTATTATTTTTTGTGTAATGAGACTAGCCTGGAACTAATGTGTCGATGGGGTGTTGAAATGATCATTAGCCGACCATTAATTTTGTGAAACTAGGTTTGTATGGTCTGTTATAGCCAATTAGACTAGATAGCCGTGTTATGTTTGAATTCCGATATAATTATACCTGACCTAACTAGGGGTGAGAGTAATGATTTATCCCCAGTATAATGAGACGAAAGGTTTAAGGTTCTTTTTGTTTATTTTTTGCAGTGTGAGATAGCTACGGGAAGTCTCTCGATTCACAACGCAAAAGGGACAACACATTGTTGGAAGGGCTGAAAAAGACGTGATGCTGGAGAATATGGAAAAGAAAGGGGAAAAGTGGAGTGGAAACAGTCTTACCGGCGCTAATAAGTCAAGAGGACAGTCAGTGTGGATTTGGACTGAGTCGAGACACCAGGTTATGAATTAATGCAAGGCAGTATTTTTTATGTATATATATATATATATATATATATATATATATATATATATATATATATATATATCACTCGATTAAATGATTTTTATTATATTGGTTAACAGATCAGGTATTGGTATAATGTTATTTGTATTTGAAATTCCATGAATAAGTTGATTAAAAAAATAATTGTATCTTTCATATTGTAACGCTTATCACATGTTTATGAATTTTATTGTTATGAATTTTGATTAAATTTTGTCTTTATTTGTAACACCTTCGGCGATCACCTCTACATAACGATAACCAAAACCATGTAACCCACCACAAGAAAGTTGAGGTGTTTTCCGACAGTTTGCTTCTGACAGGTGCCCCTCCCATATTTCCCGATCTCAGCCCTGATTTAATACTGGGATCTCTGAACTGTAGTCTGCCTTGTTTATCAAACGCATGTCAATTTCTTTTTCCCACGGCTAGGCTAAGGCTTCGGTGTGAATAAACAACCTCCTCCGGTTTACCAGTTACTTCGTCTATTTGTTCCCTCTAGCCACAGTCTTGAGTAACAAAAGTCAGTCGCCATTGTCGTGGCGACATTCTCCACCCAAGGTAAGTTGTGTACATGAGAGCTGTCTTCGCAACATGACAATGTATTATTGACTTTCCTCTTTACCTGCTATCGTTATGATATCTGTTTTACGCGTGAATTAGTTGCATTTTTTTTTGTTCATTTTGTGATTAAGGTGCTTTTTACTTTAGATGTATTTTATCAACATAATGAAATTATCTTCATATTTGTACATACTTACATTTGCACAAACGCCTATTCACTTTTAAATTAAATTTGTTATCCTCTTTTTTAGGTCGATCTCTCTTTTGTGTTGATCTCTGTAGGAGACATTTAGCTAGACACGTGCACGATTACTTAAAATTTATGGGAACCTGGCCGCGTTTAAATAGCCATAATGTACGGACTGGTTCATGCAAAGTCAGGAGTTTTCGGTATTTAATTAAGGGATAGTTTTGTTTAAACTTACCACGATTGAGTTCAGTTTCTGATTTGTATAGAAGCTGACATTTTTGAAAGTCACCAGAAACAGTTGGGTAACCAATTGGTGTCAGACAAATTGCAGTGATTCCATGCTTGTGAAGCAGGAATTTTATTTCATTTTTAACTTTTAACTATGGAATGAGGCGTACAAGAAACTATCAGTTTAAGTTGTGCTTATAGCGTTTTGGATTAGTCTACGCTTGTTTTTCTACAAGATAAAGCGAACATAACTTAGGGACTCCAAGAATTTAATAAGCAAATTTCTCGTAAAATAATCCAGGGGAAACTATTGTCTCAAGACTTACCAGCGTAAGGTAGTCTAGAGGAACAGTCTTGGTGGACTTAAGAATCGACCTTCAGGTTATGAATCGACACAAGCGAGTATTATTAATCTTACACTTGTTTCAATGATGATTTAATTATATTGTTATTAATAGCTCGGAAATTTATCTAATCTTATTTGTATTTTGAAATTCATTGAATAAGTAGATTAAAATATAAACAAGTGCATCTTTCAAATTGTAATCTTTATATCAGTTGCTTGTGAAATTTTATTCGTTTGAAACTTTGTCTTTATTTGTAACGGAGGACTAGGAGATGAATGGATTTTGTTTACAGTGGTAATAAAATGTATTGATATTGACGTTGACCTTATTGAAGTATGTTATTAGAGATAAATATACAATCATTGTATTTAATATATGAAGATGTGAATTTATTATTAGTTTCAAAGTTCATGAATCTATTTCAAGGACTGCATACCTACTGCAGCACAGTTAATATAATCTGTAGCAGAATTAAAACCGAGTGGGGTTTTTTTTCTCCGTTTGAACTAAATGAATAACAACAAATACAAAGTGTTGAATGATTTGAATTTATATAAAATGAAATATATATGCGTGTGTAAATAGGAAACTAAATCTCACACTCCTATCATACAAATGATGAAAATTACCCTTCACACTCTCACGAAATGATCAAAAGAAAAAGAAATACAAAAATATGATTCATTGTCACCTAGCCTAAAATGAGAGACACAAATATACCATGTATCATGTAAAATGAGATTCGTGTGATCTCTTGTAACACATTAACCTAGAGATAAAACAGACAAAGGAAAAATGAGCAATACTCATATAATGCTATTACTATTGTTTTGACTAAACAATACTGCGTTCAACTAAATACACAAATAGATGAACACACATCACGGAAAACTGGAATAGTCATTCACTTGACAAACTGTCACTCTACAGTTTATTCAATGTACATAAACTGGAAGTCTGCAGTTTCACTAGATCCTGTTTTTATCGATCCACGTTCATACACTTCACGGATCCCTTATATGTATTCATTTATATAGATACATGTATTCAAACATAAAGACGTAGACGGCATGCAGCAACACAGATAGCTACATCCAACCATGAATTGCTATAGTCAGCTCTTATCGGACACTGAATCTCCCATAAGACATCGTCAGCTCCAATAAGATACCGTCAGCCCCAATTAAACACCTTCAGCCCCAATAATACATCGTGAGTCCTAATAATATCCAATAAGCTCCAATAATGTCCAGTTGCTCCCATATGGTCAATAGTATCCAATAGGCTACAACAAAACCAAACTATTCGTTACTAAAATAGTAATAAAGCATGCAATCTAACAACAAAGCTTTATTTCCCGACATAAAATAAAACCGAGAAAATGTTTCACAAATCAAATAAAACAAAACTTTGACACTTACCTCTATGGCCTGAGACGATAGTGGATAATACGCACACCACTGACAAAATCTAAATGACTTGTGTTTCAGTTCGAAACATAGCAAGCTTAAATCCATAGGAGTGAATAATAGTTATGGTCAAATGCTCTTGTATACCATGCTTTCGCCGCATGAAATTTCGAAATCGCATTACCTGGAGAAGAGTGATTCACCCCAGGTAACGTTGTACACCTGTACAACGAATAAAGGTGGAAAATAGATTCAAGGCAAAACCAATTTGTTAATAGTCTTATTCTGTGCCATATTGAAAGAAAGACATTTTATCACTGTAAAAATGCAATTTAACTTTAAGCCATCATTTTCTTTTTATTTTTAACTTTTCGTTTTGAAAAAAAAAATATACAGCTGAATGCATTAAACTTGCAAAAAGTTATAGGCTAGACAAATTGTATGGGAAAATAACGTGGCAACAGTATTTTGACGACTGTGTAGTTTTACTTTTATATAATTAAGACATCAAAGTAAAGATCCCACCATATATTTATCTACGTAGCGAAAAACATTTCATTCATTTTAATGTAAGATATCTGTAGAGATTTCCACTAACATTCATTCGAAATCAGAAAGATTCGTTATATTTACCTTTCTAGAGAACTACTCAAAGCAGTCTCTCAACGGGAAGGTAATCTATTGGCTGAAAAAGTTGATTACATCATGACTCCAATGAAATTGTGACCAATTAGTCTGTCTTGGTAGTATCAGATGCATTCCAATGGCGAGGATAATGTGAAATGTGGTAGAAATATGAAGTGATGCTTCAATACTTTGAGATGTAAGATGGCGACATGTTTCGTGCGGAAAGAAAATTAGATACTTATATAATACTAGTCATCTTCTCTCTGGCATGACAATGTACCGAAAAAACGACACATTCTTGAAATTTCCGGTGCCCCAGTACGAGGGAAACACTGCTGCACGAGGGGTAAGATCTCAGAATACTACATTATTTGTGTTATAAATTATATATTATGAGTAAGACATATAGCTTTTTGCTAGCTCGTTTTAAAGTGAATATCTCCTTATTAAAATGACACTTAGAATACCGACAAAAGTGTAAACGCAAACACCATTGAGAAATCAAAAGCCAGGAATAAAACTGCAATTAATCAGGTAGGACTCCGCCTCCCACCACCTCCTTGATGAAACGATTATGACTCTTTTTCGAAGATAACATTTCCACATCGTTAACACCATTTATGGTTTGCTATAAACTAGGACCAAAACGTTCGCCAGACATAAATCATAAAATTCAAGGACATCATCTGTTTGGTCAACGTGCAATCCACTGAAATACGTTTATAAGATGCCTGCTGCACTTGTTGTCACGGAAGTAGTATTATAGTTTTTGCCTGCATAATAAATTTTAGGATTTCTGGTTCTGTCTTACAAGATGAATAAGATTTCTTTTATGTGACTGATTTGTATTCATGTCCAACACTATTGCTAGCAGCATCGAACCAAGACTGCATGCCCATTCAAGTAAGAACATACAAATTTCTTTCGAAATAAAGTAGGGCATAATGAGTTGATATTTGATCCTTTATGTTCTGATATTCAAATATAATTCAGTATATTAATTATTTCATAGCCACCTACATTAACTCAGATCTATACTGACAAATCAAGGAATTGTATCTGAGGTGCGCAATTCTTGGCTGTATTATGCCTCAGTAGCTAACATTAAAATCTGTTTTTACGGTAACATAAAAACTACAGACCAGTATAAACCACCTTTGGTGTTAAAACTTGCATGTATTATAACTCAATAAAGTAAGTAGGAAAATGAAACACAACCAAAAAGAAAATTATAATCAAAGACACATCTGGTAAACATATGCAAAAACAATAGAATGTCACAGTTTGTCCCTGTCTATCTCTTTCTGTCATCCATCTATGTAAACTGCAGTTTCACCTCATTTATAGACTCTTCGGAAAACATACTTACTTTCCCTTAATTCCTATTGGTGGTGCGTAAGCATAATTTATCCATGTATTGAGCGTCCATCACCGCAAATAATGAGAAACAACGCAATCAGTTAAAGCAGAGGTGTGAATGCATTTGATTTGCATGATGACACTACTTCTACTAGTACTGCTATTACTACTACTACTACTACTACTACTACTACTACTACTACTACTACTACTGCTACTACTACAACTACTACTTCTACAAGTATAACTACTACCACTGCTGCTACTACTGCTGTTGTTGCTACTATTACTACTACAACTAGTACTACTACTAATAGGACTACTACTACTACTACTACTACTACTAGGGGCCCCGAGTGGCCGAGTGGTCTAAAGCGCTGTCCGTTACGGATCACTGCCATCTCACCTCTGTCTGCGTGTGTTCGAGTCTAGGATTCGGCTAATGTAGATATGTTAGAAAGCTTGCCAGTAGCTTCTCGTGGGTCGGTGGTTCTTTCCGGTGATTTCCCGGTTTCTTCCTCCACCATTAATACTGGCCGCCTTGAATAGCCTATCGTGTGCTGAAAAATGGCGTTAAGCCCAACAACAAACAAACAAACTACTACTACTACTACTACTACTACTACTACTAATAATAATAATAATAATAATAATAATAATAATAATAATAATAATAATAATAATAATAAGCATACGTGTAGTAGAAGCATTAGTTCAAAATTATGTGATAAAATGGCAGTCTAGATGGTTTTGAACTTGAAAAGAGGAACAAAGGCGCCACATATTTCGTAATTTAAACCAAAGCACCATTACATTATGTCATGGTTAATTCTCTTAATAATAACCTCATCAATGATATTCATGCCAATAAGACCGAAAACAAAAAGTAGTTATTGTAGGTAAATTAATGAATATGGAACTATATTAATCAATATTTGCCTGCAAAACATGGGCTATAATCAAATTATCATTTTATCTTATTTTATTTTATTTTATTTTATTTTATTTTATTTTATTTGCGTGTGGGTCTTCTCCATTTCTGCCGCTTGGTTTCGTTGTTCTTTACATTAGACTATCATTACAAATAGCACTTTGTTTTAAAAACTCTTGACATTTACACTTCTCTGACAGTAAAGTGATCATCCAGATTTAGTTAAGGAATGTATTTTAAAGGGTTATGAGTATGTGCTTGAGACTTAGCGACAAAATAGTAAACTGAACAAAGTCCTATCGATTTGCAAGAGAAGAATAACTGTTACTTGATAGGTGGTGATTGGTCAAGAAAGTTGGTCAAGATTACGAAAATCTCTGACAACTCATACTAAGTGAGAAGTTAAAGAATTGTGTCCATAGTGATTTAAGACTTACCTTGATGAGCACAACGTCTAAAGTTTAGAAACTCCTGCTAGTACAACTGAATTCTTTAACTCATAAAGTTTCTTTTGATAGTAAATCTTCCACTCAGCAGTCTTCTGGTAAAATGCTATATCAGTCAAATTCTAGCACTTCCAAATCTCAATCAGCCACAACTTTTTAGTAATCACGTTTCCTATAAGATTGATCAGAAATCCTTATCTTTTCTTAGGTGCGCCTATTGCAAGAAGAAAAGGCACGTTATTTCTGACTGCTACAAATTAAACAAAAATAAGCAACGGAATCATAACAGAACTACTCGAAGAGCTCATATTTCAGTGATGTCAATGACATGGTCATGTATTGAAAGCAATACATTTGTTGGGTCAAAAAATCTTCAGCCTGGTTTTATTATGGATAATTATGAATCATTCATGCCGAAGGATTCTGTATCATTCAGTAATTCTACCAATACTATTCCTATCACAATGTTAATGGACACAGGAGTTTCTCTGAATCTTGTATTATTATGTGCATTGCCTTTACTGGGAAGTCTTCTTCTAATGAGAGTGTTCTAATTCAGGAAGTAGAGTGAAGCTTTGTTAAAGATTATTGTGTAAATTTATCATCCGACTTAGTCTTGAGACCTGTGGCAGTCTGAACAGTGTTGTATTTACCCATCTAGGTTATTGCTAGAAAATGAATTAGCCGGAGATAAGGTAGAAGGTGTTGGTGAATCAATTTGTAAGTGACAAGCCTATTAGGATCAGAACGTTGATCCTAATGAAAAATATATTTACCCGCTAAAGCAGTTACTAGAGCTATGGCAAAGAAATCTCTTGATGTTGATCAGGAAATTAATACTTAAACCGACTGGTTGGGATTTTGAAAAGGGTACATTACCTCCTCGTTTGGTTCAATCCAATGGTTTAGATCACAGTGGTTCTCTTCTAGCTACTCGTTTTTCTTATTCCAATCAGGGCGACAAACGACAATTACTTGTCGTTGAACTGGTCAAATGTCTTGATTTATCCTGTTGTTTATTTCAGAATGCTATTGGTGACACTGAAGCCACATAAGTACCTATTTGTTAATTTGTTAAATATGAGTACTTTTGAGAAAATGAAGACTACTCGAGATTCCTGCTAACGACGAGTGCTCTGTGAACTATCAAATTGTTGTTTCAAAGTCGTAAAGACAAGAAATTCTTAACCTAACCCATGAAACTCCTTTGACTGGTCATCTATGGATCTGTAAGACCTATCACAATATCTTGAATCACTTTTATTGGCCAAAACATAACTATGATTGTTATAAATACTGTAGATCTTGTCACACTTTTCAAATGGTTGGAAAACCCAATCTGAAGATATATGAAGCTCATCTACCACCTATTTCCGCATCTGACGAACCATTTAGAGTGTTAATGTTATCGGACACTTGCCTAAGACGAGTCAGGTAACCAATACCTGTTGACCATAATGTATGCGTCCAAAAGGTTCTCAGAGGTGATTCCTTTGAGGAATATTAAATCAAAAAGCTATAGTAAACACTTTGATAAAGCTTTGATAACGTTTTTTTCTCAGTTTGGCCCAGTATGATCAAGGGTGAAATGTTATGCCTAGAATTTTCTAGCATGGTATTCATTAATGAGGGATTCAGCAGTTGAGGTAAAAAATGAACTTAAGGTACGACAGGACTACATTGGAGAGCACTTTTCAATCTGGTTGTTAATGGTTAGTACCCCTGGTATGTACATATATTAAAGAAGTACCAGTATGTTGATAGAGATAGCCAGGTTAGTCATGTAAACAATTTAGTTGTACCTACCCACGCATTGAGGTTTTAAGCTGCGGAATGCATTAGGACTTCAGTGACTTCAGTGTAACCAATCTTCTGAATTCATAAATTATGAATAATTGGAAACAGAAATTTTCACATATGTGGCAATAAGAAAAGATTGAACTAAAGTGTATTACTTGGGTATGTTTACTTGTTCCCAGATGTTCCTACACGAACAAATCAAATCTACAATGACGCTGAAATTCTAAATGCCATGACTGTCAAATATCATCCATTCATGCCGAACCCTGTCAAACAGGAGTGTTTTTTAAATTAAAAATAAATTCAGTATTTTCTGGAAACTGATTTCAAGAACCTAGCAATGTTACTGGAGTTGATCATATATACTTGTACCGAAACAAGTAAATATCTTCCCCATGTGCACATACTATAGAAATATAAACAGTTTGACAAAAACATATTAATTTCTATTACCAAGAATCGGTGATTGCATTTTAAAAAATGGAATTGCAAAATATGTCTCCAAGTTTAACCTTTTGAAAGGATTCTGGCAAATTTTACAGACGGTAGTTACAAAGTAAATCTTATCATTCGTGACTCCAGATAGACTTTATCAGTATAAGGTAATAATGTTTGGGACGAAGCGTTCGCCTTGTACTATTCAACGTTTAAGGAACATGATTATATCTGTTTTTAACTGTTTTGAGGCTTATATTGATGAAATCATCATCTACAGCGATACCTAGAAAGATCACTTAGAGATAAAAATTTGACATTTAATTTATCCAGAAAGTGAATTTTGTCGTGCTTGTGTTTTAATGTTTAGGACCTATCGTGTGACATTGACAAGTTAAATGATATATATGTGATTAGGTTATAGCCATCTCTGAATTCCTTTTGTCTATCAGTTAAAAGGAACTGATGCGGTATTGGATATGACTGGATACTACTGGAAATTGTGTTCCGGATTTTCCATAATTGCTAAATCCCTGACAAATATTTAGTAAGAAAGAGAAGTTTTATTGGTCTGAAAATGTCAGTTGGATTTTGATAAGTTAAAGGCCATACTTAATTAAGAGTGCACCAGTTCTTTCTGCCCCAAGCAAGGCTCAGGCAATTATTTCAAATGTTTTTGATGCAAGTGATTTTGGGGTTATTGCAGTATTGATTCAAGAAGAGAATCATTCTGTAGCTTATCCAGTGTGCTATTCTTCTAAGAAATTCAACAGGTACCAACGTAATTTGTCTAAAATTGAGAAGGAAATATTTTCTCATTCATATGATTTTATTTATATAAACATTCATTACATGAATATTTCACGAAAGGCAGCATAGATAGATAAAAGAATTACATTAATCTTTTTTTTTCTTTATTAGGGTATGTGTTATGCATTTTCAATTTGCATTATCTGTTAGTTGTTAGTTGCTTTTTATAATTAGAATAATTTGTTGATGTTTTGATAATGTAACATTGTATTTGGAACTTAATCTGGTCCGGAATAAAAGTCATTTTATACCTGACCTTAATCACTGATTTTAGTTTTGTAGTAAACATGTTTATCTTAATCAGTTGGTTTCAAGCACACTGTGTCTAGTTTATTTTCTACAAGTATGATTGTTGCGTCTAGAAATATGTGGGTTGAGTTCTACTGCTAATTTTACAAAAGATGAAAGTTGTTTGCTTTTGATATAATGTCATCTAGAGCATTGTTGATTCAGGACAAACGAGGCCCTGTGCTAGTTAAGTTGTGAGGTCCCTTACTTTTAAAATATTCATCGTAATTGTTTCCCAAGAAGACGGGCCAACTGGCCAACAGGGGCCCTGTGCTTAAGCACACCTAAGATCAATGGTAAATCCGGTACTGATCTAGAGATTTCTTTCTTAACTAATACTGATTGTAGCCTACTTGTTGGCATGGTACAATTTTCATTGATGTCCTGAGTTGCACCTCAAGTTGTCCCATAAAATTAGCATATGAAGTGTCACATTTCTGTCATGGGTTTTCATTTCATGTGTGTGTGTGTGTGTGTGTGTGTGTGTGTGTGTGTGTGTGTGTGTGTGTGTGTGTACAGTAATAGTTTCTGGTGACTTCTGCTGAAAGGCCAAGCTGATCTAAGTTTCTGATTAGCTAATGTAAACCTTGTTAACTTTTTAAATGATTTCGAAATAAGTGTGTGTGTGTGTGTGTGTGTGTGTGTGTGTGTGTGTGTGTTCAAAATAATAGATGTGGCCAACAGGGGCTCTGTGCTTAAGCACACCTAAGCACAATGGTAAATCAGGTACTGATCTCTGTGTGTGTGTGTGTGTGTGTGTGTGTGTGTGTGTGTGTGTGTGTGTGTTCACAATAATAGTTTTTGCAAATGTCGTGTAGTTAATGACATTTTCAATGTACAAATCCTATGCATGGGTTTGTATTGTAACATGAGTCATGTATCAACGCATAAAATGATTTGTGTCCTATAATATGCACAAGAAAATATCGCATGATCCGACAAGGACATAACTTCTATTGAAATGTAAAGGTGACTTAATTTTCTGATTAGCTAATGTAAACCACGTGACTGATTTCGATAAATATAAATGATTCATTGAAAGCCTGGTATTGCATTCTTGCTATTGTGCATTAGCATTATATCTATCTATCTATCTATCTATCTATATATATATATATATATATATATATATATATATATATATATATATATATATATATATATATATATATATATATATATATGCGAATTCATACTTAGAATGGGGCATTCTAAGTAGTACTATCATTCATTGAGATGTATTTACTTATCTAACTTATTCATTTGTTGGAATTATAGCGCTCTAACATTCATTTAAAGAGTATTTGATTTATTGGATTTATCGGGATTATCGTGAAGCAATTTTTAGTTGTATTGGCATTACTGTGAATTCATTTAAAGACATTTTGGTGTCGTATAATAGTGATTGTATTTTTATCAACATTTATTATCATTTCGATTGTCATTCGAACTCATTTAGATTACTGTAAACATTTTCAATTAACATTACTTTAGGAATTCATTTAACATGCCGTTATTTTTTAAAATTCTTTTACTTGGTATTTTAGGGAAAACTCATATTTTCTATTATACAAGAGTTTTAATTTGCTCTTTCTTGTTATTTACTTTAAGAATATGTGAGTGGGGTGTGTCAAATTAAATGTGGTTGGAGAAAGGCAATATTCATAGTGGAGATAGAGATGAGATAGGGTGAAACAAGAGCAGTATTTCTCATTTATTTATCACTATACACATTAATGTAAATAGGAGACTTATCTATCTAAATACATACACAAATGAGAATCAACAAACGAAAATGAAATACACTTGTTAGTTGAATTTTCATTCGTCATATCAATAAGCAATTGTATTAGCCTGTTGCCTTTGTCTGCACACAATAAACTATAAACTTACCTGAAAATTTAGTAAATACTCCCTAAGTAAATAGCTTTAGAAAATAAAAAAGTCTTCGTTTTGTTAAATCTGCAAGACCTGGTGTTTTATTTAAACTGCCATATCTGGTGTTTTTTATGTTCTGCCACATGTGTTTTATTTATTCTGCAATGTTTATCGTTGAGCCTGTACCGTACGAATTACAGTATAAAATATTGAAATACAAAATGAGTGTTGAAACTATATCAGTAGAAATACTTTATTGATAGCATTGTACTTACAAGAACTAGCTACTTGGATGAAACTCAGGCAAGATGTTACTCTTAAACCGCCTCTACACAACAACTACTTTCTCTCTCTCTCTCTCTCTCTCTCTCTCTCTCTCTCTCTCTCTCTCTCTCTCTCTCTCTCTCTCTCTCTCTCTCTCTCTCTCTCTCTCTCTCTCTCTCTCTCAAAACATCTATTGGACAGAAAATTGCTTACATAGACCATATATTTGCTGAACAAACGTTTTATGTTAACATGACGAACAAAACAAATAAATCGGTAATTTTAAAACGTTTCTTTTGAAAGCAAACCTAAACAAAATCAATTCCACTTTAAGTGTTCTAAAACATTTGACACTTTGGTCTTCCTAGTTTTTGTAAATAGCTGATGTCAAATGAAGCAAAACTTTATAAAAATTCCTTGAAACTTTACAGCAATATTTCAGACTCATCTGTTCCAGCATAGATGAAAGAAACTAGAGCATGATGTCCCACCCAGTCACATTATCCAGACACCAGGCTGTTAGTCTTTGATATGACTCGACCAGGGATCGAACCCACGATTTCCCGCATCCGAGGCGGATGCTTTAACCACTAGGCCACCGGAGCGATTCTATATACAAATGAAGTGAATGTTTTTATTGTTCTCTAAGTACCATAAGTTAACAAAAGAAGGCGATTATGCATGGATGGTTTGTTCATATATATGACGAGAAACGTTCATAAACTGGCAGTAATATGACTTTCTGCATCAACTTAAGACTTCAGTGGCTTTTCTGATAGTGTTTGTCATGAATTTCTTATACTGTTTATTTACTAAGAATGAAACGATCCTAATCAAGTTTCGCTGTCGAAGGACAACAACTGCAGAGATGTATATTGTAGCCAGAAAACTGGATTATCTCCCTTATACCCTTCAGTCATTAATTCAGTATAAATGAGTATGTATATGTACACTAGATAAGTGTTCTCAAGAACATATGATACTTATGTCGTCTTTGCTGCCTTAAATCCAGTTATCATTAATTTCATCTTATAATAATGTTGGCGATGATAATGGCGATAATGATGACGACAATAAGTATGATACTTATAATAAATGCTCCGCCAATTTTTTGAGAAAAATAAACTTGTAGACGTTAAATCTCCCACTCCTTACCTACAATTAGACACAATAAATTCGTTCCAGTCCATATCTGTATAACAAATGTATTTGCAAAACTGTTGTCGCAATTACCACTATTTTGTTATTATTGTCATTATCTCTTCAGTATTTTCTAAACAAAAACATTTTTAACTGATCTGGAGATGGAATGTCGTCCATCGTTAGATCGTCCTTAATCACAAGTTTGTTATCGCTAATCCTTAAAAAAAAAGTACCGAGAGGAAAGTAATGAATATTGACAAAAAGTTGCATTGTGAAGGCTAGCTAAATGAATATAGTGTCTATAGGTCATTTCTTATTCAGTTTTGTTCAAAACGAAAATGGCGTTGATTATACCAAGGAAAATAGTTGCAACAACGGCCATGGTTTTGACTAAAACACTAATGATGCTGGTCCGACCTCGATGATGTTCAAAGTTTAAGCAAAGAGAAATATTCATGTACTGAACATATCTTCTGTGCATATTAATTTAAACATAAATGAAAATAGTTTTAAAGTTTTTCAAGAATATATGAGATGTTAACAATACTCATCATCTAAAAACAACTGATACAGGAAGAAACTTATATCCCAATATTCATGCAAAATTATTTTCGGTCAATAGATCGTAAATCCTATCAAGAGACTAATGTAATTCTATTTTTTTTCTATACTGTCATGTTTGTTAGTTGTCATATCTTATTATGCAAGTCCAATGTTGTTCTTATTTATTTCTATTTTAAAAGATAATATTTACATTATAATACTTTAAAATATGAAATAGAGTCTCTTCTGCATTTATTTTACATCTAGCACAAGTCTCAAATGTGCAGTCTTCACCTGTTGTGTTTGGATTGTGGTTTATATCATCCTTAACACTGATTACATATTTGGGTGTCTGACTCACTTACCTGCTTGGTTTATTAAGTACATCCTCATCAGGAAAAAGTATATCAACGGCAAAAATAAAACTATTATGTAATGAGAACAAGTTCAACCTTATATTGTGTTTGAAAAAATACATTTAAAATTTTTAATATATATATTTTGTATCGAGCGCATTAGGTTTAGAAGCATTATCACTGCCTTTGCCCAATTCGCCTGACCCTTATGACGGCCCTCAGTGATGCGTGTTGGTAATGGGCATATTTATTATGATAGCACATGAAGTCAGCTTATTGCTGTTTTTAATTTTTACCCTTTTGTAATGTACTGTAACATGAGCGTACCTTAGGGAAATTTGTCAAAGAAACTAATCGACAAAGTGTCCCAGTAAATAACATTAACTTATTTTTCAAGTCACTGGCCGTCATTGGTAAATTAGTTGCAATCGGATTTAAACGAACCGATTGATAACAGCAAATACATTACTAAGATAAATGTGAAAACAGCTTGCGACGTGTCATATGAAATACTGACTTAGGCAATATCATATCAGTATAACACACACACACACACACACACACACACACACACACATACACACACTGCCGGAAGGAAATGTTCGGCGTCCTCGCAAAAAATAAAATGTTCTGTCACAAAAGGAAGTCATTGGCTCCTTTATTTCTGAAAGTTTAATTTCACTCCAAACATCACTAAAATAGCAATAAAGTAAAACAACTAAAACTCGCCAACTCGCCCGGTACTCTTTCTTTGGAATTCTAAAGAACCACGGGCTGATTTGTCGTGCTTGTATAAAAAGAATGTGTAAGCATCGTACAAATAAACTCTGGGTCCAGGTGTGACAGTTGACAATGGCATAAACCCTGCCATGCTCGTCTGATCTTTGTTGACACCACTTGAGATGCCATATCAAATGACCTCATTGTAATTTTATTGTTTCGTAGAAAAGCTTACAATGCAAATGTAACAGGATGAAGTCGCGTTTTGATTGGACGTAGCGAAGACACTGAAAGCAATATCTTGAACGAATCTGACAGCATACTCGTATACATGAAGTCCAACAATGGGTTAGGAAAATGATGTGCACCAAGTTCACCAAATGATACGAGGAAATAATGTCGTTCCGAAATCGAACCATTCAGAACATTTAACTTCATACAAGAATCTATGTATGTAACTTGTAAAATAAATTTAACTGATACATGGATATATCGCCATAACTTTCAATGTATAGAATTTATTCACAAATAAGAAGCAAGATTCAATGTAGGGAACTTATATGCAAATTTGATTGATGTATCGATCATTGATTGATGTATCAATCATTTGAATGATGTATCGATCATTTGATTGATGTATCGATCATTTGATTGATGTATCGATCAATCACCATGAATCATCAATGCATATGTTTAATCCTCAAGTAGGATGTATATATTATGCGTGTGTGATTTGTGTGATTTGAATTTTTAATTTATCTTTTAACAATTTTTCAGTCATATCGCTACGATGTCAGCAGTGTGGTTATTTATAGTAATGTATAACACTGGGTATGATGCCGCAGACATGCAGCATTATGTCCCAACCAGTCACGTCATCTGGAGACAAGGACGACCAGTACTAACATTATCCTTTAACACTGAGCGTCAAATGAGGCAGCTGCCAGTACCATTTTTATAGGTTTTTGGTATGATTCAGCCGGGGTTCAGACGCATACGATGCGGACGCTCTAACCACTTAGACCACCAGAGCGGTCGTATAAGTATTATTGATTTATTTACTCAAATAGCGATATGAAATTATTGATTTCACACCTATAGTGAGAGTGAACAATATTGATTTAAAAATGGAACATGTATATATCGAGACATCCAGTTAATGAGCACGTTTATTTCCCCGGATCCACAGCTCTCTCAAATGAGCACCACTCATGGCCCGCCCCCTCCAAGAACTTCCTTATTCTCTTCAGATCCGTTGATCCCCAAGTTTTGTCAATCACTACGAATACACCAATACTTTCCTTCTAACCAATATAAGATCGACAGCGCATACAAGCTGCACGAAATCTTACGAGTTCTACGATTCCCTGTCATAAACCCAATTCAACATATGAAGATTGCTGCCGTAAAGTAAACAGATTCCTAATTAAACTCGTAGTATTTTCATAAGCCAGTGAGAATTAACTCTATAGGTACCCTGACTGTGGCGAAAAGCCACAACCAGGGAACTCGAGGCAATCCAGTTTTTCATTGCAGGCATTTTGCGCGCGCAGCAATAGACAAAAGGGATAACAGTATTTTAAAATAACAACGGCTAAACATAAAATACCCTTGGGCAACGCTGTGTGTGGCAACGAAACCCAGGCAGTTTCATTCATATATAATGCATAAACATTAAATCTACGCAAATCCGTGACAGCAAGTCATAGGCTGGCTATCACCATTATTCTGTTAGTGCAACAAATAATAACATTAATGCCACTATTATTCTGAGCATGCTATTTAAAAGTTAAAGACACGACCCAAACACCAAACATTCCTGAAGAAGAAAAAACAGACTATTTCTTTTATGCCATATAATGCCACCCTAAAACATATTGAGGATTGAGGTGTATGTGTTAAATACCACGTGGTATGTAGATACCCTACGTAGTGGCGAGAAAGCCCCGTCTTATTGCTGGCAAAAAAATGGATTTATCACCTAACATCTGTATACTGTGTATAGTTAAACAGTTGTCAATGTTTATTGTTGTTTAAAAACCCCAACGAAACAAGAGTCATAAGACTGGTCAGATTATTCGTTGTTTTTACGATTAAATCATGCTATAGAAGTACCTATGTATGCAGTTGTTGTTCCTTTTCGATTCTTCTTTCTTTTCTTTTTATTTTATCTGAATCTATTGTCGAATATATCTAAACAGAGTGTAGCTTGAGGAACGTTTAACTGTGATATTTGTGAATCAGCCGAGCATTTACTTCCAACAGTATCACAGCTGCTTTTAGCCGCGGCACAAGTTGTTATTAAAAATAAATAAAGCGCGATATAAGATTTTATTATCATTTCTAGTAACTTAGGAGATCGTTCCAACAAGATTTAATTTTTTTGGTACATAAAGAGATAACACCGGAAGGAATATTTCTATCCATTGTGGTATTAATACCCGCTGTACATACTCCCTAGGTATGGGTCTAGTCACAAATATAAGAGTAACATAACCAATCATATGCAGACGCAAAAAAGTCATTAAATCTTCTGACATACTTCAGAATTAAATAAATGTCAAAATTTGTTATATAGTGGGCATTTGAAATATTCTCAATAATTTGTTATAGATGTATGGACTATGCAGTCTGAAATAAAGAATTCTTATCTTATCTTATCTTATCTTATCTTATCTTATCTTATCTTATCTTATCTTATCTTATCTTATCTTATCTTATCTTATCTTATCTTATCTTATCTTATCTTATCTTATCTTATCTTATCTTATCTTATCTTATAATCATTTGTGTTTATTGGAACTTGTCGATAAATGTAACGCAGATAGATAAAATAATGCTCCATAAACTGATATAAAGATTTTTCTAATATCTCATAAAAAAATTTGTCCCGCATTTTTTAGCAACTGATCACAGAAATATATCTGGATTGAAGTAACCGCACACTGACTTTTTATAATATGGAAAGAGTGACAGAGATCGTCGCTGTTGATGAAATATGGATTGACTTGTTTCAACCCGGCTCGAGAAAAAAAATAAGGTATTAATGCTCTTGAAAGCTCAGTTTTCTAGTCTATGAAGAGTATAAAAGTAATTAATACAAAATGGCATTGGATTATCAGATAATCAGACAGAGAAATGTTCAAATCTTTGTAAATACACATCTTATATTACTGTTAAAGATCTTTCTTTCGATGCAAATTGCATTGCCTATTATCGTAATCTTCAACGAGAATTTGTTTAGCAGAGTTTTAACATTTCGTGGTTTTAGATATATGGATAGTATTTGAAATACATTATATTTGCGAGCTTATGTATTCTGTGTGCACGTGACAGCCAAATAAACAAGCCCTAGTAAGTTTAACGGCATCACATTTATAAGAGTTATGCGCAATGTGATGTGTGCAACATTGAACAGAATTAGAGGTGAGAGCTTAAACTCGATGGTCTTCGAAATATTTCACAGAATGCTCAGATACCATAACAAACTACTCGTGATCAATAATCTTGCACGCAATCGATAAATTATGTACCAAAAAGAGTTTCATATTTTAAAAATCAAGCATATGGCAAGTTTGCAATGTATGTGCCTGTAAAATAATTAATTTCACATTCGTCCATATATGTGTGTGTTTATTTGTTCCTTATACACAAATACATAAAACAGTTCCTATATTTCATTCTTTATGACGTCACAAACTGGCACTCGTGATATTTATGTAAGACTAGGGTGATCATCTTTTAATGATGAAATGGCTTTTTGGTGGCCTTTTAATTTTGTAAAAAGGTTCTACAAAAAGACATGTATGTTTTAAAACACCCACCCCAACACAAAAGCTAAAATTAAAAGATTCTGATTGATCTCTTCCAGCGCTAAACGGCCTTTAATTGATTTTTTTTCTTTATAGTTTCATGTAGTTTTGTCAATGAATTAAATATTTATCGATAACGTTTAAGAATGTCCATATTTACTAGAATTATGTGGTTCCTTTCTTGAAGGTTCAGAGTATATTTTTTTAATTGTGTGGTTCAGTTCTCAAAAGTTCTAAGTATATGATATTTCTGATTTTATTAGCACTTAAAATTTAGTTGATTCCCAATGTTTTGTATTAGCTATGATGATATTTTTCTCTCACTTTTAAGACTTCAGCTTTTCATACACAACGATACTTTCTTTCATTCGCCGTACACAATTAATCATTCAAAGGTTTCCACACACTACAAAGGGAAGGGTAACACGGTTTAATAAACAAAACTTCTAAATGTCAAAATATTGATTTGCGATAAAACTCTAAAATGTACGTAAGAACTTTCCAATATTGAGACCAAATATGCGTCATGGTTAGCTAGTAGCTGTTTCAGAGTGTTTTATGCTTTCGTTTTAAACAATGTGATTGGATACAAGTTCACTAACCTATCAGGGTCTATTTCCAGAATATGCAAAATAGTGAATTCTTTGTATGCCACGTGACGTAAATATACTTTTTTGTCACCTGTATGCCCCTTTATTATTGTTTCCATTGTCATACCATTGTTTCTCCCTTGTATATCACCTGGGGGCGTAAGGACAAGTAATCTATGTTTTCTTTTGTTTGTGGCTATAGGTGACAGGTTATGGTAAAGACCTTGTCTACATGATATATTCGGTAGAAAATTATAATCTCTGACGTATGTAGTCTTGAGCTGATTGGTTAAGGGGTGTTGCCCAGTAAAACCACTTTTCCGTTAAATAAGTATATAAAGTCAAGTGAAGGTTCAGATACCGAACAGCCGAAGAGTGACACTAGAATCGAACAAACTCACAATGGTAAGGCGCATTCTGTTGAACTTGCGATGTAAATTTACCTATATATTATCATTTTAGGAATTTGTAACATTTGGTCTCATTTCAATGAGATACCTTACAGTTCAGTACTATTTTAATGGAAATCAAAAGATTTTTTTATCATACATGTTATAAATAGATGCAACAAATTATTATATTTACATAGATTAAAGACGCCATTGATTTAAAGCTCCGGAATAATAATTAGATATATCATGCTTTGCATTATATAATTTCTATCATTTATATAACACACTTTTTACACTTATTGCCTTTTATAAGGAACACAACTGTAGGATCATTCTACTGTTCTTGATATTACAGAAACAGACCATTTTCATCACCGTTATCGTTGCCGCAGTCGGCGTCGCTTTGAGTTGTCAGTTACCTCCCTTTCATGACATGTTCAAGTGGGATGATGGCTTCATTTGCAACAAAAAACTTGCCAGTTATATGAATTGCTCCGATCCCTTCCTGGATATAGATGCCCGTGAGAATTTCTGTTCTTATCCAGCGTAAGTAAATTGTGTCTTTCTCTTCGTTACTCGCTATGGCTCCCCTTTCATTCATCCATTATATTTCACTCTATTGCTGGATTTTTCTGCCTTACCCTTCTCAACATTTTCTGCATGTGAAGCAAATATTGCAAAAACAATGATGTAACCATTTTCAGAATAATCTTTGCAATTCTTTCATATTTGAGAGTGTCTTAATCTATTTCAAAATTAAGTGTAAACTTTCATTTTGTGCATACATTATAATCAAAAGTATAATTAGATTCACAGTAAAAAACATGAATACGATAGCACATATTTGATACGAGAAGAAAATGGTAGGAAACTGGTATTTCTTTTCTATGACTCAAACGTGCGAATCGTTTACGGTGAATAATGCAATTCCACTTTAATACCACACTTCACGGCAAGCAACAGTGAAGATCATAGGAAATTACTTAATTCAACATTTATATATGTTAATTTTTATTTATTTGTTTTTTTGTTTTGTTTTTGGAGACGGATGCCTTGAGATTTATTTATGCCTGTCAAAGAAGTGACAAACTAAATGATTTTTAGTGAAGGAAGGTGTATTCACCTGCTTCTAATGTAAAGAATAAGGGTACAGGGTAGTCGTGACAACGTTTATTTCGTGAAATTCGAACAGTCTTGTTAACTAATGAAATATACAAAATTAGCATGTGTTAACAAATGTGAATCCGGGCATATTTTGTTTTACCGTGTTTCCGAAGGCTTCGAAATAATAATAATAATAATAATAATAATAATAATAATAATAATAATAATAATAATAATAATAATAATAATAATAATAATAATAATACCGCGCCACTTTTTTGTCTCCACTACGATGTCTGTTTTATAAACAATTTGTTGATTATTCTCTTTTTCGTCACAGAAGCCAGATCGGATACGTCTTGGAAAATTTCCCCACAGAGCGCGCTGATCTGAATAGCTTCGTGAAATATTACAAGGGTCTGGGCCACAATCCCAACTTTGGGTAAGCAGTTGTAGCAGTAATAGTAGTAGTAGCAGTAGTCGTAGAATTGGTAGTAATAGCAGTAGTTATAGAACTGGTAGTAATAGCAGTAGTCGTAGAATTCGTATTAGTAGCAGTAGTCATATAATTGGTAGTAGCTGTAGTAGTAGTAGTATAATTGGTAGTAGTAGCAGTGCTTGTAGAATTGATAGTAATAACAGTAGTCGTAGAATTGGTAGTAGTAGCAGTACATGTAGAATTGGTAGTAATAACAGTAGTCGTAGAATTGGTAGTAATAACAGTAGTCGTAGAATTGATAGTAATAACAGTAGTCGTAGAATTGGTAGTAGTAGCAGTACATGTAGAATTGATAGTAATAACAGTAGTCGTAGAATTGGTAGTAGTAGCAGTACATGTAGAATTGGTAGTAATAACAGTAGTCGTAGAATTGATAGTAATAACAGTAGTCGTAGAATTGGTAGTAGTAGCAGTACTTGTAGAATTGGTAGTAATAACAGTAGTCGTACAATTGGTAGTAATAACAGTAGTCGTAGAATTGGTAGTAGTAGCCGTACTTGTAGAATTGGTAGTAATAACAGTAGTCGTAGAATTGGTAGTAGTAGCAGTACCTATAGAATTGTTAGTAATAACAGTAATCGTAGAATTGGTAGTAGCAGTTGTCACAGGAGCAGTCGTTAAAAAAGTAGTAGTTGTAGCCGTAGAATCGGTGGTGATAGTAGCAGTAATTGTAGAATTAGTAGTTGCAATTGTCGTAGAATACGCAGGAGCAGTCGTAGAAAAAGTAGTAGCAGTAGCAGTAAGCATACAATAAATAGTATTTGTAGTAGTAGTCGTAGAGTAAGTAGTAGTATAGAGTAAGTAGTAGTATATATAAAAACAGTAGTAGTAGTCATTGTAGCCGACTCCGTCAAAACACAAACACTAGTACTATCATCAGTATCTCATCAGTAGTAGTTGCTGTGTTAATAGTAGTAGCAACAGTAGTATCAACAGCATGGATAACAGTAGAATTAGCAACAGTAGTATCAACAGCATGGATAACAGTAGAATTAGTGGCAGTTGTATCAACAGCATGGATAACAGTAGAATTAGTGGCAGTTGTAGCAACAGCATGGATAACAGTAGAATTAGTGGCAGTTGTATCAACAGCATGGATAACAGTAGAATTAGTGGCAGTTGTATCAACAGCATTGATAACAGTAGAATTAGTGGCAGTAGTATCAGCAGCAGCAGAAGTAGTAGTGGCAGTATTATTCTCAACTGCAATGTCAATAATGTAGCACTAGTAGAACTCATAACAAATAAAGATATTATTATTATTATTATTAATATAATTTTTATTATTATTATTATTATTATTATTATTATTATTATTATTATTATTATTATTATTATTATTATTATTATTAAGGCTTCGATCAAGCGCTAAATGGGAATGCAGAGAATTGTGTGACACCCCATCAGAGAAGCTAGAGACCGTTTTCTACACAGAACCGAGCGGACAGCAGCAAATATGCTGGGTAGTGCAACCTCAAGAAATTTACTTTAAACGATGCTCGTAAGTAAACTATTTACATACAAGTTTAACATTTTGGGATCATGCTGTACAAAAGTTTATAATTTTGTAAATTTCTGTTAAGAAACTTTGAGACGTACATGTGAAACTCAGATGAGGACCAGGGAAAGCGTTCGTGTTTAAAAAGCTGGAATAACGACCAAAATAATGGCAATATTTATCACGAAATGGCGAGCTTTAATCCTTGTTCACGTTAACGTTTGGATCTCCATCGACCTGACAAAAAGAGCCTTTTACCAGTTTGTTGCTTTTTTCATGTTTTGTTTTGAATTTACGTAAAGAGAAGATGCACTTTAATGAGTAATAAGAACCAAACACCAGGCTTATAGCTACGTGAAACACCATTGCTTTCACCATTCAGCTATGCTGTATTTACTCTATTCAAAAGTTCTAAATACGTATTGTCCTCTTCAATAGTAGGAAATTGAGAGGTGATAAATATTAAAGCAATGTATTGTGCACCAGTTTCAAATTTTCACGAATATCTTTACTTTTAGCTTGATAAATGTTAAAAAAGCAAATAAATACATGATTTCACAGAATTTGTTATATACTATTGGAGTAAATAAATTGTTTATATTCTTAGTTTATTTTTTATCTTGCATCAATTTGCTGTTGAGAGTTTGTTTAAAAGAAACTTGTTTGCCAACGTTAAGTATGACATCAATAAAATATGATTTACCCTGTAGAAATGATCTTTAGTTTACTATCATAATGTCTTTTTATCAGATATAAGTCATGCAACATGTTCAACCAAATCCCTGATGTAACTGACGTCAACCATATATGTGTTCCTGAATCAATCTACAACATTGACGTTATCTTGTATTGTCCTTATGCTGTGGTGAAGCAGTGTGTCAAGACACGTCTTCAGGTGCCTCTGTCATGCGACTGCAAGAGAGTCGAGTGCCCACTCAAGCCATATGCCGGCGGACCATTTTCGGGTTCTTTCTTCAACGGCAAAAAATAAATCCAGTAAACGAGATTTGCAATATGCCTTTTGTGAAATTAAAGTCAAATATTTTTAAATATATATATATTCGTTCTAAGATTAGGATATTTCCAAACAATGTCCGTAATTGATTGTATTCAATTATGAATTACAAGATTGGAAACCAAATTATATTTTAATTTCTAGAAATGTAATTAAAGATACTGGTATATTTGAAAGGTTGTTGATAATTCAATATCTTAAACAAGTCAATTATATCAATAAGTTTCAGCAATATTATTTGTGTGCTTTAATGATTTTCTCAGGATGTAGACATTTATTGAAGCAGCAGAACATAGTATTAAGTAAGAAGCCAATACAAGGGTAGAAAAAAAGATGGTACTCATAATAAGTAAGTGTAAAATGTTCTTTGTTTCTGGTGTCCGATAATGTAGATAGATGCGTCTTAGTACACATGGGTGTGATATAGCATTTCCAATTATTATTGTACAAATATGTAAATAATGAGCATTCTTGTAGATATGTATATGTAAATATATTGATCATATTGTTGCATTACATTTTAAATATTGCTATCAATTTTACATTCCTAATTTGTGACGATTTCAATTTTGCCTTTTGAATGTGCAATAATTTTCTCAGTGCCAATTAAAAAGAAATTCACATGCGTACGAATCTGCGGTGCTTTTTGTGCGTATTTCTCCACATCATTCTCTCTCTCTCTCTCTCTCTCTCTCTCTCTCTCTCTCTCTCTCTCTCTCTCAGTGATCAGTGTGAATCATTGATTTTCAAAGGTCGTGGAGAGAAGTTTCCTTTCTTGTACATCTAAAATACTCAAATAAATACCAACCTTTTCTGCTCTTCCAACTCCGTTATCTGATTGAAACCTTTCAAATTCCTCATTATACACAAGTACATTGTTTTATCACTTACAAAGTTTGAATAAATTGTTTTTATGGATCTGCTACAAGAGAAATCAAAGAAACCAGATAGATGGTATTTATGGAAACTCCTTGGGAAGATTCTGTAGGTATTTTTTTGATTCGGGCATCTTTAAGGTATTTTGATTTGGACCTCTATTTGTATGCTGGATTCCGTCTGAACCTCCAGTGGTTAGGAATCTGAGAAATATGTTGTTTAAGGACAAACTGTATAGAGATAATTGATTAAATGAATACGTTGGAAAATGAGATATGAATCATCAAGTATTATAAATAAAACCCTTTTGGATATATTCAAATCGAGGCTTTACACAAACACCATTAAACGTTTGAATGAAATTTGTCTGGCAAACTCCAAGAAATATGCAGGCTAAATAGGGAATATTTCGCATGTGAATTATCAGATTCCCATTCTAGAATATCTTGATTTTGACTCTCCTTTTATATTTGGTAGTTTCTGATCTGCTTAGATTCCATGAATAAGTATTGACCGAATCTGTTGAGCGGTCTGGCATATTCCAAGGAACAAAGTACGATGTTTATTCATATAACCTTCATACAGAAGACCTATTATAGGCACAGTTACGCCTGTCCAAAGCCCTATTTCTCTTTAGAAATCTTTTCTGGGCATCTGTAATAAGGGGGTAGACGTATACCCAAACATCAAAATTGCACCCTTTCAATGCATATTTTGTAATAATTAGATTCATGCATCCTAGATTAAAGGTTTCTTATATTCAGGGAGAAAGTATGAAACAGATTTACAGAGGTTAAATGTTTATAGTTCTATAATATTGATCAGCAGATGTTCATTCATGTATGAACCATAAGATCCCATGCTACTTAAGTTGCTTTGATTTTAGTCTATTCTTACCTTTTTGTATGGACCCCAAGACTATTTTCATGTCATCATGTAAAGCACTTTCATAACAATACCAGTCATATATAGATATTATGTTAATATAAACTATTATCCAACCAATTAAGTCCATTAGGACCTCGTTTGTGCCTGTTTTAAACAATTTTCTTAGCATTTTAGATACGATCCGACTTAGCCCCATAGAATAAGCTGATATCAGCTTTGTCGAGCATAATTGTGGAAATGATAGCGTTCTATACGGTACGTTATATGAAGATGGTACAGCGAAAGATACCCCATGTGTGTGCTACGCGAATGACTTTTTGAAGTGTATTGATTTTAACTTATCTCTGACATTCTGTAGTTACGCTACTGCTGAAGCAGTTAACAAAGTTAGGACGCAATGTCTTGAGGACGAGAGAAATCACACAAATAATTTAGATGTATTCCAGCCTTTTTGGTGGATTATTTAAGTGAAGAATACTATCTCCAATGACAACACCAAATTGGATGACGTACTTGGGTATTTCTCCTGATAATTGACAGGGTCATTGATATATTAGTCAAGGATACCTGGGAAGTCGACTTGGTTGTGTTTGAAGTATAGAACTCAGATAGCGTTTGGAAGATCTGGGTTTAATTCCCTGAGACATTTGGCCATTTGGCGACAGCGAAGCGGATTAATCACACAAAGAAATGTACTCAAACCAGAGAGTGACTTCCGATTGAAGTAGAATAATGGAAGCATGAGAACGTGTCTTCAAAAATCAGAAAGCATATTCCGTAGTAGAGGGTCGGCTTGGATACATTCAATGCGCCAGTGGTATAGTGCTCACCAAGAGCTAGGAACACAGCGAGAGGAAACCCTATCACAAGGATTAATAATCAAAGGCATAAATTAAATCAGTTATTATTCTTCAATGAACGTGTACCCCTCTGATCGTTGTTTGCTATCCAAATCACGGCTATTTGAAGAGCAAGCATTTCATGTAAGGAATCATTCAACCATGGCCAATTTGAGATACGAAAATGAGTGCTAGTACAGAAAACGTGATAATGATAGATTTATGTTCACGTTTCTATAGCAAGCACAATGAACAAACGGGGAGTAATTACACTTAAAATTTACACGTACAGGAAGAAAAGTTTCAAAATCAAATGGAACGAAAGAGGCAAATATTTTATTTGCTTATAGTTCCCACATGAATACGAGATTGTGACAGAATGAGATTGTTCAGGTGTTCTTCAAACCCATCAATTAAACTGAAAGGTATAATTCATCCGTTAAAATATGACAGGTTGTATGTCGTTCTCAGTACAATCAGATCAGTCCAGAGTGGTTTCAGTGATATATTCCTGTGCATGAAACCTAACTATATTTACCTAGGCATGGTATAAAATGCATATGTTGATATGCAATCAAATGTACAAAGAAACCACAATGCAAACCAAGCCTGTCTTATCACAGATGGTATGATATTTGCTTACTTTGTAGAACTTGTAATTTGTTTGGGCTCGTGTGTCAATAAAAATCAGATATACCCAGCTAATATATTTTTCAGTTGTTGTCGTTCATGTTCTTGTTGCTATTAGTTTTTTATTTGTCTTTTTAGAATTACAGATTAAAAAATAGATAAAGTTTTACAAGAATCAAATTGAAAATTTCATACATATATACCTTAAAAGAAATCAATCCAACCAGTTAAACTTCAGATGGTACTCCTACGGGGATCAAGGGAGATTCCTGACTTGTAATTATTTTCCTCTTCAATCACGTCACCAGTATGTAATTCTATAGTTTTCACCCTTTTAGTTTATATTATCGTTACAGTTCTTAAGTTCGTTATCCCTGTATTCCAACAATACTCACGTCTGTAGATATTTGTTTCGGTACCTATTTTTTCAGTTGTACTATTTTCTGTGTTCCTGAAGAAAACTTTGTTTTATTCTCCGTACATTTTGTTCAATATTCTTTATGCTATTTATTGAACATTTCAATATTCTTCTGTTGCTATTTATTGACTATTCTACTATTGTTTTAATGACTATTCTACTATTGTTTTTTTACTATTCTACTATTGTTTTATTAATCGTATCCTTATGGGAATGTAGTGAGATTATTACTAACATAAACTTTGTCAGCGTAAAAATATTCTTCATCTTAATTGCGAAAATTTCATCGTAACACAATCTCAGCAAATATATATATATTGGCAGTTTTCCTTCACAAAAGCAAGCAAATACAAACCTAGCAAACTAGCATCGTATGAGCACGTAAGATTTACGATTGTTTTTCTGCTGTGTTGATGCCTTTACAAACTTTACAAACTTTCTTTCTATTATTTCAGTTCTGAATAAAATCAAGTACAACTTAATTTACACATTCACATTTCTAATATAGGTGTACCACAAATTTCATTCTTGATAAGCCTGGTATCTTGTTATTCAGAAGTGGAATACTAAATGGGATGTTTGTCGTTAGTTGCTAGTGTCATAGAATGGACGATTTGCTTAATTGTCATCGGAACAGTTTTTCTTGACATGGACACGTAATGAATTGGTGGCGGTCACCAGTAACTTCATCTTATATAAGAACTGAAATTTTAGTTTGTTATTGTGGAATTTGTTTATTAATCATTTGGATGATTTATCCGCTGTAAACTCACCGTAAATAGGTTACGTTGGTTTTATTATTCTATCACTCACATTCAGAAATACAAAATCCTGCACAACAAATACCTTTTCGGTTAAGGATACATCTTTATTTTAACTGTAAACATCTCAGTCTTTATACGGGCAGATTTTAAAATTAGTTCCATTAGATTCTCCATTTGCTTTTCAAGTGTAACATTAATCGTTAGTTTGCAGTAACAATAATAATATACAATATTAATATTATCTTAGCAATCATATACAACATTGACATTATAATAAATAATGTACAACATGAACGCTATCATATCTATCCTTATTCTAACATGCAGCACTCCGTCATGACGCAAATTAAGATGCCTGTGCCATGCTACTGCAAGCGATCGGAGTGCCTATGTCAAGACGTGGCTACAGATGCCTCAGTCATGTTACTGCAAGTGAACGGAGTGCCTACGTCAAGATGTGGCTACAGATGCCTCAGTCATGCTACTGCAAATGAATGGAGTGCCTACGTCAAGACGTGGCTTCAGATGCCTCAGTCATGCTACTGCAAGTGAACGGAGTGGCTACGTCAAGATGTGGCTACAGATGCCTCAGTCATGCTACTGCAAGTGAACGGAGTGTCTATGTCAAGACGTTCATACTGATGCCTCAGTCATGCTACTGCAAGTAAACGGAGTGTCTACGTCAAGACGTTCATACTGATGCCTCAATCATGCTACTGCAAGTGAACGGAGTGTCTACGTCAAGACGTTCATACTGATGTCTCTCATGCTACTGTAAATGAACGGGGTGTCTACCTCAAGACGGGCCTTGCTATTGCAAGTGAATGGAGTGCCTATGTCAAGATGTGACTTCAGATGACAAAATCATGCTAATGCAAGATAATTGGAGTGTCCGTTCAAACGTTCCCTTGCAGGCCTGGCCTAGAATCTCTAACTGACAATATTAAATAATGTAGAAATGATTTGGAACAAAACTTATATCCTTTATATAGATAAATGTCAAATAATGTTTTATATGAACAGTTTAAGATCTGAATAATTGTAAGCAGTGTCTGCGATTTCGATGTCTTCCATTTTGGAAATTCAGGAAGGATGGTAATTCAGTCTCGTGAACGACAACATTGTATTAATGCTCTCTATAACGCTGTTTTTATCATATTTGAATGTTTTTCACAGGATACAACGCACTAAATATTCGGTAATCTGCTCTGCACCAGTAGGTCAAAGATCATACTTGTAGCAATTATTTCGTTTATATGAAACACTAGGCAGCCAGACATGATGTTAGATATGTCTTATTACATAAGGATTATGCATAGTAGTTTCAATGATAATTGTGCAAATTCATAAATATGGAGCATAAATATTTATATATATATATATATATATATATATATATATATATATATATATATATATATATATATATATATATATATATATATATATATATATATATATATATATATATATATATATATATATATATATATATATATATATATATATATATAGTGTGCGCTGTATCAATGATATACCATTAGAAGTATCTATTTTTCATTAAAACGAAACGAAACCTGCTGAGTTTTCTTTTAACGAAATATTTATACAGGGTACGCGCTATACATACATTTTATTAATATCACATACAAATACATATATTTGCCCTTTGAACGAAGTTAAGATTTACTACAAGTAGCTGTGTATTGACCGAGTGAATGAACACTTCACATCCCTGAGTATGTCCGCTACAAAATGTAGTTCTATGATTTTTGAGATATTCACACACACCTTTGCATGTTGAAAAGTTGATTGCTTTCTTTTTTAGTTTCTGTTTCTTTTCACATTGATTAGATCGATATAGTACACACTTACGATTTAAAGATGAAAGATGGTTTTAATGATGAAAGTAGAGAACTGCAAACGCATGGTTAGCTATGCCATTCATATGAACGCCTATCCATTCACGTACCGGAGCATAGAAATTAATGTGGGATATAAATTAAGTTAATGACAAACCAACAAGAAGTAATTAAAATATTTTAATATATGTATAATTGATCCAAGTCATTATTTTGCTTTTGCAGTAGCATTACCAACATAATCTCTCTCTCTCTCTCTCTCTCTCTCTCTCTCTCTCTCTCTCTCTCTCTCTCTCTCTCTCTCTCTCTCTCTCTCTCTCTCTCTCTCTCTCTCTCTCTCTCCATATGAAGATACGGACTAAAATCTATGACATTACGAGCGGGGGAGAGGGGGAGAGAGAGAGAGAGAGAGAGAGAGAGAGAGAGAGAGAGAGAGAGAGAGGTTGAACATTTTTATATTTAATTAATAATAATCGATTTTTAGGTCATTCTAATATGCACTGGCTTTCTGTCAGCGAACTATTGGCTTTAAAAGGCAATAGAGATAGAGATAGAAAGAAATAAGATCTTTCCCTTTTGTCCAAGACACTAAAATAATTTTTGATCTTTTCTGACTTCCTGGCTCTGCCTTCTAGTGATAGATTGGCTGTACATAAATGCATTATTTTAATCACTTAAAATATATAAGTCAAAACTAATTACTGTAAAGGGATCAAGTATGCATTTCCAGACATTTTCGAGGAATATAACAATATGTAATTTCATGACAGTAGACTCACGTACTCCATTCTAAAATATCTAAATGGACAAAAGAGAAAACCGTACTCTATAAGAAAATTAGTTGCAATATAACGTTCTTGAGAACACATTTTTAAATCAGATTTTGACATTCCTAATTGACCTACCCTGAGGAAAGGAATCGAAAAGATTTCAGATGTACTAAAAATTGAGCGGACACAATAAAAGATACAAGAGACGATATGAAGCTGGTTTTATGCTTAAAACCTGTAAACATGAGATGTATTCCCTTCAGAAGTTATAGATTTGTATACGTTCCATTAAAGTCTGAGTTTAAGCGCAGCTAAAATTCTTGATGATTTTGTTATTGTTAAACGTACGTCACACCGAGATTAAACCAGTTAAAGGACATATTAGTCTTCAAAACAATACGTATAATTTTATAACTTGAATAGAGAACAATGCTTTGAATAATTTTTCAGAGAGGATAATATGCTAAAGCAAGGTGTCAGATACATGTGCTTTTTCTTTCTGGGTTCGTCTAATTTAACGACTTACCAGTGTTTGCGTTTTCTGAATGATGAATAAATTTCGATGTTATAGTGAAGTGACCTACACGTAGTAATGCGTCATTGAAATAAATGCCTCTCTTTTACGTACAGTCGATTAAATAGGCTTAGAGACTATGCTTACGTCGTACCTTTTCATTATCAATCACAAGTGACAGGCCAGACAATGACGATTTACTGAATGAGGAAATTGCAAATTTGTTGTAGTTATCAAGCAAATCCTCCAATTTATGACATATCACTTAAAGAGTAAATACGTGTGTGTGTGTGTGTGTGTGTGTGAGAGAGAGAGAGAGAGAGCGAGCGAGCGAGAGAGAGAGAGAGAGAGAGAGAGAGAGAGAGAGAGAGAGAGAGAGAGAGAGAGAGAGAGAGAGAGAGACCGGTAGAGGAACGAGGGTACAAAGAACACAGCAAACTATGATCCATAATAGGAAATTATTCCATATCTTTTATGAAAACAATCTTGTGCAAATTAAAGCTCTTCACAAATTGCATCATATGGTTTAAGTGAAAAAAGGAAATAAACAAATACAGGAAGTGATAATTAATCAGAAGCTTGAATCAATATACTGTAATGATTAACATAACGGTTACATTGAGAAATAACGGAATGATGTTCCATCTGCCAGAATGCAATTAAGCAAAAGCGATTAGACTTTATAACTGAAAAATAAATTGTTTCTTTGGATAGTTTACATTGGGCAGGCATGTGTATTGTTGTGATGTGTCACATTCAGTGCAGTACTTTTAGGGACTTGTTCTTTATTCTCGATTTAAAAAGACATAATTAACTAATTAGTTAATCCCGATACAAACGTGGAAAACATAAAAATATTTATTAAGATATCGCAGTTTTGGAGAAGACTAAGACCGCGTGAATAAGTTGAGACTAATTTTGCTGAGCGGAGAACAAGGAGTATCTTTATCGGTACTGGTGTTAAATAATTTGTCAAGGGATTGTTCTAACAGCAAAAAGAAAGCTTTTACTAAAATTCCTTGAGCCGCAATTAGAAGGTCAGTAGATGGTACAAAATGTCGGTAAGTAGATTACATCCACCAATGAAAACTTATATTCCTTCCTAAAAATATTTAGATTTAGACCAGTGCTTGATGTTTGAATTTAGCTCTCTATTTGTCGATTTGAAATCAGAGAAATCTGCGTGTCCTTATATGTAGCCTAGGTATTGTCTGTCTAGAGATGACCGGTGGTGTGAACATTGTATTCTGTGAGATTCCATTCTGAAGATGCGATCTAAATTAAATAATTATATATATATATATATATATATATATATATATATATATATATATATATATATATATATATATATATATATATATATATATATATATATATAATCAGGGTTTCAATTTAATATTTGAAGCTTTGGTAGAAAATTTGTCAAGTGGCTTATAAATATGTTAATATTAAATAGGTCTGGTAGGACATTTAAAAGAAATAGTGATGCATTTCAATCCACATTTGGAAAGTCGATCAATTATTCCTCGGGGTATGATAGCTTAATGTTTCTCATAGCCAGCATTGAACGTTTACTCAATGCACAAAATCCAAAGTTTAAACAGCATAGATTTCCTCAGAAATCGAGAGTGCCTATCCAGTAGAATGTCACTCAGATATTCTCTAAGAAACGTTTCGAAACTACCATAATACTGTGTAAATCTGTGTTAGTTTTTTTTCCACAGTTGAACGAGTGACTGCTTCTAACACTAGCAGTCGAATGATTTGCACAGAAGTCACTTTAGAACTAAAAGACATTTTGTGCACATGATAGTTCAAACCTTCAGCACTAATTTAACCGCGTCAAGTAGCTACAACATTTTGGCAATGAGTATATTAACATGAAACAGAGACTTATGATTTCCCATCTTGTTTATTTGTTTGTTGTTTGTATATTTGGGTTTTAATTAGGAAATCTTTCTATTTGAGTAATATATGTTATGGACATAGATGTTCTCGGAAATATTATGTCTGGTTTATGGTTTAATTACGTTTGTTTTTGCTTTAGATGGTTATTGAGAGGACAGATCTAGAGCATGGACTAACACAGACAATGCACTCCTTGGAAAACATTAGAAAGGCACGTATCGATCATTACACGAGATAGTTACGCTGCGTGTTGACATGCATACGCGATGCATTTAGAAAGATAAAATAAACTATTTTACAGTAAACTCATGTCTCGTTCAATGAGACTGTCGCGAGGTTCTGTAAGATCTTCGAAACTGTATGTTAATATATGGCGTGTTCTTCTCGTAACACCAAAACCAAACAAAATTGAAAATAGCGGTTTCAGTGGCTAAGGATATCTTAGTTTGCTATGAAGATAAAATAATGTCAAGTTTAGCCTACATTTGTACATTTCTGTTGTCTTCTAGGACACATGTTTTTCATCGGTAAGAGTGTTATTTCGTTTTTAGGACTTTTGAAAACTCTTGGAAATTGTCTGACATGTTCTGCCATTTATATCTTGAAGACGTACTACCTGCATATGTAGGCCTAAGGAAATGAAGGTTTGATTTGCGTTATTTGATTAAGCTCTAAAAGTTACGAACTTTGGTCCTTTTAGAATCATTCAAGGTGGGTGGTTATTTAGATTTTAGCAAATATAAATTTGCGAGACCGATGGAAAACTAGCTAACTTTACGCTAAACTCGAGATTGTATATGAGGCTGAGAGATGCAAACTCCAGCTTTGAGCATCCAGTATCATCTCGAAATAGAAAGGTTTTGAAAGACGTACGTCCGCAAAAAGTATTAACTGAAGATGACGCGGAGAGCGTGAACTTTACACACATTTTTGTGACAAATGGGTAATATATTTCTAATTAGTTCTTTTCGCTCGCTTTATATGCTGACCATCTGGATTCAGTCGGTATCGAAAATTTCTTTTACGATTATTACAAAAGTCCAAAGCGTACATAACTGATACTGTTAATAGGGTCTATAATCCTGATTAAATTAACATTATTTAAATATATGTGCTATGTAATGTTTACATACGCAGATTATGTGGCATCGTAATGACCCAATGAAGCTGATGAGTAAATCAACATTTTACACGCAACAAAATATTGCATGAGAAAATATTACCGGTCACTTATCACGTCTCAAACGTTGCAAAATTTGTCACAATCAAACGATATATAATAACTTTCGTTCCTATTCCATACCGTCTTATTCATATTTGATACTTGTTATACATGCATTAGAGTTACATCCATATTTGTTCATTCCTATTTGTTTTGTGTCAGCGATAATTTTCATTCCTATTCGGTGTTATTCAATCATATTCACTCATTCATACTCGATAGTCTGCATTCATATCTAATGTTTATCATTCCTGCAAATTAGTAAATTGCATTCATATTCGATAACTTGTATTATGGGTAAAATGACGTCTCTTTTCTGGTATATATATATATATATATATATATATATATATATATATATATATATATATATATATATATATATATATATATAATGCTTGTGGATAATAAAAATGAAAATTGCCATTTGCATGATGTGGCTAAAGACTGCGTACATATACAGGGACAAGGTCAAGCAATAAAAATACACATTCAAAAATAGATCACTGAGTAAGCACACCCTCTATTACAGTTGCCTATCGCGACCTGGTTAAAATACCAGGAAAGACCTGTCGTATCGGAAGTCGTGTTGTGTCCTGTCTGAATGACGTATTTAATCGAGGTCCTTTGAGAATGAACGAATGTTTATGTTTTCGTGTGTGTTTTTTGTGGTGACTGACATGAATGGTTAGCATGATAAGATTTTAACTGCAATAATTAATGCGACATGTCAGTCCTAAATGCAAGAATCTTTTTGATCAGAGCGTTAAAAGGCAGTTTTACCATAGACCTTGAATGGTAGAATTATTCAAAGCCTCTGAACATTGACGAAACGAAAATGAGTCAACATTGCATCTTCTCATCCTACTCACTGCTAGTGTTGTTGTTATTATTATTATTATTATTATTATTATTATTATTATTATTATTATTATTATTATTATTATTATTATTATTATTATTATTCAATACAAAAGTTTGGTCAATGTGGGATGTGCTCTATCCCTGTTATTACATGTCACTGAAATAAAAATATTAAGAATAAAAAATTAAAAAATAATAATCAGATACATAAATTAACAACCAATCCTAAAAAAGGACTTCAAAATGATCGAATATGCGGATGAATACAACAACTTTATGATTTACACTCATACACAGACCTAGTGAAGAAATACAACTAATTTCGGAAGGCACCAGAATTACAAATACATCCTGAAAAATACAAAAATACTGTTACTAGGCAGATTGAGTGGGAACTGCTCTGGACAGCCTCCAGAAAACATAAAAACAACGGGTCAAAGCATTGTATGTGATATTTGGTCGGAATTTCAGAGAATTCAACTTTCAGAATGTAGCTGATATAATCAGAAGGAAAAGTAGACGAAGAACGAAACATAATCACCTGGAAATTTAGATATTTTAACTTCCTGTGTTTATTGCAGTTAGTCCATGTATATATGTGTAATTGCATTCGACGCAAATACAGCACAATACACTTTGATGATTGCCATCCGTTAGAAATAGAGAAACTTATAATAACCATAAACAAAACCACTAGATAAATATTTCATAAAATTAATATGGTTATTAATAGTAGTAATTAAAATTACACATACAATTAACATGGTTATTAATAGTAATTAAAATTACAAATAAAATTAACATGGTTATTAATAGTAGTAATTAAAATTACACATAAAATTAACATGGTTATTAATAGTAGTAATTAAAATTACACATAAAATTAATATGGTTATTAATAGTAGTAATTAAAATTACACATAAAATTAACATGGTTATTAATAGTAGTAATTAAAATTGCACATAAAATTAACATGGTTATTAATAATAGTAATTAAAATTACACATAAAATTAATATGGTTATTAATAGTAGTAATTAAAATTACACATAAAATTAATATGGTTATTAATAGTAGTAATTAAAATTACACATAAAATTGACATGTTCATGACGCTTCTCGTTTTTCCATATCTTGTATTCCCACTTCAATAGCATGGCCTATGACCTTCTGACCTAATGCTTTTGCATTGTCCTGTTTACATTGAAGTTGTACCTGACCATAAATTAATCATAAGTCAAAACAGTGCAGTAAATACCCTTGTGTACAGCAAATGTGAATGTTCAGTTAGTACACCATTCCCTGAAATTACCCCCATCAAACGTGATGAATATCCAAGCGGTGGTAAGATCTACTTGGATCAAATAACCGCTCCTATTAATGACGCAGGTGTTGGTTTTTGAGTACGTAGTCTCATATTTATATGACTCAAATTTAATAAAACATATTGTTCTTATGATTTTGACATTAAAGCTAGTGTTATTACGGCAGAAGTTCTCAAGCAAGACAAATACCCACACTTAATGGCTCTTCATTTGCAGTATTCTGTATATTATTAACATACGTGTAATATGAATATTAGATATTTTATGTGAACTTGAAACTTCGATTAGTTGCATCTGCACAGGATATTGTAACCCAGCATTCATTGTTTTTAATCCCAGTTAAAATAGTAATATTCTCAGTGTTATGTAATATGCACCAACTTCTATTCTTTGATTGCGTTTGTACGTTCGAGAACTACAATGCAATGCTCATGGGCTTTCTTTACTTTGAGAAAGATTATATCGAAAGAAAAACCCCATTTCTAAACGTTTCATGGTAAGGGCGATTGCAAACAGGGATTGTTGAAACTAATTATGGTTCAAATAGCATATTGTCACCTTCATGAGCGTCACAAGCAAGGATAGCAATAAACTCTCTCTCTCTCTCTCTCTCTCTCTCTCTATATATATATATATATATATATATATATATATATATATATATATATATATATATATATATATATATATATATATATATATATATATATAAATAAAATTCCAAATCTGGAAGCCTTTATCAACTCGGTTGAAAACGATACTTCCAGACATATCAACCATACTAACAAATATTCTAATTTGACAAAAGAAGAAACAGATGCCCTGCACTCACTGAAAAGCAGAACAAACATTATAATTAAGCCTGCAGATAAGGGTTCCGCTGTTGTCGTTATGAATAGGGAAGACTACATTAGTGAAGTAAGTAGACAACTAAGTGACGCTAGGTTCTACCAAAAACGGGACCATGATTTCAACGCTGGAATATGCAAAAATCATCACTAATGTTATTGACGAGGCGTATCAAAGCAGACACATAGACCAGAAGCGAAAAACTACTTCAACCCAGAAAACCCAAGAGCAGGTAGATTTTATCTTCTACCCAAAATCCACAAACAAGAAAACCCTGGCAGACCTATAATCTCAGGTAACGGGCACCCCACAGAAAGGATATCAGAATATTTAGATCATTTTATGAGACCACATGTCCACAAATTACCATCATATCTACAAGACACGACAGATTATCTCATAAAAAGCAAAGCTAGTGAACCATTACTGCCAGATACATTACTTGTTTCCTTAGACGTCACATCTTTGTTCACCAACATACCGCACAACGAAGGGTTACAGGCATGTAGCGAAGCGTGGGAAACTAGAACTGTAAACAATCCACCCACACACTTCTTAGTCCAACTCCTGGAGTTTTCCAAAACTCAATAACTTTGAATTTAATAAAGAAAACTATCAATGGAACTGCATTGGGTACTAAAACGGCCCCTTCGTATGCTATCATTTTTATGGAAAAACTTGAGGGTCAGCTCTTAGCATCGGTTGAGCGTACACCATCATACCAGTGGGTACACTTTATCAATGATATAGAAATGAAGTGGCAGTATGGAAGAGAAAGTTTGTATGACTTCATATCAAAGGCAAACAACTTCCATCCTTCAATAAAATTCACGACAGAAATTTCCAACTCAAACCATGTTTTCCTGGACACAGCAACCAGACTGGTGGAAAACAAATTACACACAGACATCTACTCTAAACCAACCGACAAACACCAGTATATCCTCCCAACCAGCTGTCATCCAAAATAGTGCATTAGGAACATTCCATATAGCCATGCACTGATAATACGCAGAATTTGCTCCGACGATGAAAGATTCCTAGAAAGATCTGAAGAGCTGGCTAAGCATTTAATTTACCGAGGCTACGACAAGGACCTGATTGCGGAGGCAATCCAAAGGGCCAAACAAACAAACCGTGATGACCTACTCAAATATGGCCAGAAAGAAAAGGCTGATGGGATACCATTTGTCCTGACCTATCACCCAGACAACCCTAAAGTAGGAAAATCATCGCAAAACACTGGCCCACAGTGCAATTGTAGGACATACTAAACCTAATACTTCCGAACAAACCTGTAGTACCCTACCGGAAACCAAAAAACCTAAAGGACATCCTAGTCAGGGCAAAGCTAACGCCAATCGCTAGTCAAAACCAACCTAGTCAATCTGGACCCTGTGGCGATAAAAGATGCAAAACCTGTCAACATATGATAGAGACCAGGACATTCACTAGCACAGTGACTAAAGAAAAATTAAACATACATGGTCCAAACAAAATGTGCAAAACAGAGAATGTTATTTATCTCATCACATGTAAGATCTGTGGCCTTCGTACGTCGGAGAAACCGAAAAGCTACACAAAAGGATAAACCTTCATAGATCTGATTGGATGACAAAAAAGCTGTACAGAAGTCCGGTCGCAGAACACTTCTCCTCCCCTGGCCACACTTTCAGTGATAAAACACTTATCGCAATTGCTAACAACCACAGCTGGAGTTCCGAAACCAGGAAGGAAAAGGAATCATATTGGATACGCCGCCTTAGAACACTGAAACCAAGAGGTCTAAACCAAGAAGACTAGAAAAAGAAAAATATGCACTAGTATAATTAAACTTTTTCTAAATCTTCTTAGTATCCTTCAATTTTTACTATAAGAATATTCGGTATAGAATCAAATATCCGGGATATAATCTGCGTTACATAAATGTACAAAAAAGTAATATATGTCGCATTGGCTTGTAGATTTTTAGGGAATTATACACAGTTTTCAGCATCCGCAACAAGTATATACAAGCTGGTTGTATTTATAGTTTTAACTCACGTGGAGACAGCCATGTAGAGGTTTACAGACACAACGTTTTTGTGTTTTTTTTTTGTTTGTTTTATATATGTTTTGTATTTGCCTTTGAAAAGACTCATAAAGACTCGAAAGCGCTCATTCTAGTTAGTTACTAGTTTCGCACTGTTCGTCGTCAGTTTATTGCATCTATCTTAATCAATCCCTGACACACGTGATCCCTTGGTGGATCCAGTGCGCTTGAAATGGTTGTTATTCGCCATATAATATGTATTCTTTATGTATATATATATATATATATATATATATATATATATATATATATATATATATATATATATATATACATATATATATATATATATATATATATATATATATATATATATATATATATATATATATATATATATATATATATATATATATATAACATTCTACGTGTTGGTGTTGCTTATTTTATAAATTATGAATATATATATATAACTGTTCTACGTTTCCATAAAAAGACACACATTATTTTCCTAGTTGAATAGATTTAATTTATATTTATGGTAATGGAATATTTATTTTGCTAAGTGACAACGTAAATAAGTTGATTTACTGCTATATTGATACGAGGAACCATAACGGTGTGACTATGTCAGTCATGGCAGAGAAATAGATGTATGTGAAGGAAACCATATAATCGCGTTGAAGGCTTGATATAGAATTGTATGGCTCAGAGTACGGATGATTGGAATTACCTTAGTGTTGACTTCAATACTAATATGTATTATTTTATAGGCCAATGAATTATACTTTATACCAATGGCATGTTGTACAAGCTTTTAGCCACCAATCATTTGGAAGTTTGCATTCATTTAAACGGCCACGTAATTATTTTGAAGATTACATCAAATTTGATAGGTTCTTTCTATCAGCTAACGAATTATATTGTAGTTTATAACAATCTTAATTTGTACTCTCTATGGCTCACTAATCATTTTGATGTCTGCATTGATATAAGAAGCAACGAAATTATTTTTAAGATCACATCAAATTAGATTGGTACTTTCCATTGGCCAACAAATTATATTAAATCTATATTAATCGTAATTTGCACCCTCTATAGGTCAACAATCTATCTGGAAGTTTACATGATAATCCCCCAAATTATCTTGAAGACTTCATCAATACTGATCGGTACTTTCTATTGGTCACAAATGTATCTTCACGTCATCATTAATATTCTTATGTACTGCCCATTGGTCATCAAACTTTCAATGAATGTTTGATTTACTTTTTGCAAGAAGTAACTTGCAATGTTTGCATTTGCCTAATGCAAGAAACCTATATCGAAGTCTAATGATAAAGGTCATGACCGCTTCCACCAGCAGCTGTCTGAAGATTTATATATTTGATTGTGTTAATTAATATATTGACACCACCATTAAAATTCTTCTTGACGCCCCTTCTGTTGCTATCAGTTTGCAAATTGCAATGATAACAAGTGCAATAATAACAACAAGTGCAACCATTACAACAAAATGCAAACCAATTATCAAAAACATTGGGCTAAATGCACTAAACTTTGAAATGGGATCTTTAATCGCATACGCCAAGAAATCTACTATTCACACATTTTTCAGATTTCATCCTAGTTAATTATATTATCTTCCTCTTTCAATCTGGGTTTAAGCCGGTCGACTAAACTGTCATTCAGCTGTTACATACGTGTCATTCTTATAACGCATTGAATGAGAGCAAATATATCTGGTTGTAGCACCTTGGACTTCAACTATGTATGTTCCGAGTTTTCAGAAGCCTTCTGAGTCATTTTCAAAGTTATCTTAAAAACAGAAGACAATGAGAGGTTATTCTTGATGGATAGTCTGACTGGATACCTAGACAGGCTCAAGTGCCCCAATTAATCAACATTATAAATACTTTATACTCATTCTGTATAAACGACATTGTAGACGAAGTTCGGTCACGTACATGTTCATTTGCTGATAACGTTCGTCGAAGCACAATTTTAGAAATCTTATCTACCAAAATTATTAGCTCATATCTTGATAAAATGCAAAAATTGACTTACAAATGGTAGAACGGAATCAACGCTGATATCTCGACAATAGACAGAAAACCAATTCATTATGTTCTATTTCTAACTGATTCATTCATATCAGAAGTTATACGGTACATGGCAAATCTTTGCAAAATTCCAAAAGCTTCATATCGTCTGAAAATGCTGAAAATTTGTTATCCTTAAATCGTGCATCAACACAGAATTTATATTTATCTTTTCCATTCACCCTGTCTCACATATACCGTTGTAATATGGACCAGTTCTAAATTACACGAGTTTCAGATAATAGAAGCGTTTACAGACAGCGAGAATGTTCACATGGTTATCTTTTCTTGCCTAGACTTATTTATTACATAGTAAACTGAGGGTCCAAAAACCAGAAAAAAAGGTCGAAAGTAGCACAGACTGTTGCAATTTTCATTAAATGCATTCCAGAAGATGTCATCGGTACGTACAAGATATGGCATCTGACCAAAGGGGAATTATTTCTGGGCGTGGTTTCCGTAATTGTGCAAAACTAATCAAATTTTAATGTACATAACGCAGATATAACGATCATAGTTTCTTCAAACAAGAATTTTCTACTAACGTTGGATACAGATTTTAATGAGAAAATATATCTCCTACTACAGACTCAATGCTATTTTTAAACATAGATATAAATACAATTCCAAACATTTTCAAGGGCAAGAAATTAGCATATTTTGAATTCACGTTTAAGGCCAAAGCGCAGGCAATTGTGGAAGCATTTAATATAAAAATTGTTGAGTATCCTCTCTGTTGTTGAGAAAAATGATAAGGTTCAGAACGGTTTTAACAACATTGTAAATCTTAAATTGCAGCTGTATAAAATACGGTATATATTACTTTTGCTGAGCTAGATAAGGATTCTGATTCTACGTTTGTAACATAAATACGTTCATATATTAATTCCATGTTAGTCTATCATGTACCATCATACTTATGTAGGATATGCATGAATGATTTCTGTGTTCAATGGTATACTGTTAATATTGTACCTTCATATGTTCATATATTAGATTTACCTATATTCCAAATGGATGCGACTTTTATATTGGAGCCTAGTTTGCTCTTTGCATACCTTAAAATGTCTGAAACCTGTATTGATTAGGCTATCAACTCACCCACCCACCCAAGCGTAAGTGCATGTGCGTTACTCGGTTACGTATTCTAGGTGAAAATATATTCAAAGTTCATCGACTCATTTTCATGTTATAAAGTTATTTAGTTCTGTGAATGAAATAGCTTTAAAAAAAAGTTATCGTTCTGGTTTATGTTTCTTTTTTGTATGGATTCTGTAAACTATTCTATTTACTTGAACTAAAAGTTCATATTTCCCCATTCGTCTTCCGCCCATGCATACAGGTTAACGATGAAATTAGTTAACTGAACGGAGTTCAATCATTTCAAGGTCATGACAGTTAGATAACACCAACTGTGAACTTATTGATTCAGTTTTTAATGGTTTAATGTTGTCGAAGTCATTATATGTCTTAAAGTAAGATATATGGACGATGTGACTTCGTTTCTTGCTTTCGGTATATTGTATATACAAGAATAACTTATGTCTGGAGATTCTTCTACTTTAATCGACAATAAAAATTCCCAGTTTGCACATAAATTGTTCAAAACTTCCGTCCGTGTTGTATTTTGTTGTAGAATGACCACTATAAGAAATGGCATCCGCACTATGATTACGGTATTCAAAGATTTTCCCATCAATTTCGGCACAAAATGGGACGGGGGACCAGTTGAGAGAGTACTTTCCGTTTACAAGGATTGATTTATTAGGTTATGAGACCACAAACACGTCATGGTATGTGAGGTGTAGCATGTAAAACCCTTTCTTTCAACATGCGTATGATCCGTCATCATTGAGTTTCTCGCAGACATAAGACAGGTGGAGTTTTCTGAATTTACCTTGTATTTAAAGTTATTACTTCAGTAAGAAATTATATTATTCAAATATATTGCATTCATTAATCATAAATAAAACAATTCATATTAGATTATTTCCACCCGTTTTAGTGAATAAACACAAGTTGGGATGTCGTTTTTGCATAAAAATGCGTTCACAAAAAATAGCATCAATAGACTGGAGATGTAACGCTTTCATATTATGTGTACAAGCATTGCTTAATGAATAATAAGCTGAATTACATTAATATTCTGACCTTCTGACATCATACCTTCTTTATTTATTCAATTTGTATGTTGTGCATGTGACTTTTATATTGAAGCCTAGTTTGCTTTTTGCATACCTTAGAGTATCTGAAATCTGTATGGATTAGGCTATCAACTCACCCACCCACCCAAGCATAAGCCCATGGGCGTTACTCGGATACGTATTCTTGAGAGGGTGTACATGTGTTTTGCGTGAGGTTTATCTACCTTGTCTAGCCACTATACTGAACTGATAGGCGAATTATCACTAATTTGTATGTCGTTTATTTTGCATACGAAATAAAGAAGAAATATTATTCCAATTTAGTGACAAATATTTATAAACCATCAATGAGAAACGCAAGGGGCAAATTTACAAGCATGGAACATGACGATAATTATTTAACAAATAAAAACGACTCTGGAGGAAATTTTCATGATCATCTTTTGATAGAAAAATATACTGTACAATAATGTATAAAACAATAGAGTCAAAAAATTAAATACATGAAAATACATACAATTAGTGTTAATTTTACATTCATCTGTAAAGATTTACTATTGCACGTGCCCATTCATGGCAAACATTAGTCAGCGCTACAAAAAATACCCCATGCATATAAAGTCTTAGAAAGTCATACAAACATACACAAAGTGGGAAAAAAGACATTAAAATGATAGCCGATAACAATAACAACTTCAAACTCTCAGATCTCTTATTATCTGGTTTTCAAAATCTAATGAAACTTAGTTCTTTCTACAAGCGTATTACGTTTCTTCTAATGCTGCTGTCTTGGATTATTATATTAAATAATATCTCAATAAATACATGGATACATTCTATTCTTAAATGTTTATAATGCAATTCTCTCAAAGTAATACACTTCCTTCAAGAAATTATTTGTGCAATATGTTTATATAAAAAAACGTTTGGTGCAAATCTTTGTGCAAGATATCAAACTTAAGCACCGTTAACAAAGAAAGAATGAAGAGTAACTTGCTGTACAGAGAGGATATCATACAAATTTTAAAGTATGTCCCCTTTCATGACGCGGGGAATAAATCCAAAAATTCCTTTCGTACTGACGCTGTGCTAATGTAAGATTTTATTTTATATTAGTTGTTTGAAGCAATTCACAATTTAACTTATACCACCTTGGGCAGGGATGCGAAAGAGAGAGGAATCTTTTTGTCCAATCCACAACCGCACATACTACAGGTACAGGAAGTTGGGATGCTAGCATGGTAGAAAAAATATCGTTGAATTTCTGGACAGAAAATGACAACTTCCCGATCAATAAATGCTCCAGGAACACAGCTGAAATCACGATTGCTGCCGTAATCTCCGATTTCACAATGCTGCCTTAAAAAACTGTTTCTCCCAGTGTTGTACCTATAATAATAATAATATATAATAATAATAATAATAATAATAATAATAATAATAATAATAATAATAATAATAATAATAATAATAATAATAATAATAAGTAGTAGTAGTAGTAGTAGTAGTAGTAGTATAAGAAGAATTAGAAGAAGAAGAAGAAGAAGAAGAAGAAGAAGAAGAAGAAGAAGAAGAAGAAGAAGAAGAAGAATCGTGAGATTGCATGTGATATTATGATAAAAACCATGCTATAACATATATTTATGAACCGTCATCACTCTATACAGATATATAAAATCAACTGCAATTAAAATCCTATCAATTCAAAGAATTCGCTGAAAGTACTCCATCTAGATAGAATAACTTGATTTTTCTGTTGAAAAGTTTTCTTTTGATTCACATGTTATTACTGTGCTGAAGCAGCAAGAAAAACGGAAGTCTAATAAATTAAGTTTCTGCCCATTTTCCTGATATTACGATATTACAGTAAAATGGATGCATGAGATCAATCATCGAGAGGTCAGGAAATTGTATGATTTATCTAACACAACATCATGTCAATTCAGATAATTGATTTTTCAAAGATATGCCATGTGTAAGTTTAAGACATTGCATGCCGATGAGAGAAAAGATTGTATAAGTGTATATTCATCATTTTTCAGAGTTTATAAAAAAAAAACTTTTGAAAATAGTCCATACCAGCTTCAGATAAATTAACAATGGATATTCGTCCATACCGATTTTGTATACTTATTACAGTATGGAAAAAAACATCGCCATTCTTACTTCTACTTTTAATTATGCTTTGACTGGGCCATGGTTTTAATCTTTTCTTATTTATATCTCTTGGAAATAAATCAGTCTTAGAAATAAGATTAAAAAGTAGCCAAGGCGAAATAACAAGGCAAAAATATTTTTTTATGGCCAATATGTTTTGGATTTTGTCTATGTGATCATCATTTACATATCAGTAATCAATCATATAGCAATAATTTGATGCTATTTTGATTCAAATACTGAAAAGGAGACATTTTTCTATTCACGTGCTCTTTTACAAACGCATAGATATACCAAAACAAAGGAATGATTCATCTATTAAACCGCCATGGAAAGAAACCTTCGATAAATCATTTGTAACAAATATTATAAAAAAGCAACTGTAAAGTATATACTTTGGATGCCAGCATCTTGTGTAGTAAAGCTGTTGACTGGGATGAACAACACAGGCCTGACGATGAGAGCCAACTGGGGTGTACCACACAGCACTTATCAACACGGTCTCACTCCGGCACAAGTTCTTGTATCTGAATGCTGGCTGGATTCTGAAAATATTCACGATCCAACTAAATGTTTGAAGAGATATTCAATTCTTAACCTACGTTTAATGTGTTATCAGAGAAAACTTAAATTTCACTAACATGAATATACAGTTGTCGAAATATTATCTAAATTGAAATTGATTAATTCTTCTTAAATTGAAACGTTGAATAACCTGATGCCGTTTTGGCTTCTTTTTTTAGTTTTTTGAGCTTGCTTTTGCAACAGTTATTATTATTATTATTATTATTATTATTATTATTATTATTATTATTATTATTATTATTATTATTATTATTCTCCAGGTTAAGCAGTCCTTCTTGGTTATATAAATACCAAAAGGTTATGCAGAGATTCAACTACGCTGTTTTTTACTAAATGTATTAACAACCTTTCCATAAAGTATGTGAAATGATGCATAAAGAGAATGCAGCATACATTTGATTGGCTACGACATTGCCTTCAAGCTTTGCCATCTTTTCAGTGTCTTGTAAATTATTCATTTATGACAATTAAAGGTTACCTACCCATCATTAGCCCAGTTGTCGAAGGTGGCACATTTCTTGGTACTATTTATGTAGGAATCGAATTCATAATTCTGGGGCAAATGAAGGTATCTGGCATCAGCATCCCTTAAAGAAAAAATAAACAAAAACACTCACTTTCATTTTTATATTAAAGCTACATGGTAAAACGTATATATATATATATATATATATATATATATATATATATATATATATATATATATATATATATATATATATATATATATATATATATATGTGTGTGTGTGTGTGTGTGTGTGTGTATGTGTGTGTGTCGTGCTAGACATCTCGAATTTACTTTTCGTTAGTAAAATACATTACAACTTTATAGAAAGTAGCAATGCAAATGCTTTCAATTCTTGTTGATAGTTGCTTGAGTTTTAGTTCTGATGCGCTGTCTATCAGACAATTCAGTTACCTTAAGCATATATTAAATTATAAATAGTTTTGTATATACAAAATAAATAAGCTTTAAAACCGAGCAACGCCAAATTAGTTATATTGTGATACTTACGCGGCATACGTCAGCTTGTCTGTGCAAACGTCTTTCTCTAGCCAAGCTACGTTGTCGTACTTCCAATCACAATCGCTCTTGCTGGGAAGCTGAAAATTGAATTGTGCATTACAGGCACTAATTAGGGCCTGAAGAACCAGGATCTGCAAAATAAAATGGATAATAATTTTTTACACGTTTTGTTTAGAACCATTAGTCAACATTTTTTCATTTTTAATATGAGCTTTTATAAAGTTTATAGTTTACATTTGTCTGCCAAGGTAACAGATCAGATTTATAATTCACGAATCCAAAGGAATAATGTAAATAAAAGACCGCAAGATACGACAGACACATAATGCGGGAGTCATATTTGTCTCATGAATGAATTATATATATATATATATATATATATATATATATATATATATATATATATATATATATATATATATATATATATATATATATATATATATATATATACGTCTTATCATTTTATGTTCGCGCTGTCTGTATATATTCTCTAAGTTACTACCTACCAGTTGCGTTTTATCCATCTTGTATCCCTGCAACTCGGTGTGTGCCTCAAAAAAGCCACGAACGGCTATATATACGGTGATATATACAGTCCCAGCCCTCAGGAATTCACACTTGATGGCTCAGTGACGGAAAAGTTCGTACGCACAATGCCAAGTAGCTCATTAATTGCATGAAATACCTATACGTCATCTCTGTGTAAGCTATATCGAACTACGGTATACGTCAAAGGAGAAGTATTACAAAAACACGAAAGGTAATGGACGATATTAAAAAATTAACATCATTTAAATATAGGTGTTAAGTAATATTTTCATACACAAGAAACGATTTTTCGGTATAATTCATTCAAATCGTACCTTCCTGCCTTTTTTCGAGTTAATAAGAAATTACACAATGAAGAATTTGACCGTTTTTCTGGTCTTATTTCGAAATGTTGTAAAACAAGAAAAAAAGATTTTTTGGCGATAGGTTTCATTCGTATGCAGTGTCATTCACACATAACCATTTTTTTAAAATTCATATTCTAATTTTGCTTTTATGACGCTTGCCGCTCTTTTCCAATATGGCATTTCATTCATATTCGACATTTTGCATTTTTATATGACCTTTGCCATTCATTTACAATAGGGCATTTCATTCGTATTCTGTATTTTACATTCGTATATCACGCATGCCATTCATTGCAATAGGGCATTTCAGTCATATTCGATAATTTGCATTGAGGGGAATATGGTCTTACCTGCATGGTAAATGATGTTTGGTGGGTAATTTTAGAAGACATTTCTTTTGTGTATGATATGGTTAAAATCTCCTTGCATCAACAAATTAAGTTGTAAATATACACAATGAAAATGAAGACTGAACAAGTGCACGTTGCTTTCAGTTTCCTGGTCGAACAGGCTAGCATGGCCGCAAAAGCCTGTTATGACTGTAACCGTGCCGTGCTCTATCAAAATAAAAATGTTTCGTCTTGATCCTAAATACAAGAATGTGAAATGTTTTCGTTTCGGTAACTATCTTCATTATTTGGTAATATGTCAAAAAATTTAATGAGTTACGTCAGTTCTACCATTTTTCTTTTTCATAATATATGGACATTTCTGCCAAAGGCCATGGGTGTCAACGCCAATGTCGCTTATTAACTCGGCACCTGTTACAGCAAGCAACTTGAATATATTCTCAACGGCAAGTCTGGAATCCAGCAGCAGGACTGGAAACAATCCTAGCATAACTGAGACAAATCTAAAATGTTTAGTGGAAAGAAGAACCAGCTGTGGCGTTAAATAGAAAGCGACAAGATAGCAGTTAGTGATTTGGTCTCGTCGCCTGCTGTCTTTAGATAGTATCACCCACACAAATGTAAACTACGAATAAAATTTTAAATTATACCGAACACTTAAGGACTTACATATCTACAAACGCCGGCAATGGCGGCTTCGCGCTTAGTTAATGCGTTGGCTCTAACGCCAGATTGTTTGGGCATGACACTTAGTGAATTGTACTTCCGAATACCCTTCATTAGCGTCATTTGTCAAAACTGGTTTTTTTATGAGGCGAATGAGAATACACTCTGGAATAAAAATCAATCTGTTTGATCAAAATAAGCATCTAATAATAAAAAAGAGGCGAATGAGAATACTTTCTGGAATATAAATCGATCTGTGTGCTCGAAATAAGCATGTAATAATAAAAACGGATTTAAATTTTGCCATTGCTAAGCCTCTCAAGAAAAAACAAAACAATTATTAATGATTTCTCCATTGGCCGTGGACTTGGCAGTGTTGTGCCATGTTAATTACAATCTTTATGGCTTAATCGAAGCGCAAATTTTAAAATTGATTTACTTAGCGTGATTTTATGAGGGACTGCATTTCTGTAACCATATAGTAACATCAATGATCAAGTAAATTAAAGGTATATAAGGGAATATCGTTAAGAATTAAAATCATCACCGTTATCTTTATCATCACCGGTAAACCATATATCTGAGGTCAATGAAATATCCAGGCACACGACATCTAATGGAATGCAAATTATACGTACATTCTTCATTTTCATTGTACTAAATAACCTTTATATTAACAACATTCATGAGAATACATCGTCTTTGACTTAGTAGAAATCATGAAATATTGAAAGACTATAGATGCCCTTATGCGGCATTATATACCGCGGTGGGCAAACCTGTTGACAATCGCTACAAGTGTCGAATTGACCATGAAATAGCTGATCAATGTTTGCATGGTGCGGCTAATTTCAAATTTCATTTGCCACACCTGTGGCTACATTGAAAAAAAGTTGCCCATCTAGGTAGATGTGCATGTGTGTGTGTGTGTGTGTGTGTTTGTGTGTGTGTGTGTGTGTGTGTGTATTCTTATGCCCTTCATTTCCAGATAAATAAAGTTTGTTTGTCCTTAGTATCGCTCCTACTACCTTCTATCAGTTAGTATGGCCGTAGAGAGCGATTACGAGCCCTAGGGTAAAAAGATGTACAGAAGCTCGGTCGCAGAACACTTCTCCTTCCCTGGCCACACTTTCAGTGATATAACACTTATCGCAATTACTTACAACCACATCTGGAACACCGAAACCAGGAAGGAAAAGGAATCATATTGGATACGCCGCATTAGAACATTGAAACCAAGCCGTCTAAACCAAGAAGACTAGAAAAAGAAAACTATGCACTAGTAGAATTAGTCTTTGTAGCCGACACAGTTTCTTTTCATTTCAAACTTTCCAAATTTTCTTAGTATCCTTTAATTATTACTATAAGAATAAAATATATAGAATCAAATATACGGGATATATCCGGGACTCATTAAGAGTCGAAAGCGCTCAGGCAAGTTATATATATATATATATATATATATATATATATATATATATATATATATATATATATATATATATATATATATATATATATATATATATATATATATGTATGTATGTGTGTGTGTGTGTGTGTGGAATAAATCTAAGTCTAACGGTTAGCTTCACCGACACCAACTAAGACCTTGGTCAGTACGAGAACTTAAAAGTTCAAACTGTTAGTAATTACTTTTCATCCCAGTCTATGGTTGATGATAGTGGGTTACAGACTGTAAACGGCAGTATTGTAATTTACACTCTTACTTTGTCCAAATGTGATGAAGTTAAAATAATAAATTAAAATCTGATTATCAAGAGGTCACGATTTCATAAGCCTAAAACTGTGAATGGAATTAGCTGTCCAGATTTGTGAACACCATCACTCACATGTTTAACTGTTCGCTATATAAATTGGAAGTTTCCTCTCATTAAAAAAGAACAATATAATAGACATTAATTAGAGAGTGAAATAAGCAGTTATAGACCTATATACTTTATTAGTTGAATTTCAATGGTGTTTAACAGTATAGTGGATAAACACCATCAATGATTCTTCTTATTTAATTCATACTACTGTCTCTTCCAAATAGGGTTTTTACCGGTTGAGGCAATTAATCGTGTAATGCTGATAATAACGTTTTAAAGCATTGGACCAGCAGAGCTGGCCTTAAGCCGATTGGACCGATTTGACCGAATCTGGCACTGAGCTCACGGGGGTCTCGCGATTTAGTAATTTTAAAATGCATCTATAAAGATAAATAGTTTAATGCATTGGAAGAAAAGTTTAAGTTCAATATCAAATAAAACATGTTTAAAATTTTATTTCCAAATGCCGTGCTCAAGGGGAAAAGCGTAAATCCAGGATACCCAACCGAGATAATTCAAATCGAGCCCCTCGTTTGCTAAGGCTGTTTCTGTGGACGAGGACAAAGAGTTTCACGCGTGGCAACTTGGACTTTTTCACAAACTACGTATGGTCGGAGTTTCTGGAAGACTTTTAGGCTGGCTTAAATGTTTTGTTCTAAACAGAAACTAAGGAGTGGTTTTCGTGGTGGACAGTCTGACTGAGAACTATGCGGAAATATCAACGTTATGATCCCTTATATGTGGTCAACGTTTAGTCATGTATTGGTTTATTTGTTGATGACGCTATCTGACGCATAGTTTAGACGATCCTATCTACCAAAATTATTAGGTCATATATTGATAAAATGCACAAATGGTGTCAATAATGGCTAGTCAAATACAATCCAAAGTAAATGTATAAATATTAAACAAAGCTAATTTCTAAAAGACAGACCAAACCGTTTCATAAATTTAAATAACTGAATAATATCTGAAGTTGACTTTTATAGCTAAATGCATGACATAGTCTCATCTCGTCTTAAACACGGCGAAAGTTCATTTGCTTAAAATAAATCGGCATTACAGACTTATATTTCTGTTTCACTCCTCCTCTCTCTAGCATTTCGATGTAAGTTGGGACAGCTTTAGTTATATGTTTCAGGAAAAAGAAACAATAAATGTAAAGGCTGAGAGATTTTTCTCATGGCTATCAATACATATTTCTTCATCAGCACCAATTAGACTTCGTCACCAATTAAAAGTAGCAACAATTCTTTCATTACGAACTCTTAAGCGATTTTTGAACAAGGAGTGAACTAATTGCAAAATAGTTGTAAGTGGGGACAAGATTTTAAGAACGGGCCAAGAAATGAACACTTTTTATATTCATGCTTAAGGCTTCGGCGCTGTGAATTTAGAGAACACTTATAAAAGAGAGACATTGTTGAATCTTATTTCTTTCGTGTGTGTGTATGTGTGTGTGTGTGTGTGTTGGATTTTTTATGTAGCTTTAACACTTTTTCATTCTTATCGCTACGCTACGATGTCTGCATTGTGGCACTTTATAGTGATGTCTAATACTGGGTCATCATACCGGAGACATGTAGCGTGATTTCCCACCAACTCACATTATCCTGAAACCAGGGCCAACCTGTCCTAACACTAACCTGTTAATGCTAATTGCCTAGCGAGGCAGCTGTTAGTGCCATTTGTATACGTCTTTTGTCTGACTGCCGGGGTTTCGAACCTGCGAATTCCCGTATCCGAGGCGAATGCCCTAACCTTTAGGTCACCGGACATTTGTTATTTATCATATGCACAGTATGAGAATTGTACAATATTATATGATACTGAACACCTTTATAATGCACGCACGTGTACGAGATGTGTGCCTAAAGATAGTATAGTGTATTAATAACTACTCTGTAAACAAACCATGTACACTTTTTTAGTAGACGCTATAGATTTTGTTCGATTAAATTTGTTTGTGATTGAGCTAAAGCAGCTGGTTCGTTTATTTGACTGCATATATGATAAAGTTAACGATACGGACGAGTTTATCGAGTCAGAAACGAAGCTTTCAAACAAACAATCAAATTCGCAACGTCAACAACAAACGCAATAATTGAAAATACCATTCTGATCATTGCAACTATTATTTAGGAGAATATTCATAAAGTTTGGCAAATATAATGGTTCCGACTATGACTAATGATTCATAGGGTCTAAAATTTATAGCATATAAAAGCATATTGAGGCCAAGGGCTATTGCATATCAATCAGAAATGTGTCATTTCAAACGTCTGCCAAGATACTAGATTCGAGAAAACAATGTAACTGAAGTTTTTGGCAGGAAACTATGAGCCTCAGAGCCAATAATCCAAGACAAAGAAAAACTATTATTTCCGCTGGGTAAATGAAGTCGCACAACAGCTGCTTTTCAGTTTTCCCCGTGTAACTATTTAGGTACAATGTTAGGCAAGCGACAGAAGACACACTGCATTATGCAGGTCAAAGCTGAGCCCCTCCAACAAGTGACAGGGCATAAGCATGCTTTGTTTAGCTGTTAATAACAATGGTAATAAATACACCTACATTTTTGTATCTTGAATTTCCTCAAATTGCGCTTTCTTAGTTCTTCAAATCTGACCGACATGTCCAGCAAAACCTAAACAAACACAGAATCTGTACTGGAATTTCGAGTAGCCTACATCTCCTGCTGAAATCCATTCCCCTTATTGCACTGAATTGACCTTGATCCAGTCCCTCATGATCAGTAAAGCAGAAGTGAGTTGGATTAACATAGACACAAAATCCATGCGCATTCATTCACGATATGACTCTAGATTTCAATTTTATGAAGAACAAAACAACAATTCTTATTGAAACTGATGTGTTTTGCGCACGTCTACGTTTAAAGGTCGCTTGGCGGAGCTATATGCGCACGAGCGCTGTTATTGTATATGATCAATCTACGGTTGTGAATTTTTTTTTGGAATAAAGTATAAATTCAATTACATTGTTTCTGTATTGTATTTTATTATTAAGGATTAGGTAGTTAAACAAAATTAAAAGGTCACTGTATTTCTACGTGAAAATATGAACTAAAATACTAAACTCCGCAAGGTCGTGCAGTATTTTCCGAAAAACTCGTTCATATTTTCCCAAACAAATGCAGTAACCTATATTTTTTCTACTTTTTGTGATCTTTGGGGGAAAAATCCATACGAAAAGTTTAGTTCCGTTAAATAATGTACAGTGGCTAGAAGAGGCATGCGGGACCAAACAAAAGTAATTGCATCAGTATAGGTTCGGTGGCATAAACCGTAGAACTGAGAGATCATTTTCAATATTTTTACAAGGCTGTTCAAACCTCATTGTCGCTCTTTCCACACTAGTTTTCCTTATTCCATACACTAAATTTTATGTTTAGGAAATTTAAATTTTAAATGAATAAAAGATGACAAATTTGACATGTTTATGATTGACATTATATTAAAGATATTTATGTAATGAAAGTTTGTAAGAATAATTATTTGCTTGAAAATCTTTGTATGTTGATTGTGTTCTTCATTTTAATATGTAATGATTTATATATTTAATGTGTGATGGATGATATTTAATATGTAATTGATGGCATATTTAATATGTAATGGATAACATATTTAATATGTAATGAATGGTATATTTAAGATGTAATGGATGACATATTTAATATGTAATGGATAGCATATTTAATATGTAATGGATGGCATTTTTAATATGTAATTGATGGCATATTTAATATGTAATGGATGACATATTTAATATGTAATGGATGCCATTTTAATATGTAATTGATGGCATATTTAATATGTAATGGGTGACATATTTAATATGTAATTGATAGCATATTTAATTTGTAATGGATGACATATTTAATATGTAATTGATGGTATATTTAATATGTAATTGAGGGCATGTTTAATATGTAATGGATGACATATTTAATATGTAATGGATGACATATTTAATATGTAATTGATGGCATATTTAATATGTAATTGATGGCATATTTAATATGCAATGGATTACATATTTAATATGTAATTGATGGTATATTTAATATGTAATTGAGGGCATATTTAATATGTAATGGATGACATATTTAATATGTAATGGATAACATATTTAATATGTAATGGATGACATTTTAATATGTAATTGATGGCATATTTAATATGTAATGGATGACATGTTTCATATGTAATTGATGGCATATTTAATATGTAATTGATGACATATTTGATATGCAATTGATGGCATATTTAATATGAAATGGATGACATATTTAATATGTAATTGATGGCATATTTAATATGTAATTGATGACATTTTTAATATGCAATTAATGGCATATTTAATATGTAATGGATGACATATTTAATATGTAATTGATGGCATATTTAATATGTAATTGAGGGCATATTTAATATGTAATGGATGACATATTTAATATGTAATGGATGATTTGGTAGGAATCTTGCATCCACCTCTCATTCTCACTCGTTAACAAACTTAGAGGAACGTACAAAATGATTTCTTTGCAACATGGAAGCTTTGCAAATCCCGAGGACAAAGAATCCAACAATGAGGAGGAAGTCATTAATGATGACTCTGAGTGCGTACTATTTAAACAAAAATAAAACAGCGGTCAGTAAAATCATAGTGGGAATATCAGAAAATGTTGCTGTTGCGAAAAATACTGTATTGCCATCCAGAATCAATGTCATTGCATCTTAAATTGCAGTACTATATCGCCGAGCGGATGGAGATAATACCTAACAGTGGAGAGATTGCAAGTTACACTTTGCACAGTTCATAATGCACCTGCGAAGCATACGGTACTCTGTTTATGCAACTTACTGTCATCTTTGTAAGTTAACACAATGTATTAGAATGGCTATCATCCAATATAAAGATGCCGATATATATTTTATAAAGGTCTACATTATTTTCCTAGTCTTTTATGCAAAACGTTCCTCAGTTTATTACTTTAATTTTTTTCAACGAATGAGGAAAATAATTGCATATGAATGTGACGTTAGTACGTAGTGTGTGTGTGTGTGTGTGTGTGTGTGTGTGTGTGTGTGTGTGTGTGTGTGTGTGTGTGTGTGTGAAAAGGACACCAATGCTACTGGATAGTTGCTGACTCACAGGGTGTTGTCTTTGAAAAGAAATCCTTGGATCAAAAGGAGATCCCAAATAATGTTGTGAAGGTGCCAAGGCTGTTTGGATATCGTCACAAGTAGTTGTTAAAAAAGATTGATAGAATTTGTAAGACCTTGTTATCAGGACATCGCATGTCCAAGACCATCAGATCGGCCAGGGGCTTCATGCTATTATTTAGCATACTTTTTGTGAGACTATGTTATAATAACGAAATATAATTTCCGCATCCCATATATTTTTGTCGTCATTTGAGTATGTCAATTTGTAAGAAAATTCGTTCAACGGAAGAATATGTAATAACTGCAATATTCTATCCACACAAAAAAGCAATTAAAATGTATACTTTCCTATATTAAAAGCTAACACATAGACGTTGAACAAAATTATGTAAAATTTCATCATTTAATAACTAAACATCATTTCACGCAATAAAATAAAACTTTAATGAGAAATGGTTGATGTTTCTAATTGTGTAGCTAATTAGGCTATGACATTACATATACTGCAAACAGTGCCTTAACGTCATGACGTTGCGCTCTGAAAAAGGTATGCATTCCATCTTAACCCCATGGATAAAAACTGAGACACTATAACAATAAAATTTATATTATCAAGGCTCAAAATCAATATTCTGTCAGAAAATGTAAGGTGTATTATTATCGAAATATTATGTAATAAAGCCAGTTCTTTTTTTCTGAATTTCATTTTATACGCTTCTATATTAATGCTGTTATTTCAAAAAGACATTCAAATGTATCTGAGACTAGTTAACTGCACTGATTTTAAAGTTTTAAAGTTTATGATTATTTACTGAAAATCATAATTTCTCATATCGTAGTTGATGCCCATTTCAAGTTTTAAAAGGTGGCCACGTGGTCGATTTTTTTTCCTACCAGGCTCGACCTTGGGATGTGCGGCGCCCAAGGCAGAATGCGGGGCCCAAGCTTACAAGCGATGATCTCGAGGCTCCAAGCAAAAATAAATGCATTGCGGAGATGCGCGGGACCCAAGGCGGTTGCCTCGTTCGCCCTGCTCTAAAGCCTGGACTGTTGCCTACAGTACCCGCAAGATGAGGTGATACTGCATCTTGTTTACTTTTATCGGAATAAAAATAAGTCCGGTTCGGAAACAAATTGTTAAAGAAAAACTTTCATTACTTTTTTAAAATACCGACCGCTATAAGAGAATGGATCCATAATAATAAAAAAAATCTATACATTTCTTCAGTAGATCCGTCACCAATGGCTGAGTTAAGAGAGTAATTTCTGATTGCAGTTGTTATTAAAATACTGCACGTTTGGAAACCAATAACATCTCAGAGCCTGTGATGTAACCCTTTGCAACGCAGCCAACCTTGTTTGGGATTTCTTGCGTAGAATATAAAAAATACCCTCTAGTCCTTATAAATCAAAATTTTAAGTTATTACGTTGCATATAGATATTTTAGTTGATAATATTTAGGTATCTTTTATTCGTTAATATAAAGAATATTCACAAAACAACCCGCACTGGATTATATGCCACCAACTTTCGTGAATAAATACGGTGAATGATGTCATTATTGCCTAAAATTACGCTCATAAAAATTAGTATCCACAGCACCTTATTGAATATTTTCCATTTTTCTTTACAATATCATTTAAATCGTCAACGAATCGGAATACATTCATGCTTATATATATATATATATATATATATATATATATATATATATATATATATATATATATATATATATATATATATATATATATATAAGTTTATAAGTTTAGGGTCTTTTCTTCCTAAACTTGTAACTTCGAGAGTCACGCTAATTTCTAAACAAACAAAAATAATTCTGAAAATCAAGAGAATATGCGAAATAGCACATTTTATTTTAAAGCATTACCTTAATTGCTTCTTTAAAAAAAGACTGATGTAATATTGTATTTGTCTTGTTTACCTTTTTACTGGACTGTTGTACTATTTGCCCGCATTGTTTACCTCTTTTAGTTGACTGTTGCAATATTTATCGGTTTTGTTTACGTTTTTAACTTCACTGTTGCACGGATGATAAAAACAACGTGCCATAAACCACATGGTTTAGGGACGAAAGAAAGATGTATTAGCAGTCTATTTTAAAGGCAAATATTCAAGCGTCCAACATGACTGGATTTAACTGATGAATGAAAGCAAATGCAGGAAAATGTTTTGCATCATATTTATTACGGAAAAACAAACTGTACAATAATGTAAATAATGAGCATTCTATGAAGTATATGTATATGAAAGTATATACAAATATTGTTTATTTTACATTTATCTGTGACGATTTACTATTGCACGTGCCCCTTAATGGCAAAAATTATTCAGTGCTGCAATAAAATCAAAAACACACACACAAGAAGTAACAAAAAGAAGATATGATTGCAGTGAAAGCTGATAACAATAGAAGCTACAAACTCTCTAATCGCTTAAATTTGGAATATAAATCAAATGCTGCTATCATGGAACTCTTTGGAATAATGTTTACATAACTACATTGCAAAATACTGTTGTTAAATATTTCTAATACATTTTTTCAAAATAATTTATTATGTCGATTGTAGATTTAATAATTTTAATTCTGCACATTTTTGTATAATCTGTTTGAAGTTCTGCATTCGAGAGCCATGAAAAAAGACAGCCTCTAGAGTACTTAGTCCAAAAATCTTCGTAATGAAAAGAAAGCGTCTGTAGTACTTAGTCCAAAACTCTTCGTAATGACACAATTTTAAGAAAGGAACTTTGGTTTGTAGACTCGACTGCTTAACCTACGAAGCCTTGGGCAGGAAGAAGAGGGGGATTTGCAATTTTAGTGTCCAATCCACAGCCACACATACTGCAGGTACAGGAAGTTGGGATTCTAGCGTGGTAGAAGAAATATTGTTGAACTTCAGGGCAAAAAATGACAACTTCACGTTCAACGAATGCTCCCGGGACACAGCTGAAGTCACGGTTGCTGCCATAAGCTCCAATATCACACTGCTGCCTCAAGAAACTGTTTCTCCCAGTGTTGTACCTATAATAATAATAATAATAATAATAATAATAATAATAATAATAATAATAATAATAATAATAATAATAATAATAATAATACATCATTATCATTATCATCATCATCAAGATTACATGTGATATTCTGATATGGTCCATGCTACACTATTTATTTAGTTACCGTCATCACTCTGAAATACTCTACGAAACAAAACAATTTGAATTTCCTGGTGAACCTTTTTCGGTGCCAACAGATTGTCATTCTTCAACAAAAATGTAAAGAAAATAGACAACTTAACTTTCTGCGCTTTTCTTTGTTTTTTTTGTCTTGTTTTTTATTGTTTATTATTTTCTTTTTTATGTTATCCTGTTTAGCTCCTATTCTTGCTTCCAATTGCACATTGCTAAGACCAGATCTGCGGTTACATGATGCGCCGGCAGATCTAGGTATTTGCCGTTCGTTAAAAGTAATCAGTAAAAAAAACAGCATAGACCACCCCACCCCACTGGCTGCCTTTTGCAGGCGCGGCAGATGAGGATTTTGTGGTTTGCAGTTATAATCGATTTATAAGCGAGTACTTTCAAATAAGGAGATATATCACAAGCATAAAAAATAATTTATGTATTAAATTACTCTCAAAATAGAGCGCTGACAGAACTACGTCATTTCCAGCAAATCTTGCAAAAAAGATTGTAAAAATTGTAAAGTACGTACTTTGGATGCCAACAGCGTGTGTAGTAGAGCTGTTGATTAGGATGGACAACACAGGCTTGGCGGTGGGAGCCGATTGGAGTGTACCACACAGCCTTTATCTCAACTGTCTCACTCTTGCACAGGTTTGTGTATCTGTACGTTGGATGAGTTCTGGAAAGACACAAATATCATACTAAAAGGTGGACGAGATGTTGCATCCCTTAGTTACGTGTAATATGTTGCAATATGCATTTTCACCAACACCAACCTATGCTTATCGAAACGTGATGTTTTCAAAACCTAATACATCCGTTCTTAGATGCTATGTTCACAAAGATAATAATGGTAAGATTCCTTGCGTTGATCTTGGAGGCAAGCGATTGAAATTATTATTATTATTATTATTATTATTATTATTATTATTATTATTATTATTATTATTATTATTATTATTATTATTATTATTAAACTTTTTATTAGTATTCTTTAACATTTTTATGATTTCAGAAGTATCAAAATGTTTATATTTTTAATTTCCACTTAATGTATAAACATTTTTTTTCAATAGAACTTGTCAAATGATAAAAAATGAGAATACCTGACACTGTATACAACTTTAGACAGAAGCTATCTCCTACATCTTGTAATTAATGAGTGTAATAAAAATACTTTCACGTTTGCGTTATCCATGCTTATAAAATATTTTGCTATTCACAAGAAAAGTACACTTACGCTTCCATACCCCAGTTGTCGAAGGTGGCACACTTCTTGGTATTAGATATATAGTTGGCGAATTCAAGGTTTTGAGGCAGACTGAGGTATTTGGTATCAGCATCTCTAGAGAAAAGAAAATCACTCTTATTTTTGTAAATTCTATATATGAACCTAATAACGCCAACAAATGATAAACATATCAGCTTAATAGCGCGCGCGAGTGCGTGTGTGTATGTGTATGTGTGTGTGTGTGTGTAGTTGTGTATGTATGCGTTTTGTTCGATAAAATGTAGTTTAAAAAATTGCAATGCAAATGTTTATAAAATCCTTTATGATTGCCATGAGATTTAATTCTGCGCCCATGTCTACTAGGTATTCAATTATACTTGTGCATACATTAAATGATGAATATATTTTTAGCCAAGTACGAAATAAAGACATTAAAACTTGTTACATTCATAACAGATATACAAGGAGACTTACGCAGCATAAGAGAGCTTATCAGTGCAAACATCCTTCTCTAACCAAGCTACGTTGTCATACCGCCAGTCACAGTTGCTGTTAAGAGGAAGCTTGAAGTTAAATTGGGCACTACATGCACCGAGTAGGGCGATCAAAAGAACTAGGCTCTGAAAAATAAAATGAGATCAAAATCACACTAAATTGTTTGGTTTCGGTTTGCTTAAGAAACCACTTCCATTACAACCACAGTATGTATCATTCAATACTGAATATAAAAACATTATAGAAAAAAAAAACACCTTTGCATATTTAAGCAGAAAAAGTTCTATAACCTGTTATCTACATGTACGTAGTTTTCACCTGTCTACAGAACTCACAGATCTTTAATTCCTGAATCCAAATGATCTGAGAATTACTATAGAAATGCGGCAATTTTGCAATTTCTCTTATCTATAATATGTACCAGAAAAATGTAATGGTCTCAAACAATTTAGCGGTGTTCTCTATTTAATATATTTTTAAAAAAATGGTTAATTTTAGATAATCAACTGTGATCAAATCTCAAAGCTGACTAATTATAACGTCATAGAATAGGAAACGTTAAACTTTTAACTAGATGTCGACTCATCAACGGAAAATATGCACATATTTCTTAAGTTTCTACATACCATTTGCGTTTTATCCATCTTGTATCTCTGCCACTTGGTTTGTGACTCCAAAGAACCATCAACGGCTATAAATACGGTCCCTGTCAAGGAAAAATATGTACAGGTCGTGTCTGATTGGTCGATGTAAAATGAGACGTAAGCATGGAAGAGCTTTTGACAAATAACAAATTATTCCCTCAGGCAAACGAAATAAGTCGAAGAAATATAAATATAAACATAGTAACGTCACAACCAACACCAACACGGTTTCGGCAACAATAAATCTTGTTGAAGACAAAAATATAACCACAAACTATCGTGGCAAAGAAATGGTCTTGAATAATACCGATCTAGCAGTTACGTAATTGATAACCAGTTGTGTCATCCTACGTAACAGGTCACGTTAATAGCTGTTTTTCGTATAGCGTTAGTCAATCGATTTTAAAATTTCGCCGATTGATTAGAGACATAGTTTCCTGTTCAGCCACTAATACTTTCTTCTTCTTTATGCTTGGTCGTGCCTTAAGACGAACATTGGCGGCGTTAAAGTATGCAAAATTGCATTGAAAATTTTGTTCCAGGAAGAGATAACAGTTTATACAGAAGTATTTTGACCTAATAGTTGTGCTAAATAATGAGGCAATAAAGTTCTTTTAAAATCAGAACAAATTCAATCCTCTGATTTAAAAAAAAAATCTCGTAAAATTACCACTAAACAATGGAATGCATTATTATTATTATTATTATTATTATTATTATTATTATTATTATTATTATTATTATTATTATTATTATTATGTTTCAATAATAAGATTCGTGAAACAATAAACAAATTTTCAGAGAAGCGAGTGATAAATTTCGCCTGAAAAATTATTTTCTTGATACAATTTTGCAAAATTATGTCGGGTGAATCCTTACACTTTAACTGTGAGAGATAAAAGGTAAAAAATAAGATCTCAATTGAATTATATCCAGTTCGACCACGTTTGGCGAGAGAGAAAGAGAGAGAGAAGAGAGAGAGGAGAGAGAGAGAGAGAGAGAGAGAGAGAGAGAGAGAGAGAGAGAGAGAGAGAGAGAGAGAGAGAGAGAGAGAGAGAGAGAGAGAGAGAGAGAGAGAGAGAGAGAGAGAGAGAGAGAGTATGGACATTAACATTCTCCAAGTTAAATTAATAGCTGGCACCACGCCGATCAAGCTGCGTGAGATTAGGCGCATTAGTGCATCTAATGCCATGTGTATGCTGATATAGCTGGGTGCCACGAAAATTTTTTTTTACCACGGTAGAGAGAGAGAGAGAGAGAGAGAGAGAGAGAGAGAGAGAGAGAGAGAGAGAGAGAGAGAGAGAGAGTGTGTGTGTTTTAGCAAGCTTGTAAATAATGTGTATTGTTATCTCATGTTTCGTTCTAATCAGTTTATAAATTTTATTATAAAATTATTTCATCTACATTGGAGAAATATCAATTATCCATTATAAGATGCCCATGGGCGCCCGCAGAATGTTGTGTATGCATGTGTGTGTGTGTGTGTGTGTTTGTATATATATATATATATATATATATATATATATATATATATATATATATATATATATATATGTTGTGTATGTATATGTGTGTGTTTGTTATATATATATATATATATATATATATATATATATATATATATATATATATATATATATATATATATATATATATATATATATATATATATATATATATATATATATATATATATGTGTGTGTGTGTGTGTGTTATATATATATATATATATATGCATGTATATATATTTATGTATATATATATATATATATATATATATATATATATATATATATGTGTGTGTGTGTGTGTGTGTGTGTGTGTGTGTGTGTGTGATTTCCAGGGGCTCACGTGGCGACCACCCACCCTTGACCCTTGCTGCCGGCTCTCATGAAGATGGCATCGAATTTTATACTGAATTCCTTATCGCAGCTTATCACAATGCACGGTAGGTCATGGACGGTGGAAGGGTCTGTGGGAACGCTGTTAGCAAAGACCATTTTCCCCCATTCTCCTATTTTCTTCTTACCTACATCTATCTCCCTAAGATTCGTGACCCGAGAGACGTACTGAAGTATGTGACCCGAGAGACATACAAACGTATGTGATCCGGAATCCTGACGAGATGAAACACATGCAATTGTCTATCTTGTCATTAATTGACTAACCGCCAATCAATCCATTTTCTTAGTTTAACAACAGCACTTACTAAATATGACGTAAACCCAAACAATATTTAATTCGTTTAATATTCTACAGTATGGATGGTCAATGTATAAACCCCGTTCGAATCAATAACGCATGTAGCATTCTGTGAGTTTTTCTTCACAAAATGGCACGGCGCTATTTTATTCGCACACCTTCCCGTTTGTTTGTTTGTTTGTTTGTACCCTCTAACAATTTTTAAAATGTAAAGCATCAAGAATATAAAACAGTGCACAAAACATTGTCTTTTCATTCATTGATTTAAAATTTCCAACCTGACTTTACCAAGTATTTCTTAATATTATCGACTTTTTGGAGTTTCAAAGGAAACTGAATTTCCCGAGGTAAAGAAGCAGACAGACATCTCACTGTCATTTCTGTTTTTCTCGAATGATCCCTAGTAAAATATAATGTCATTATTGAAACTGAATATGCTAAGTATACCAGGCATTGAATCTTTCATCTGACTGTGTTAAAAATCTCATTATCTTAACATGTATTTGCATTTGATAACACCTTGTTTTTATAGGTGCAGAGTTGCTACTCCAGGTCTCACCGTCTAGGGGAGATAACCGCAACAACGAATTGTTCCATGCATCTACGAATTCTCTCTCTCTCTCTCTCTCTCTCTCTCTCTCTCTCTCTCTCTCTCTCTCTCTCTCTCTCTCTCTCTCTCTCTCTCTCTCTCTCTCTCTCTCTCTCTCTCTCTGTGGTGGCGGCAGAAGTTAACATTTTTTAAAGAATGAGAGATGTAATGTCTGTCGATCGGAAACGAGTTCTGATTGGTATCTGAATATGTATAATCTTAAATACAAAGCTGAATGATTACACTTTCATTGTTTTTAAAAAAGGATTTTATAAAACGCTTTACTGGCATGAATATATATTACGCGTACTATATAATACATTAATTTAGTATATAATTTCAGTCACTTTTTAGTAAGACTGAAAATGCAGGTAGTTTTAGACAATTCTGAGATGAAAAATGAAAGCTTATGGAAAACGTGCAAAAGCAGGAAAGAGATGATTTACAGAGAGAATTATAAATATACACCAGACAGAACGGAAATTGATATCCCTGGTTTCTATAGAAGAATGCTTGATAATAGTAATCAGAATTAATATTCAATACACAAGTATCATAATTTTTAAATCGTACTCTACAGAGACTGGAACCCAGGTTTGTTCGTAAACGGCACCCCATCGTCTTGCCTTGCACAAACCAGTCTATATTCTGTAACATGTAGCATGACCACCTAGTAATTAATTCTTATCTATCTACACAGTCATTACGGATTCCTATGAAATCTCATTAAGCTGTTAAGATAATGAGATTTTGAAGAATGTAAAGGAAAGTAGTCCGAGGGTTAGTTTGTGCAAAGGTTCACGATTTGTAAGAATTTTAGATATATAGGATTAATTATAGACAATTGGAAATATACACCGGACAGAACGGAAAGTTTTTACATATTTCTTCGAAGATACTTTTACAAACAAAATTAAATTGCATTATAATAATTTTTATTAACAAAATTACACAATGTAAACACTGGTAAATGCTGTCAAAGCAAACACTGTTTTAGACTAGAAGTTTATATTCAGCAACAAGTAAGACTTTAAAATAAATTTAAAAAAGCAAACATTATTCATAGATGTGAAATCGATATACAACAATATATAAAAGTATTATACGTTTTCATTATCTTAGTACAGCATTAGTTCGATTTTGTTGGTTATTTTTTTGGGGGGGATGGGGTGGTTTCTGTTGAGTTTTTTTTGTCTTGCTTTTTGGGGGGGGTGTTTGTTGGGGTGGGTTGGAGGCAGGGGGATATCTATCAAAAAGAACAGTTGAGATGTCAACATCATTTATACGTTTAACGAAATCTCAGCTTAATGAAATCTCAACCCATCGTATATTGAAAGATTTCATCCCTCAAATCTAACTGCATGGTGTCTGTTGTCTGCAACTAAGAAATATTTCGTGCTTCTAATAAAAGTAAACACTTTCTATATTTATTCTCTATTGTTTGATTTTAAAGTATACTTAAGATAGGCAAAGGGATATAACTCAAATTAAATCCAGTGAGGGAATTATTAGTCATAGTGGTTATCTTCCTTGATATAGTTTGACAGCTTCTAGGACTTCCAACTGTCCTTACAGAAAATGTTCACTGACAGTAATTGCATAAATGTTTGCTCAAAAACATTTTAACTGTTCAAAGAAATAATAATAAAGTTTGTAAATAAAATTACATATGTTAAACGTATATTAAAATTACAAAAAAATTATAAAAAGTTTATAAATAAAATTATTTATGTTAAACGGTTATTATAAAATTATCAATATATCGTGCCGGATTTAGACAAATTGAGGCCCTAAGCTATGGGAAGCTATAGAGGCCATATCTGGTATAAAAATAATTTGAGGAGCTCCTTCAGACTGAGTTCAGACTTTGGGGCCCTAAGCTGTAGCTTGTTTAGCTTATGCCTAAATCCGGTACAGTAAATATATGTTAACGTGATTTGTACTACATTCCAGATGACTTCGTAGCTTGATCAAAAATATATTTATAGTTTGTTTTGTTTTCCCTTTTATCACAAATTGGAGAATCGAAAGTGACAAATGCCACTTACATTAATAAAATCTCTACAGTATTATAATGTCTGCTATGTCAGTCTATTATTTTGTCGTGACTATTGTTCAGTATTGTGCATTGATAGCAGTGTGTCGTTTGCAGTGAAATGTGAATTACTTTATTTAACTAGTTCATCATAAGTTTTCATTTTGTAAGAGTGTAATACGGTTTACACAAATCGACTAACAACTAAGTTTGAACAAGACAAGTTAGGAGGCCATCGAGTTGTAAAAAACAGAAATAATGTAATTTATATTGCTTTATCGTGAGCTTTTTTTTTTACAATCAAACACTGCCAGGCAGCAAGTGTGTTTCATAAACCAATATTACAGGGCTTTCAAAGTCCAGATTCTCCGTAATTCAATATGACAGCTTTATAATGGAGATAGTTTGCATGTCTGCGGCTTCGTGGAGGAAAACTGTCAAAATGCAAAAACGTGACATAGTTTGACATATTTCATCTGGAAAGGAAACCTTTATGCTACTATTAGTGAGTAGGGGTTGAAATGAAAAGCAATGAGTGTTACCTGAGTACTCCATGCATAAATAAGAAAAGCTACAATGAAAGAATAATAACAGAAACAATTTTGTTTAATATTTACAACGCAATGGGGGAAATGAAAATCGATTTTCGTTGGTTATTAGCATAAGTGCGAGTGAAAACTTTCCAAACATCAGTTACAAACGTGAAAATAATATTAAAAAATATCTTACATATGTGAAACAGGTTGACGTTATTCACATAAGTGAGAAAAGAATTTTACATATGTAAAATAGTTTTTTAGATATGTGAAATCAACAGTTTACATAACACTGATATTGGTTTTATCATTTTATCATTGTAAAGTCTAACTCGATCACACACTCTTTTCAAGAAATGGATTTTGTCTCGTCCGGGTTGGCGTTACCATGTACAGCATAAGTCTTAGATACTAAAGTTATGATCATTTGAGTTCATATATAATATATACCATACCAGTCAAGGAATCAAAAAGTCTGAGCTAGACTGAAAATTGTACCGTATTAATACTGTTGGAAATGGAAGGTACGGTAAACGTCATAATGGATCAGTAGCTGAATATGGTTTCGGACAGCATCTTGATGACATGAAGACATTATGCAGTGTCAAAACTGAATTTAGAAACACATTTGCAGAGTGTAACTACTCAATGTTACAAAAGTCAAATGGACCCGGTGCTAATTACACCAAAATGCATTAACATGAAGCCTATTTCGTCCTTACATATTAGTCAAAAGGTTTATTGGTGCCAAGGTTCACGAGTTTGAAGAATTTAAGGGTCAGTATCCTGAATTCCTATTTGTGGAAAGTTTCACAGTTTTGAAACTGAAATGGTCAGTAGTCCGAGGGTTAATTTGTACGAAGGTTCAATGAAGAATTTAAGGGTCCGTAGCCACAAACTTCATTTGTGCAAAGGTTCGCGATTTGAAGAATGTAAAGGAAAGTAGTCCGAGGGTTAGTTTGTGCAAAGGTTCACGATTTGTAAGAATTTTAGATTAGTAGTGCAAAGGTTTGTTTGTGCAAAGGTTCACTAGTTTTGTTTGCTAGAATTTAACGATCAGTAGTCAAGACTCATTACAATAGTTCAGTGAAGGTTCGTTTACGTTATGGATAAAATAACTGGTTTAGGTTTTGTACTTCTATGTTACCCAGACTAATGACAACAATTATTGTTGACTGTGTCTTGATCAGTGCCGGATTAAGGCCTTTCACGGCCCTAAGCATGGACAATATTAGTGTCCCCCTCCCCAAAAAAACGTGAAACTCAAAAATAAGAAAACCAGCAACAAAATTATAACCTAAAAAGGAGGGGAAATACTATTGTTGCCATTATTCAAAATCAAAATATACGTTTATGCAGATTAATCAAATGATCCATGCTTGACAAGCTAGGACAAGAAAGAAAGCTATATTAGTAATGTGACCAAATATTTTATAGAATAATAAAGAAACTTTCTTCTGTTGAAGAGGCTGCGAAGCAATTACTGTTCATTTTGTTTGCATTCCAAAAAGTCCTAGCACTTTTTGTCCGAGTTACGATAAGGATGTCAGTTAATATTGTGTAATAATATCATAATCTTTATCATATTTATCATAATCTTAAGAATTATCAATTTCTCAGACATTACATAAATCTACATGACTTTTTAGCAGGGCTAAATCTTGCAGTCCACTAGCTGGTACCATTTAGTTTTGAATATGCTCAAAGACTGGTACAGTGTGCAATGTTTATCAGGAAAAAATAGAATATGACCAATCTTCAAAATATATACTATTCTTAATTTGATTTGCTAACCTACTAATAGCAATAAAAAATTATAATCTTCAAACATAAAATAACTTTTGTTATTGTTGGCTATTGTGACATTTCTAAATACATACAAGACGTGCAAATTGTAGCCTTATTTCTGTTTGCAAACACATACCACACTGCAGACCAAACAATTCAAGTCCCAAAATGTGAAAGTATACAAATATGAGAAATTTATGTAATAAAATGAAAATCGGGTGAGGCTAAGATCTGTTGAGGTTATGTACATATGCATACAAGTGTGCATACTAAATATCACACCTCTTCTCTAACAGCAGGCATTTATTTTTTATTCTCTTCAATTTATACTTTTTGCGAAAATATAGACAGACAAAGAAGGACGGTAAAATATTTTAGATTTTTATGGAAACACAGTTTTCAAGTTTTTTTCAAATTTCACTTATTTGATCAAACCATGAAAAAACTTGGTCAATGGTACTGGTAAGCATAACTTATCCAGACTTTAAAAAAGTATTAATTCAAATGTTTTCTTCTTAGTGATTTTATCTTTTTTATTAACCAATTGTACCATCAATGTAGGGTAAGTGTACTTGAACGAAAAACCAAATCTGGCCTGGTATTCACAATCACATAGTCTTGTGCCATTGTGTATTTAACTTGAGTCCATGGCTGTTTATTAAAAGAGTAATTTTGTAAGCAAAAGATTACATAGCTAACTTTTGTCTATAAGGATAGACTAAACTTAATAACTAATATTTGCATGAGTTCAGACATTGGTTTTCCCTTTGGAAATTCACAGTCTGCCTAATCTTTGTTTTGTCATTTACTAAACTTTCATTAATAAGATCTGACTTTCTTTACTACTAAGAAAGTTCTGGAAATTAACTACTAACACTCTTGCTGGCCCTTTTTACTTGTCCTTTATTTTTGTATAAAGATTGTGATAAATATAATTATTTCAATGTTAACATCTATCTAGTTGAATAAGTCGTTTTTCTGTTCAGTTTAATTCGAGAGGATTTATTTATTATTTTAATTATTCATTAGAATTTCAAAGTGCTCATTTACTTTAGAACTAAATCGCTATTTTGGAATTATTGTGAATTCATTCAAGGACATTCTGGACTATATCAGTATGATTCAGCGACACTGCTAGCACAGTAACACATTTAAGGCTACCGGCACATGTGTACATTCAAGATTGGAATTCATTCAGAACTTCAATAGAATTCATTCTGAATGCTTTATACTTTTGGACATGTAATGAAACTTTTATGATTATTTGAAAGTTTATTCACAATACCACAAGTAATTTTAAATTTTCACTCTGTATTATAGGAAAATAGATAATTTTCTGAATTGTACTAAATATGGTTTTGCTTTTATTTACTTACTTTAATACCATAAAGTCATAACACATTGTCGGTAGAAAGACAATAACATGTTGTATGTGCATTGCTGTAATTATATGATGAATCATTTTTGAAGTAGATAGCCCTACATAAAATAAACATTTATTAAAACAGGTTTACATAATAGTCTTGTGCAGTGCCGCGTACTTGTTGCATTTGCGTGTATTATGCAATGCATGGGCACAGTAAGAAATGATTAAGATGGAGAAGAAAATATATCTTATAAAGAAAAACGTTCTGCCCAGAGTCAGTTTGCTCTTGACACAACCCAGGTACTGTCTATACAGCATACACAGTTTATATACTAAAGACAGTTTAGTTTCCGATGCAAAAATGTAAAGCATGTTGAGTGTATACACCTGTAAAGGTCATGCTGTGTGTATACACCTGTAAAGGTCATGCTGTGTATATAACACCTGTAAAGGTCATGCTGTGTGTATACATCTGTTAAGGTCATGTTGTGTGTATACACCTCTAAAGGTCATGCTGTGTTCATACACCTGTAAAGGTCATAAGTCATGCTGTGTGTATACACTTGTAAAGGTCATGCTCTGTGTACACACCTGTAAAGGTCATGTTGTGTGTACACACCTGTAAAGGTCAAACTTGTTTGTGTCAGGACTAATCCTACAGTTACAAAGATCACCTTTGGCAATTTAAATATATCTGACAAAGAATAAAAAAAAGACTTAATTGATATGTGACAACATGCAAATTTTCTTGTGCAATTTTAGACCATCAGCATGGTGTTGTAACCATGCTACCTTGATGGATTTTGAGCACAAAAAGTGAAACAGCTGTATACACTCTAAAGAAACTCATCAGGTATCTGCATTCTAGAATACTAACTGCCGAAAGGAATCAGTGCCTGTGAAAGTTACTTAAATTTTACACCTTAAGTTTTGGTATTTTATCTCATTTTCACAGACACTTACATTGACAGCAATGTAAGTTGCAGAGTGTATTAAATATTCACACATTTAAATAGTTGGTCACCAAAACATGTATTCTTACTCTTACTGTAGCAGATACTTTGATTCTATGATACCTGGCAATATCAAAACTTCTTTTATCTATTTTTTTCCTTCTCTATTACCTAAATATCAACAACAGTAATAATGATAAAAGAAAATCACAAAATTTGTATCGTTTTATTTTGTTCCACTCATAAACATGGTAAAAGAATGTTCAAAATTTTTCAAAAACAAATTTATAAAATATGCAAATTAAACATCTAAAAAATTAGTTGAGAAATAAATCATGGTCTATGTGAATACTCATTTACAGTGTGAACATACATTGCTAGGTCAAAATATGTAGACACCAGTGCTGATTTCATTGGAAGAACACCATCATTGCTATTTGTAAACACCCTCCTACAAAAGTACTAAAGAAAATGGTACTTGTAGATCAAATACTTGGATCTTATCACAGCTTTGAATATTTAGGTATGAGTTATAAAGTCATCTTAGGTGAAGCCCAGGGACAATGATTACTGATGCATAGGGACCATGATTACCGAGGCCTGGGGGCAATGACTATTGAGGCCTAGGGGCTATGATTACTGAGGCTCAGGGAACATGAATATTGAGCCTAGGGACAATGATTACTGATGCATAGGGACCATGATTACCGAGGCCTGGGGGCAATGACTATTGAGGCCTAGGGGCTATGATGACTGAGGCTCAGGGAACATGAATATTGAGCCTAGGGACTATGATTACTGAGGTCCAGGGAACATGAATATTGAGGTCTGGGGACCATGATTACCGAGTCTCAGGGGTCATGATCTTTGAGGCCTAGGGACTATGATTACTAATGCCAATTAACATGATTATCGAGGCCTAGGGACCATGACTATTGAGGCCTATGGACTATGATTACTGAGGCCTAGGGAACATGATTATTGAGGCCTAGGGACCATGATTACCGAAGCCCAGGGAACATGATTATTGAGGCATAGGGGCTATTATTACTGGTGCATAGGGACCATGAGCATCTCCTGAATCACAAGCTCTTTAATCTTCTGCTGATAGTACTTTTATAAAGATGACTTGTTAAAAGCAAGAAAAGATTATTTGCAATTGTCAATAAATTGCAATAAAAAAGAACATGATCACCTCTTTCCACTTTTGAGTTTCTCTTATTTCTTGTTCCTATATACATGTACTGCCCATTGCAAAATCGTTTCAAGCATTTCTGAAGTGTTAAAAGTGATAATTAACTTATTTCATATATGTTTGTACCATTAAAATCTTTCTTGTCTTACTGATATATGTTTCTGCGTGGCACCATGTTTTGTTTACATCACTGTCAAGGGTAACAAAAGCAGTTGCTATAAATTTATGACTCCAGACTACAACTGAGATGGTCATTAGTGCACACAGATAAAATCAAGCTTGTAGAATAATAACTTTCCATTTAGTGACCGTTTGAAATCTTACATTGTCAGGTGACTACTCATTTTTGACATGGCATTGTATTTTGTAAACAGCTGAACATATGAGATTCTTTTCTGGTTATATAAGCAAGCAAGTCGTAAACAAAACTGCATGCACATTTTTTGCTGAGTAAGCAGAAAGAACAAGTTTGATACGGATACTTTGATGTCTGACTGCCTCAATGTATTGAATAACCATTCAAACAAGTTCTTTTCACCATAAAGAGAAAACCATGATACTGTTCTATATTTATTATGTACCCCCTTTTATTCTTTACTATTAGCTTTATTGTATTATTCAAATTTAAAATAAACTAGGAATTATAAAACTTTGATTCAGTGTCTAAATCTATTTATGCATGGACAGCAAAAAAGGACACATATCTAGTTGGAATCTGGCTGTGTGAAAGAAACATAGACTTCACAGATGTATCAAATACCAGATCAAGAATATAAGATTAAAGGAGTATTATTAAAATTGATTATCACAAAATCATGCACTGTGTATAAAATATACACACTAAATAATGCTATTAATAATAAACACTCTACAAAGAAAGACATACGTACACATATGTCAGATGTTTTACTAGATTGAAACTTCCCTCTATAGTTTTCAATTTATATATATATATATATATATATATATATATATATATATATATATATATATATATATATATATATATATATATATATATATAATTCAGACACAGATATTTTATCATGTGACCCAATAAATCTTATCTTTAAGATCCAATAATGCAAAGTGACTGAGAAGAATTATGCAATTGTCCAAGCAGACCAGCAGAAGTGATAGCATTTGAAGAAAATAAAATTTGAATTTTCCATGGCTAATGCTACTTTTTCGTGTAAAAAATACAGAAAGACCTGAATTTATTACTTGAAATTTAGGACAATAATTAAACACAAAAAATGAAATACATGAAATACAGGTCAAAAATATTTTTTCCTCTAGTATTTAAAGTTTTTCCAGAAACAGGACCATGGCAATACTTTAAATAAAACAGCATAAAATTGCTTTAAATTTGATAATTTTCATACTGTATTTTAATATCATACTTAAAAATAATATGTACTACCTTGAAAACGTAAATTTGATGTGATTTAATTTCATGTAGAGAATGTGTCTCGAGGTTTTGAGGTAAGCAATGCTATGCACTTTAATTTCTGAATGCTGCAAAATTCCCCACAGGTTTTTGTGATCAAAGTTGTATGCCAGCATGGAAATGGAGAGGCATTAGTCCTGTTGTATATCAAACTTCAAGTTTCATAAATAGTACTGTGTATGCATAACAATTTTAGAAAACACTACACATATTACATATCACTACATATATCACATGCCATTACATATATCACAAACATGTATACATAAATATTTATCATAGATAAGGTATGTTAAGATTAAAAATGGGTATGTAAAAAATCAAAATGGATATCACAAAAAAACATTACCATTGATACTACGTATAAAAATACTCTGCAAATCTGAAAAACATACATGGAAGCTGTCATGCAATAATTGAATCTTCTCTCTATAGTATACCATTTTAAAAGGATGTATATACTTCATTCCGATATAGAAATCTTGTCTTTGTAACTTGGTAATGAAAGTTGACGGATAAGAATGATAGAATAGTTCCTGCTGACAAGCCAAAAAATGGGAACATGTGAAGCAAATTAAAATTGAATTTTACATGGATCATACTCACTTTTACATTGGTCATACTCACTTTTACATGGATCATACTCACCTTTATGTGGATCATACTCACTTTTACATGGATCATACTCACTTTTACATGGATCATTCTCACTTTTACATGGATCATACTCACTTTTACATGGATCATACTCACTTTTACATGGATCATAATCACCTTTATGTGGATCATACTCACTTTTACATGATCATACTCACCTTTATGTGGATCATACTCACTTTTACATGGATCATACTCACTTTTACATGGATCATTCTCACTTTTACATGGATCATACTCACATTTACATGGATCATACTCACTTTTATCATACTCACTTTTACATGGATCATACTCACTTTTACATGGATCATACTCACTTTTATCATACTCACTTTTACATGGATCATACTCACTTTTACATGGATCATACTCACTTTTACATGGATCATACTCACTTTTATCATACTCACTTTTACATGGATCATACTCACTTTTACATGGATCATTCTCACTTTTACATGGATCATACTCACTTTTACATGGATCATACTCACTTTTACATGGATCATACTCACTTTTACATGGATCATACTCACTTTTACATGGATCATACTCACTTTTATCATACTCACTTTTACATGGATCATACTCACTTTTACATGGATCATACTCACTTTTATCATACTCACTTTTACATGGATCATACTCACTTTTACATGGATCATACTCACTTTTACATGGATCATACTCACTTTTATCATACTCACTTTTACATGGATCATACTCACTTTTACATGGATCATACTCACTTTTATCATACTCACTTTTACATGGATCATACTCACTTTTACATGGATCATACTCACTTTTACATGGATCATACTCACTTTTATCATACTCACTTTTACATGGATCATACTCACTTTTACATGGATCATACTCACTTTTAGTGCAAAAAAAGAAGAAAAATATGATTTTCTTACTTTAACTGTAGGACAACCGGATGACTTTTAAAAACATATATAGGACAACTTTAGAAATTACAAAATGAGAAAGAAAAACATATACCACCAGTACTTACTTAAACAATCTTGTCAGACGCAAGACCAGGGCTAGACATTAAATTTGAAGAAAAAAAATAACAATGCTTTAAACATTGGCTAAGTTTCAGTAAATTTGCATCTCTAAATAGTGAAGTTCAGATGAAAACTGTTTGACTTGGTATGCTTGATATTTTGATTACATTTAAATAAACGCAACATTTCCAGGTCTTCATATTGATCAATACTTTACAATTTCATTTTCTGAAAATGGCAAAATTTTTCAAGATTTCACAAAATTCATAGACAGACATGAGGTTGCCCAGACGTTAGTCCTTTTCTAAATATCAAGCTTCAAGTTTCATAATTAGTACTGTGGATGCACAATTACAGAAAACACTCCATATATCAATAGAACCAGAGGATGCCAATTATCTGGATTAAATGGATTAAAACACAAAGTAATTATCTCAGTCCCTATCAGGTGAAAACATTGTATTGGAGTCTTTTAAAAATCACTAATCCTTGAGCTTAACCTAAACCGTCAAACAGTTGCATAGGTCTTTCCTGATCACATTCGTAAAACCCTTGATTTGTTGGATGGGGTACATTTTCTGTTATTGTTTGTTTTTTGTTGGGGTTTTCCGCTTTTTTGTAGCTCTATTCTTTTTCCGTCTTGATACAGATTCGCAAATGACTGGTCTCTTTGCATTTTCGTCAAATTTAGATTAGACGACGCACGATGCAGATATATGTTTTGGTGATGTATACTCCATCTTTAGTAATCACAAACTCTACAACTTTTTCTGTGCATTGTTCACATGTTTCTATATTTACTATGTCGTACTTTTCGTAGATTTTAGTGTTATCGACTCATGTGTTAAGCTCCAGATCAATCGTCCTTCTTTTTTTACGACACAGAGATTTCTGATATACACTTTCTGAAATGATCTCTCTCTCTCTCTCTCTCTCTCTCTCTCTCTCTCTCTCTCTCTCTCTCTCTCTCTCTCTCTCTCTCTCTCTCTCTCTCTCTCTCTCTCTCTCTCTCTCTCTCTCTCTCTCTCTCTCTCTCTCTCATGTAACCTTTCTTCAATGAACTCTGACGTTGCCATTCTATTCATAACGTTAGCGATGGCATCCCGCTATTTTCGATGGGTTTACATCGGTAACACGTGATGATGTACTCCGCCCATGTATTGCGAATCTATGATCTTAAAATAGGTAATATAAAAGAGTGAGAAGCAACAAGCTTTGTAAAAGTCGACTAAAAATGTATTTCCCTTAAACACAAAATGAAAATGTAAACATAATCTAGGGTATTAGGATTTAAATACCAAATAATCTTTGAATTACTAACACTAGTCGGGAAAGAATAAAGTTTTGAATAAAATTTAGTGGTATTCGAAATAATGTTCAACGCTGAAGGTGTTGATGTGCTTGGAGTGGCTGGTAGTCTCTAATGTACTAATATACCAATAGCCTGAATTCCAATGATGTGCCAACAATCTTTTAATGAATCACAATAATCAAATCCAAGATTTCCTTATTTTAATTCACTGTAATTCCATGTCAATGTCTCTTTCCAAGAATATTATATATGAGCATTTTGTATTTCCAGTGAATAACTATTTTTGACACAAATAATATGCTAGACACAACAGTAAGACTGGTTCTGTTTCACGATCTTACAGCACAAATAAAATAATTTTCCCAGTAAACAAGGCTATAATGCCCTCTACTTGACCTAAGTCACGATTGCTAAAGAACGTATTACTTAATGAAAACTTCCATTCCAGAAGAATCTGTTACTAGAATTATAATAAAGAACATGATAAACACAATGTCTTTGACTCAGACCAATATAAATATGTTTACTTCTATTGATAATGATCCTTATACTAAACCATCACTCATAAAAAAAAAAATTTAGTTATGTATCTATGATTTTGGTCAGGTAGACAATGAACATAATTTTGAACAAGGTCGGCTACAAAAAAAAAATTTAACTAACTTATAGCATATAATTAATTTTTTGTTTAAAAAAATGCAAACAAACAAATTCAAATTAAATATACAAAACACTATCGCTTCTAAATTTTCGTAATTCAGTCTGTAATAATCCTCTAGGAATGTTAACATTCGAAACCTTGGAATCCTGGCTCTCCGAGTTTCTAGAAGCGTTGAGCCATTTCTTGGCATTCCGTTTATATCAGAGTTATAGGCAAAATCAATGGAATGTCACGCTCATACACAAATTCACTCTGATTCTAAGAAATATTGATTATTGTCTAGGATATGTCACCGTATCTAGTCCATGGTGGTGATACATTATTTACTATCACTGATCGTAGTTTGGAATGCTTGCAAGTTTTTGTTTGAGAAACTTCACATTACAGTTAGGCATACCCACCCGTATGCCGCTAATTGTTCATTCTTGCCTTACAAAGGTTGTTGGTTCATAAATTATGTACAGCAAACTGAACACAGTCAAAATTATAATGTTCAAGATAATCCTAGCAATGAAGATAGACCTACATATCTCAGGATTAAACATATCTATCTTCGTTCAAAGACGACCGACCCCCACCCCCATGATGACTTGACACTTATTGTGTGCAGCTTATATATAAAATTTGTTTTCACACAATATTTATTGAACCATCTTGTATTATTATGTCAGACATTTATTTTTGGCTAATGCGAAATCGGTTTGATACATTCATTAATGTACAAATACTGTATGTAGTAAGGATTTATAATATCCAATGTTGCTTTTAATCCTATGATTTTAATATTTTAACTTTTGCTTTTTTTACAATTTGACCACATACATTAAATTGTTGTTACATCGTACCATTGATCATCTTGATGCTTAGCGGTATCACAAATATCTATATATTTGTTCACAACTTCATTTGCATTATCTATAAGCATTTCCATTATTAAAGAGACTTATAACCATTTCAATTTGATCTCCATGTTTTGACATTGAAATAATTATTATAAACGTTGCACATGAATAATGTTGGATATATCAAGTGTACGGCTGACATTGTAATCAGTTTGTTTAGCATTATACTCTTTGTATTACAGTTGTACGAACAAAATCTTCATTGAATATTTTTCTTGTTGAAATCGATGGAATGCCGCATAATTTTAAGATTCTTTGTTTCTTCTGTTCTGCAAAATAGCAATATGCTCAATGTCTTACTTTTGCCATTGCCTTACCAAAAACAAAGTTAATCATTAGTTTATATAAATTAGTTTAGCGATCACCATCTTGTTGTTTCGATTCACTTATTAGTTTAATATTATGCTTCAAATAGGAGTTCATCTGTGGTCTTTCTGTGAATATCATTATTCTGTGAGGTTTTGTGAGTTTCAGTCCTAGCTGCACAACAATAATGTAAGTATTATATTGGCAGAACATATTTTTCTTTTTCATTTGATTAAGTGCTTGATTGCTTTTCTACCAATATATTTTTACCTAAACAGCTCTTTTGATAATCTGATAACCAGTGATAGTTCAATTTGATAGCTTTCATGTGCTAACTAATCACTGTGCTCGCCATGCAGTTCTGGTAAACATTTCAGACCGATATCTAAAATATATTCTGCACGGTTACTAACAACAGTATTTAATATTACAACAATATTTATTTTGTTCCGGATTAACCCTTTATATGGACAAGGTTGTGTCACTGACCAGGAATATACTGCATTTTTATCAATGTATAAAATGCACGAGGATGGTTAAAGGTTTTATCATAATCTGGTAAAGGATATTATTTGCTTTTCCCTATATTTTTCCTCCAATTTCTGATTGATTATGTATCAAATAAAGGTTTATCAATATCAAAACAAACTAAATAGTTAAACATTTGATCCCGTATCATCTCGATAAACAATTAATTTACCGCTTAAACCAAACTTCGTTGATCTTGAGTATATTCTTTAATCATAATTTCTCTTTTACACTGGATTATATCAGCAGGAATTAATAAATTAGCTTCCAAATCCTGATAGTCTCATACCTATTGCAGCCAAATATATCCCAAATCAACCTACCATATGCAGAATCATTATCAGATATGTTTTCTTTTCCTAGGCTTGAATAGTAATCCTTTTTCTCAGGTAAATGGTTTCCTAAATTTTTAGCGCTATCTATTTTTGTGGAGACGTGTATCGTTTATCTTGATGACCTAATCGTGTTGTCCATGGGTTTAGATGGTCATATGAAAATGCTCTCTCATCTTCTCTCAAGTATCCGACATGCAGGGCTGAAGACGAGCTATTCAAACGGTAGGTTATTTTCCCTGGTCGTGTTTAACAGCTAGGACATATTGACAGGTTCAACCTAGGCTGAAGCCGTCAAAGCATCGTCTCAACCTCAGAATTTGCATGACATGAGAAACGTTCTGGGGAAACTATTCCTATTACCATCGCTTCATCAAAGATTTTACAGATGTAGCAAGACAATTGCAAATGCTGTGAAAATTTTCAGTGTACATCTCAGTGCTAAGAATAATTTGAGAAGTTAAATGATCTCACGTCACCCCATTCCCTATTCTTAGATACCCAAATATAGACAAAAATTCATTTTGGACAATGACGTAAGCCGTATTATCTCAGATGCATGATGGTAGGGAAAAAAATAATTGCCTATTCCAGAAAGGCACTCGCCAAAAACTGAGAGAAATTGCTTAATTATCCGGAAAGAAATTGTCACAATGGTATGTTCCTTTCAATACTTTCATTATTATTTACATGGAGTCGAGTTTCTTGTTGGCGCATACCACTGCGCATTGAACTGGTTCCTTAAATTCAAGAACCCGGAGGTATAAATAGCAAGATTGCTAGAAATTTTAGGAACGTATGACACTATAACATGGTCCACACCAAAGACATGGCGATGCTGACGGTTTATCACGAGGCCTTGCTATCCATGTGACAACTTTAAAAGGCAAAAATTTAAAGGCCATTACACTTCTGTACGAACATCGGGATGTTAGGCGGAATGCGTAATGGTTATGACGACAGACCTAATGGAAAGCTATGCACATAACGTAACTTGATTCAGAAGACGATTGAATCTGTAATAAGATTGGTTCATGTGACTGATGTCAACAGTCATAAAAAAGAAGGAGAATTATCGGACAAAATCAAAATGTAAGGAAATGTGTTTTTAGAACGTGGACTGCAAAGCAATTTTGTGGAATAGATTACAAGTCAAACAAGGAGTTCTTTACAGAGTCCGTTATGTCTCCACACGAGGACCAATGCATCAGTTTCTATTGCTATTATCACCGCAGTATGAAGTTTTGAAGTCATCCCTGGTTCTGGACATTATGGTATAACAAGAAGACTTGAAAGCGTAAAGGAACGATTTTATTGGCACAGCTACAAAGATAGTGTCTCTAATGTGCAAAGGTGTAGAGTGCCAAACTAGGAAAACACACCATGTCAAAACCGAGAGAAAATAAAAGTCTTGCACTTTGACATTATGCCACAGACGTGTAGTATGATGTCTCTGCGAGTCGTATTATATTGACACCAGGCAGACCATTCTTAACACTAACCAGTCAAGGCTGATCGTCCAGCAAGGCAGCTGTTAGTATTATTTATATGTCTCTGGTATGACTAAACCGGGGTTCGAACCCGCGATCTCCAGCATCCAAGGCGGACGCTCTAACCACTATGCCAACGGAGCGGTCCTGAGTATAGAACGTCAATTATATCTAATTTTCTCGAAGGTTAAGGTACTTTTTCTTCATAAGTGTGATGAAATTGTTCACGTAAAATGTTTGATTTGCTTATAATTTATTGTGAAATGTATGCTATTTTTTTGCGGTTTGAAATCGTGAGCCATTTTTACAACTATGTGAATTGGTCATTAGGCTTTCCACTCTTAATATTTTCAGAATTCTTCCCTATATAGTAATATTTGTAAAAAGTATGTCCTTCAATATCCCGAGTGTATCTCTAAAACCTATAAAAAATAAGGATGAGATCTGGTGTTCTGGCAGTTTTGGTTCAGCTGGGTTCCAGTGAAGGTCAAAAAGCCAAATAAACAAATATGCAAAAGTCTATATCTGAACTAAAGTATTAAAGTGTCTTTGAGTATAAAAACAAGGTATGCTAATTACCACCGGCACAATAAAAATTAAAGTGTATTTGGCCTAGATTCATATATAGCATTCGTATATCCTTCCGTTTGTGTGTACTCCCTACACGTTTAAAAGTAAATACGTTGCTACGTCTCTAGGCTCTTGGTAACACTAAAAGTAAAAGTAACAAAAACAAACAGTGAAGACAACAACCTTTGTAAAATTTAACAAATAATTTATTTCCCTAAAAAAAGGTAAAAATGAGAAAAAACTTTTACGAATCAAATCCAAAACTAATCCAAGAATTAAAATAGAAGTCATATTATTAGATAGTCCTAAATGAATCTGAGTTCGAGTCCTGATGAAATTCAAAATGGAGGGCGGTGACGTCTGTTGTAGCCGTCAAAGTGCTGTTATCAACTATTCCTTGTTGAATCACAGAAAATAATATTCCAGTTTTAAATTACGAATAATTTTCAATACATATCTTTGTCCAAAAATTCTATATGAGCACTAAAATATTCCAGGGATAAGAATCACTAATTCCATAAAAAAAAATTTCAAACTCAAACTGGTCACAACAAAACACCTTTAAGTGTCAATGATTCGAGCCTGACTTAACACATACTTTAAAGAAAGAAGTTATGCATTACTTAAGACGCAAAACAGATGCCCTTATGAGGGTCACGTTGTCACCTTCCAGAACGACGTAGAAGTTTTTTCACATGACAATTCTGACGTACTCAAGGAACGGCCTTGACTGAAATAAATGGTTCTTACTCTGGGAATGAAAAAAGAAAGATTTTAAAAATTTGTTTACTAGAACTCTTAAGGACGGCAACTTCATACAACGTTTCTGTTACTGGATGTTTATCGGAATTAACAGTAAGGTCAAACAGAATTGAAATAATTTTCTGGACAATTTCAAATCCAGTAAATAAAGTTACATTACAATAACAAGTAATGATTTTTTTTGATAAAAATTAAAATTAACAAACAAATAATTAAATTACATAAACATAACATCATCAAGGACACAAAAATGCATAAAATTTAAATCATTTTATTCATGATTTGACTGTCGCTCAGGGGTCCACTTTTTGTGTTTTAAAGCAAACGGAAGCCTGTTCACAGTTCATTTTTTGGTTTCTAGAATAGTCTATTTAAATAACGACTGTGTCGCCTGCGTCCACTATTTGCATTGTTTATTTTTTAAATTTCTAAAACAAACTTAACAAATAAAAAGGAGAAACGCTTATATGCATGTTTTTAAAAAGATGTTGATCTAATGCGTACGGATTTATTGAGATTTTTAATGACCACGAACTACGTCACACATTTTGCTTGAAAAGATATACTCGCCGACATAAATATTGCAACCATAATACTAAAGAAACTCGTTTGATTCGAAACGCCAACAAGTTGGCAGTTTCTTAAGAGGAAGTTATAAATCGATGAATGAAATGCCTAAGTTTTGTGCATTTTTTATCCTCGATCTTTTCGTTTCAAAAATTGTTAGTGGTACAAATAAATAGGAAGGTGTGCAAATACTATAATAATTCTTAACTCTGACCGTTTGTGTGTCGTCACTGCCGATCACTATCTGAGAACAGTGTTTCATTGGTCATTTTTCAGTATAAGCTTTGTCGTTCAGACACACTACTAATGCTGATTATAACGTTTCTCATGAGTTTTTTCAACGTGTATTTCCCTCATATCAGGTAAAGAGGTAAAGACTTCCACAGAGATATTTGATTAACATTACTGTCACCGTCAGGTACCCTTTGAATATCAGTATTACGATTTGCATTATCGAATTTCCTACTCAGTTACGTGTAACACTTTGAAATGAAAAACTTTCCAGGAATTTTGTAACTTTGGTATTACTTGGATGTTGAAGTAATCTACATGACACAACGACACGTTGTGCAGTGTCATATCCAACCATTGACATCAGGTTCCATACTATATCTCTACTTATATTTACCATCATGCTTCAAAACAAAAACCCAAGTCTAGTTCCCAACCTTGATTCGACTAGCAAAATCTTAACCACTTCAGTACGTCACACGAATTATATTTTGGTAACCATTAACTTATTTTTATGTGCAAAAATTTATTTTGGCAAACGAAGAATTTGAGTTAGAGATAATATGAATCATGATTAATTGAATATTTAGGCTGACTTTCACCTGCTGTTTAACACTAATAGCAATGTTGTCATTTCAACATGCTTTGATTATCATACCTGTTGTACACATTATTCTGTACACATCTTTTACAAATACATATTTCTAATTTTAATCACTAAAATTTGTGTGAGAAAAATATATAACCCTAGAACCAATCTAATAAAATATGCTGACCATTTATTTGTTTTGCTTTGTGCTAGCATAATCTAAATAAGAACTCATGTGATAAAAACATAATTTATTGGTATTGCAATGCACTGGAGAGATCAGTAAATGAGAAAGTTTTGAGATGTCTATCTATTCAATTTTATGTGGCCCTACCCCAGACACGTTACAATATTCTAAGTACGGACAAGACAAAAACTACGCCATTCCACCCCCACCACCAAAGTGATGGCATGATTGAAAGATTTAATAGAACGGTGATGGATATTTGAAATAAATACATCTCGGTGGATCAACGTGATTGTGATGTCCATTTACCCTTGGCAACATTGGCATATTCAAATATCAGTATGGAAGAGCAATGTGTACTCCCAGATCATGCTGAAGATAGGTATAAAAGAATAGAATTACCGGTTGATTTACTCTATGCATAACCACCACACGCGGGGGACGCTAAGAACCTTTCAGATTATGGTATGTAGCATAGGTGATGTGGGATATATACCAAAAAGCAAGGGAAAATCTTTATTGAAGCTACCTTCAATAAGAAAAGAAGATATGACAAAAAGCAAATCAAATTAAGTACAAGGTAGGAGAAGTCGTTTGCATCAGAATTACAAGCGAAACGGAGGGAGTGTCTCCTAAACTGCAGGACAAGTATGAAGGACCGTATGTTGTCATTGGATAGATCTCATATTTGGTTTATCAATTCAGTAAGACGCCAAATGCCAAAGAGAAGTTTATACACCATGACACTTTGAAGCCTTTCATGGCGAATATCGCATTTGGGTCAAACAACATACTATCTCGCCTGAGTGAGGGGAAAACAAAGACAGGAAACATACATAATTGCGCAAATATCATCGATACTCTGGTAAGTAAAAGGATAATGAACAATTTAATGGCAACTTTTGAAACAGTGATGCTCGCAGAAAAAGATTACCGCATAATCTATCGTTGAATCAGCCAGCCTCGTATCTATTATGAGTTAGTTACATTGTGTAAAACACTTGTGTAGTTCCATGATCTTGATATTGGCGACGTCGGAGATAACACGGTTGTTTGTGTAACCGGACATTATTGTACACTACGTGTGATTTGTTTTTATGCACGGTTGGTAAATATGCGTGAAATTTTTTTAGGGTTTTGTTTCTGTTTCTTATTTTGTTAAATTACCATGTTTGATGTCAATATAAGAAACAGTCTCACTGATAGGCTAGAAGAGTAACAATAACATCCATTTCCTCCTGGTGAAGAAACTTTATATAACCCGAATTTGTGTTGTGTCTGTCATTATAGGTCAGATGACGATATTCAAGTGCAGAGAATGCTTTGCCACCCACACTTGTAAGCATGGGAACCGGATCAGCTATTCATTATGGTAGCTGCATATAGATGTGTGCGTAGAGTAGTGTGTGTGATTTGGATTTTTAGCTTTAACTATTTTTCAGTCATATTGCTACGATGTCTGCAGTGTGGCAGTTTATAGCGATGTCTAGCACTGGGCCATCATGCCGCAGACATGTAGCATGATGTCCCACCCAGTCACACTATCCTGACACCAGGCCGACCAGTCCTAACACTAACCTCTTAATGCTGAGCGCCAAGCGAGGCAGCTTTTAGTACCGTAGAGCAGACCCCCACATTTGACTTCGCACATGAACATTGTGCACTACGTACTTGGTAGTGGTTATCAAGCATACTCTCCAGTCGGTAGCTGGAGATTGGAGAGGACAAGAATATGGACACTATCATGAGTATGACGACAAATTGACATCCAGAGTAAGGGGACGGCAAAGAAGAGACATGGGAACACATGGAGAAAAAGAAGCAAAAGAGAAGAACCAGGAAGAGGAGACGATTCGTTCAGATAGTATTTCAAAACATTTATTCGCCTTATTTGATCGGAATGACATTATATTACTGGATGAGTGGGCTATCTTCTCTCGCGTATATTGAGCTGAGACAACCATTCCTTCCGTCTCCACGAAGAATATCAAATGTGACATTGGAAGACGCCTAACAGTGATAGTACGTTGGGGTTGGAGAATATAATACTGGCACTAGAGTCCCCACTCAATTCGCATCTGATGTTTCAGCTATTTCGAGAGAAGTACAGGCGTATGTCAACCTCATTCCATTATCTTCCTACCTAGCAAAACTGTCAGTGGCCAAGAAGAGAATCCTGTTCTTGTGCAGGATGGACCCAAGCATCATATTCCCTCGGTACCAACAGAGGGAGCCCTGTTATTATCCCTTTTAGGGTCATGTCCCTTTATCCTCCAGCAATGAGAAACTGGACTGAAGTGGAAGAGGAACCCGTCGTGTTGAGAAGTTTTCTGAAATGGCCCTCATGGAAGCGGTCATCAATGATGGCGGATTCCAAGCCTATGTTACGAAAGATGGCTGCCCTAAAATTGAAGAAGGAGCAGAACCCATATGGGCAACAGCATAACAACTTCGTGCTAGAAAAGTACTGCCAGAAACCTCTAAGCCAAACGTTGTCGACATGGAGAGCATCCGTTGCTTGTGGTCTTATAACTTTTGCTACCTTCGAGACATAGTGACATCGGTTGAAGTTCAAAATGGTCTCCTGGAGCCATTCGGGATGGCAGCTGAGGTCAGGGACCAATCTACAGATCTTATAATTAGAAGGATGCAGAGTCGTCCTGTTTGGATAAAATTAAACAGGCAATAAAATGAAATATTATGGCCTGTGGTAAGTAATTGAACTAAAATTATAATAGGAAATTTAAATTGTGTCTTTTGCACCAAGGGAGTTGTACGTTGCATGGTGACTAATAAGCTTTCCGAAGAGAACACATCTAGAATAATTGGGAGGGGGGTAAAGTTACAAAGTTTTACATGACTTGAAACTATTTACTTTCTTGGAGAGATATCTAGTAATTTACTGATATGTAAACCTCTTGACTCACATGCATATGTAAAATATGTAAGTATTTATATTAACATAGTTTGTTTACATCGTTTGAATGCTGATTATCACCAATATAATAGTTGCTCTAACAAATTCATCCAAAGATGGGTATTTTGAGACTATGTTCAGTACAATTATGTTTTACCAACGAATGTTGTGTATGATTGACAAACGATTTTTATTTTGCGATACGTTTCGATGGAACACATGTATATTTTATGTCCGCCGTCTTTGTTTTGGAGGCATCCTCCAGTTTTCACTTTGCAGTATGTGCAAGCGTGTTTGATACAAAATTCAATATGGTTGTTGTGGCGACCATATTGGAAGTCAGGTCGGCACCATTTTCATTTACGACCAACTAAGCATCATAAGAAGTCTTTCAATGAAAAGCCGATTTTGATATGAACATACATTCAGGAGGATAAGAAATAAAAAAATACTAAGATGTATGTAATGGTAGCCATACTGGATACTTGAGCAACACCTTTTTCATAAAGGACCAGCTATACCTTGGGATGAGTTTGTGTATAAAGTCTCAATGCAATCCTCAAAGCAGTTTAGGAGGAGTTGTGATAGTAAGACGGACAGACGTACAACAGGTCATCCCATAAACTCTTCTGGTCGTAGACCAATAAAACTATAAAAAAAGTAGTGTTCGTTTATTTCATGGTGTAAATTGTTTTCTGACGTTTCTAAATTGACGCGTGTTCTTTGAATGTACGGGTATCAAATATGATTAGCAGATATTACAGTACGATCATCAGTATCACAATCCTTCCTCTCTACAAAATTTGGAATAACCGTATACAGTCTCAAAGAATTTAGTGTGTGTCACCCATTTCAAGGTGATAGTTGTCAAATAAATGGACTAAAGATAATGTTCATAAATCATTCAGATGTGAGGACAAAAAATAATTAAAATAGTCTAGCTCTCATTGTTGTTTATGTAGTTGAAGAAATAATTCAGCTTTTTGATCAAGGCAAAAGGGAATCTCTGGTAGTTTTTATCTCGTAGAAATTTAACTGAGATTTAGGAAACATAGGCAGCATGGTTTATACTAAAGGGAAACAAATCCAATAAATATAAATATACTTCAATATTTGTTGTTTAAGTATTATAATACTAGAGAAGCAAACGCTTGAAATATAAATCAGTCAAATTTACTAAACTAAGTTGTTGTGTATATCTATGTTTTGTGTAATGTTTGTTGCATGACTTTTTCTATATTGCGTGTGCATTTTGGCACATGACTCTACATAAACAATTAGCTATAAATAGGATGCTTATAAAAACCTTGAGTTATATAAAATAGACCTGTTTATGAATATGGAGTAATTTCTGGTTTACTAATTAAGTCCGGTGATTGAGTACTGCGACGTAAGTCACTTTGGCATGTATTGTGAAAAGTGGGAATAAATGGTGAAGCTTGTCAGTAAGAGTTGACTTGCATCTTAGCATCATGGTAGAGTCGTGGGGATATACATCTGGAGATAAATCTGCAATTATGTTCATCATAGTTTCCTATTTACAAATATTGTTTGCCTTTTAATGACAGTCTGTAGAAGTATTTAATGTTGTGTTTAGATTGAATTTGAGAGGAAGCATTTAAGTTATTAAGTACAGAGTGCTTATATGATTGGACTAAAGCAACATTTCTGAACAAACGTGAATTAATTCTTAGTAGCTTTTGAGGATGCCACTGTGATAAATGAAGACTGTTGGAACTTCAGGATGTTCCAGGATATTGGTACATCGGCATAGAATTCATTCTATACACTCTATTATTTTGGACCTGTGTATAACTTTATAGGATTATTTTGGATTTAATAATTCACTCAGTAAGTTCCTCTTAAATTTTCATTTTATAACTTACCCATAATTTGTCAAGTATTACACAAAAGTTAGTTTCCATCTTTTCATTATAGATTTTTTTTTTAAAAGCCTGTGCTATCTATTATACTGGATAAGTCATAGAATTTCAAAGGCCTGTGCTATCTATGATACCGGATGAGTCATATAATTTCAAAGGCCTGTGCTATCTCTTATGCCGGATAAGTCATATAATATCAAAAACCTGTCAAATCTATTATACCGGATGAGTCATATAATTTCAAAGGCCTGTGCTATCGATTATCCCGGATGAGTAATATAATATCAAGGCCTGTGCTATCTATGATACTGGATGAGTAATATAATATCAAGGCCTGTGCTATCTATTATACCGGAAAAGTCATATAATATCAAAAACCTGTCAAATCTATTACACCGGATGAGTTATAGAATTTCAAAAGCATGTGCAATCTATTATACCGGATGAATCATAGAACTTCAAAGTCCTATGCTATATATTATACCGGACTAGTCATAGAATTTCAAAAGCCTTTGATATTTATTATACCGGATGAGTCATAGAATTTCAAAGGCTTGTGCTATCGATTATTCCGGATGAGTTATAGAATTTCAAAAGCATGTGCTATCTATTATACCGGATGAGTCATATAATTTCAAAGGCATGTGCTATCTATTACACCGGATGAGTCATGAAATTTGAAAGGCATGTGCTATCTATAATGCCGGATGAGTCATAGAATTTCAAAGTCCTGTGCTAGCTATTATTTCGTATGAGGCATAGGATTTCAAAGGCGTGTAAAATCTGTTATACAAGATGAGTCATAGAATTTTAAAGACATGTGCTATCTATTGTACCAGATGAGTCATATAATTTCAAAGGCCTGTGCTATCTATGATACCGGATGAGTCATATAATTTCAAAGGCCTGTGCTATCGATTATACCGGATGAGTAATATAATATCAAGGCCTGTGCTATCTATGATACCGGATGAGTAATATAATATCAAGGCCTGTGCTATCTATTATACCGGATAAGTCATATAATATCAAAAACCTGTCAAATCTATTACACCGGATGAGTTATAGAATTTCAAAGGCATGTGCTATCTATTATACCGGATGAATCATAGAACTTCAAAGTCCTATGCTATATATTATACCGGACTAGTCATAGAATTTCAAAAGCCTTTGATATTTATTATACCGGATGAGTCATAGAATTTCAAAGGCTTGTGCTATCGATTATTCCGGATGAGTTATAGAATTTCAAAAGCATGTGCTATCTATTATACCGGATGAGTCATATAATTTCAAAGGCATGTGCTATCTATTACACCGGATGAGTCATGAAATTTGAAAGGCATGTGCTATCTATAATGCCGGATGAGTCATAGAATTTCAAAGTCCTGTGCTAGCTATTATTTCGTATGAGGCATGGGATTTCAAAGGCGTGTAAAATCTGTTATACAAGATGAGTCATAGAATTTTAAAGACATGTGCTATCTATTGTACCAGATGAGTCATATAATTTCAAAGGCCTGTGCTATCTATGATACCGGATGAGTCATATAATTTCAAAGGCCTGTGCTATCGATTATACCGGATGAGTAATATAATATCAAGGCCTGTGCTATCTATGATACCGGATGAGTAATATAATATCAAGGCCTGTGCTATCTATTATACCGGATAAGTCATATAATATCAAAAACCTGTCAAATCTATTATACCGGATGAGTTATAGAATTTCAAAGGCATGTGCTATCTATTATACCGGCTGAGTTATGCAATCTCAAAGTCCTGTGCTATCTATTATGCCCGATGAGGCATAGAATTTCAAAGACTTGTGCTATCTAGCATACCGGATGAATCATAGAACTTCAAAGTCCTATGCTATATATTATACCGGACTAGTCATAGAATTTCAAAAGCCTTTGATATTTATTATACCGGATGAGTCATAGAATTTCAAAGGCCTGTGCTATCGATTATTCCGGATGAGTTATAGAATTTCAAAAGCATGTGCTATCTATTATACCGGATGAGTGATATAATTTCAAAGGCATGTGCTATCTATTATACCCGATGAGTCATAGAATTACAAAGGCCTGTGCTATCGATTATACCGGATGAGTCATAGAATTACAAAGGCCTGTGCTCTCTTATGCCGGATGAGTCATAGAATTTCAAAAGTTTGTGCTATTTATTGTACTGGATGAGTCATAGAATTTCAAAGGCCTGTGCTATTTATTGTACTGGATGAGTCATAGAATTTCAAAGGCCTGTGCTATCTCTTATGCCGGATGAGTCATATAATTTCAAAAGCCTGTGCTATTTATTGTACTGGGTGAGTCATAGAAATTCAAAGGCATGTGCTATCTATTGTGCGGAATGAGTCATATAATTTCAAAATCCTGTGCTTTCTATTATGCCGGATGAGTATATAGAACTTCAAAGGCCTGTGCTGTCTATTATACCGGATGAGTCATAGAATTTCAACGCCTGTGCTATCTATTGTACAGAATGAGTCATATAATTTCAAAATCATGTGCTATCTATTATACTGGATGGATCATATAATTTCAAAGGCATGTGCTATCTATTATACAGGATGAGTCATAGAATTTCAAAGGCATGTGATATATATTCTAATGGATGAGTCATAGAATTTCAAAGGCCTGTGCTATCTATTATACTGGATGAGTCATAGAATTTCAAGGCTTGTGCTTTGTTTAGTACCATATGATCCTTTCTGATTAATCTTCCCTACTGTGAATGGGATTTTCATCTTCAGAATAACATTGTCATAAAGATGAAAATTAAAAGACACATCTCTAGTAAGGAACTTATTTTATATTTATAACGAAGTTGGTAAGCACGGAACTACTGATGTGATAGTAGCTGTGGACATCCTATGTTCACAGTTCTTAATGTTTACATTAAAATTTGTACATTTCTTTGCTCTAATATTAAATTATTAATCATCACCATGGTTTCAAAAATGTTCGCTCGTTCGAGTCTTTAGACAATGAATTATTTCTTGAGAAGTAATAGTAATATTGTAAAATTCTTGGAAATTTTGCTCTGAGGTTTCCAGAGGGACACGCTCGTCGCAACAAACAGGGGATGAATAACTTTTGCAGAATTACTCAAAGTAACCCCCCACCCAAATACAGGTTAGCCTAGAGCAAATGCAATCTGAACTTAGTCTTGAGCAAAGACAAGGCATTTCAGAAATGGCCAGTTGTATTTTTTCTGACATTTTTTTATACTCTTCAAAGCAAAATGAAAATTAACTTAAAAAACACACAAACATAGAAGAATTCTTATTTCAGACTGCATATATATATATATATATATATATATATATATATATATATATATATATATATATATATATATATATATATATATATATATATATATATAATGTAACGGTAATCAGTATATATTAGATGAATGAACGTGTTACAATTTATTTCGTACAAAATAAAGATGACATTCTGAACAATCACCGTTTGTACTCATTTATAAGATTAGTCAGACTGTCAACAACAAAGATCCTGCTTTTGATGTACTGTAACAGAATGTGCCTGCAGATCATGGTCTATGTTTGCCTGTTTTACTAATTACTCGTAACAAACTGCGCATATCCAGGTCTGCAGTTGCCTTATGCGACAGCAGTTCTGGATCTGTGCAACAGGTTGCAGTTGGCCTCGTGTTTTAAGCGATGGTCTCTTATATGATTGACCATAAAATTGAGAATGAGAACAGGAAAAAACACCAAAACGAGTGCAAACTGATTTGAGTCTGTTGTTATGAGCGTTTAAAATAATTTTATTATTGTTGATAACTTCAAACACCTAGCTATGTCTATTTTGGTAATGGTATCACGGTACCAATTGTACAACCCCAGGTGGGCGGAGCTTAAGGTCTCACTGGATAGTTTCGTATTTTGACACCCACCTAATTTTTAAGGTAGAAGGCATGAGCCTGATTATCACAACCCTAGCATTTATAAACTCATACATAAGCTAAATCTGTAATGTGGTTTACATTTACTTTGAGTTAGGCTTGTAAATGGGTTGCCTTCTTGGTGACTGCCTGTCACAGTTAGACCAGCACTGGAGATCAAATGCGTAACTTAGTCTGCAAATGTGCATCCGACTTGGCTTACGTATTTACATGTGTCTGCTTCAGAGGTAAATATCTAAAAATCTACATGGTTGAGGGGTGATGAAAAGTATGTTAATTTGTTATAGTACTAGTGAACTTTCAAGATCAATAAGGTACATACTGACTCCGTGAGCCTGCTTCTCACAGGAACAGGTTGAAAATAGCTCTTTTCTGTCAAAAATGAATGTAAAAAGAGGGGTTGGTGGTAGTATAGGTTCAGTATCAAAACCACCAGTTGCATAAGGAATTAACCTTAATACCTTAGTCAGAATCTTACAAGCATCCTTTCAACAAAAATCATTAGTTAGTTTTTATTTGTATCTTTATTGTAAAATTATGATCATTTTTCTGCAATAGGTCATTGTCGGATGAAAATTTGGCAAAACAACTGTCCGGTGAGACCTAAGGTGTAGGGAACATTGCATTCAGAAATAAACGACGAAACTAGCTGTGATTGGTGCATTATGTAAGAGTTGTACTTTCTGTTAGGCTTTAAAAAAAAGTTGAGCCTCTTAGCAACATGAAAAATTATGTTAATTCATATCTAGATCACATTTTGTATTTTTAAAGATTTTTTTAAAATGTGGTACATATGACTGAAAATGTGTCCGGTGTAACTAGATAACTCTTACCCCTGTCTAGTTCCAGCAGAGTTATCTCTCTTAAATGCAATGAAGTACCTATTTTCGATGTTATCAAATTAACAATCTAACATTGTTCTCTGTGACAGTGTGTGACATGCATGCTGAGGTAGGATAGAAAGTATATTTATTTCGCAAAACATTAGCATTGCGGTCTATGGAAAAGCAATTGGTACCGTGATACCTAATAGCATACACATTTTACGACATATTCGGTTTCCGGTAAACGCATGTTTCCGGTTAATTGGATAATGAAAGCATATTGAAATATTTAAAATCTGGTAAAGGTGTAGCTTTGGTAAGTAAAATAAAAGTTTAGATCTGTATATATTTATTTACATTGCATTTTATGTGAAAAAGTTGAACTTTTTTAAACAAATTACGGTATGAAGTAATTATAATGAACAATATCAGTTTGACAATTCGATGAACATATGTTATACGACAAACCCGGTTTGAAACCGTCACTTATCATTATTAAGAAAGTTGCCTTCTGGGCCAAATGGCTATTTGGCAATTCATAGAAACGCATTAAAATACCGGACCACAATGTATACACCGAGGCGCACTTAAATTATACTGTATATACGATATTGTATCAGTGTTTGTGTATATATGGAGAGCAAATTTGCAAGTAATTTATTAAACATAAGAAAATTTGTCATCGGTTTTGACTTATGGAAGCACTTTCTTTCACCTTTCAAAAATATACTTCTGACATGGGGATATAAATCATTGCTCTAGAAACATTACTCATTTTTGGCAAAGTATGGATAACAAATGACTGGAATATATTCCCTCATTCTTAACCAGCTTTCATCCAGGCGACCCATTGTCCTAAAGATAGTGTAGTACGTCGCACATTTTGACGCACCCACAAAAGTTCCTGTGAATTGGGCAAATGTTTCCAAGAAAATAATATAATGCAGAGAAACATTAATATTGCATAGAAAATTAGGTTTTATAGAGAACTTTGAAGATTCCCAGTATGACTTCACAACTAAGCGTTGGTAGAGTTCTGGTTGGCAGAACCACCATGGTGATGCAGGAAGATGATTTATATATTAGCTTAGGCCATTGGTTGGGTCGGGAATCTGGGCACATTCTACGTCAGTGCTTAGTTACAACTGTTGAGGTGAAAACAACTGCCATATTGTTCTAGTGACAAGTAACTTGTTTAAGACAATTATACAACATTTTAAGATATGCATAAGATTTGCAGTGTTGGTGGGTGCACAAACCATCATATGCAGAAGTAAAATTTGTCGTTTTTCACGTTTATGATTCACTGTCCAGACCGAGAAACTATTTTAAAAACTTTTCCCGATGTTTTCAAGATGCACTTTCTGCGTTTGACAAATATAATTAACTGCTTTTAAATCTTTATTGAAAATCCAAAAGTGTACAAAACTAAAGCCGTGTGCTATAGTAGCTACAACAACCCCCACAAAAAAAAACAACAGTGAAATTTCTTGGTGCATGTAATCCATTGATATCATTTTTTTTTATCCAAGGCATGGAGAGGATGTGTTTCTGATATTGAAATATGCAAATCAGGACATATCAATATCAGCAGAGCATTTAATTACCCTGGTGATCAGAATTTGGCAGACACGATTTTACTCTTCAAGAAGACATGGCAACTAAAAGTTCCAGAGTTGATCTTACCAGCATTTACAAAGGGAAAACAAACAGCTTTCTGCCTGTGAAGTTGAACAATCTTGTAACTATCATCAGTTAGAATTCAGAGAGAGAGAAAGGATTCATGAAGTCAAGTGTTATCAAAACTGTCAGAACATGTGCCATTCTTACAAATCTAGGTGATGACATTATTCTTATACTTCTGATGCAATGGGGAAAAAAAGCTAGAGACTTTCAGTTTACGCTGTGTTTTAGTATGCAGAATAAATTTCGATTTTCATGTACATAATGATATATGTAAATGGTTAAACTGAACTACTTTGTTAATGTGTGATAAGCCTATTTCCATAACTTCAATTATGAAAAGTGACTTTTATACATATGTTTTTTCACATATTTATAATTTGGAATATTTATTTTATAATTGAATTTTTGTATGGCATAAAGATGACAAATACATAATGCATTTCATTCATTAAATCATAATAAATAATTTTTTGCCTTTTCTCCTTTTGCAATCTTTTCTCCTACCAATCTTTTCTCACAGTCACAGTTGTCATGACTTGTTTACACTTTTCAAGTAATTCTTTTCTAAGATTAATGCTGTCTGGGTTGTGTAAAGATAACATTACCATTGCAAGTATCTTACTGATATTTGTTTGTCTTTACTAACAAAGTTTTTTTGAATGTGCTCAGTCAGATAAAAAAAAGTTGTATGCCTCAAGCCTCATGCAATTTTTCATTGACTCTTTGGTGTACACTTCTTGCCAAAAAAAGGAAAAAAATATAAACATAGTGTAGATAAATGTACATAGATTGAAAAATACACACCCTAAAGTGCTAATTAACCACTGTTTAACAGGACAAAGAAAGAATAATAATAATGTAAAAATATAAAAAATGAGAATTTTAAAATAATTACAATCACAGGTAATACTGACTAAAAATTTCAGATTTTGTTCTAGTTTGGTTAAAGAAAAAAGTATACAATTGAACAAAATATTTTGTTTTAAAAAAAAAAGACTCACCAAGTATATCTGTAAGATAGTTGTAAACATCAGACCATGTCACTACAGGCCATTTCGTTGGGTTATTTACTCAAATATTGGCTAGTACATTATAAGGACAATCATTAATTTCAACAACTTTTAAGTTTCCTTAAACATAGTGAATTATTATCGCTAGCATCTTGTAATCATACAGCATTGCAAGAATGGCCAACTGATCTTGTGATCATTGCATTTATATTCATTATTTTATAAATGAAAAGTGTACAATATACAACTATATAAGAAACACAGCCTTTGAAATGTCTTGACACTAACTGGTGTATTTGTCGTGTACACATGTATGTGATATGTACACACCACTACCACCCTTATCAACCTAAAATATATTACATCTATAAAAACATTCGTGGTTTTATAACCTGCTTGTATAGTACTTCTGAACAGAAAACAAAAAAAATAAACAAAATAAAGGTAAACAAAAATGGTTTGGAATATCAAAAATAGATAACGCTACTGTACTGTTACTAAGCAATTCACCTCCGTAGTATGGCGGAAAGTAAGAGTAAGGCGCTAAGCTGGTGATGTCATGCCAACCCAACCTATTGAATAGACAGTGCTAATTGTATACCTAGTACTAATGTTTTGATGTTGGGTATATAATTTAAGTCATATATAAATATAAATATATATATATATATATATATATATATATATATATATATATATATATATATATATATATATATATATATATATATATATATTTGTGATGAAGTCTAAAGAAGCAATAAAGTGAAATGGTCACACATATGTGTTGGTGTTGTTTATATATATATATATATATATATATATATATATATATATATATATATATATATATATATATATATATATATATAAAATAACAAAACTTTTGCAGTTTTGGTATCAAGCAATTTGATATACCGTAAGTATACTATTGACATATCAAATTATGATTCCTCCATGTGCAATAATATGCATATATAAATATTGGAACTGCATGCTATTAATTCTAAGCCTGTAAATTAATGAAGCATTTCCACTCATTAAACATTAACATCAGTTATCCCCTTTTTCTAAATGAATTTAATAGGGAAAACTATTTCATTGCAATCCTTTCTGTTTTCTGTTAAAGGGCATATATGTGTATTATCATGGAGTATAAATAAAATATTTGTACAGATTGAATGCTGTATCAACAATATGCTACTCACATCAATTTTCATCAAACAGAAACTTGGCTGACCTCGTTTCATTAGTATGTAATAGCTATGGACAATTATCTGTTTCTAGTTGTCATCATCATAAACCCATGATACAGAATAAAAAGAAGGAAATGCACATTGTTGTCAGGGTTATCATAGAACTTTACATTCCTTTGTTGATAAAAGATATATGCATAAACAGCTGAAGAGAAAATTGTTTAATGTTGTTTTACTCATTATCAATGACAAAACAATACAACTTATCATGGTTCCTTCATGGAAACTTTTATTTAATGTGGGTTGGTGTATTGGCTTTGAAGTGCTTTAATTGCATGTCTTCGTATAAAACCTATCCAGATCAATGATTACTGCAATAAATTTCACTGTTAATAGTTATATATATATATATATATATATATATATATATATATATATATATATATATATATATATATATATATATCAGAGATCTCAGAAACACCTGATTACATGTATTTGGATGCACATTTTTTTATTTCGGATGCAGAAAATCACCCACACATGAGTCCTCCACACATTCTTGTTGCAAGGAGAAAACATTTGTGGGAAAATAAATATGTTCTAATCACTATGAAAACTAAAGCAATGCTTTTATGTTAGCTTGTTGCTGACTTCTTTGATCAAAGGTTGCTTTGATGAAATTGCATGTGTTATTGAAGGCACCACTAAAGGCTTTCTTTGGCTTTGAAGGACAAAACAAACGCCCATTTGCTGCAACATCAAATGAATTGTAGAACATTGAAACAATTCTAAAAAACTTTCCTTAGTATATATAGGTACTTCAGAGGTAATCAGTTTTAATTGAATTTGCAGTAGAACTTTTTTTCGGTTTTTTTTTTTGTTGTTTTTTTTTTAAATTGCTGTTGTCAACTGTAGTCATTTCACCTTTCTAGCCTCAGAGGTGGTGATTCTAGCTAGTCAGTTGCATGGCTAGTTTGATCATATTACAACATATAGTATTAAGGCCAGCATAAGTGGATTATGACATAATTAACTGTTAGGGTGGTTTTTCAATATCAAATAAGAATTTGTTTATGTAACAATTGATTCCAGTGCATTTTTATATCCAATTTGCAGCTTCCTGTCATGGTGCCTTTGAATTTCAGTACTATAAACTCAAGACCATATTTAGGGTTTTTATCAGCCAAAACTGTTGTAGCCAAAAATATGGCCAGATGGTATATTCTGTCACCAATATGTAAAACATAATTGCAATTTGGGACATTGGCGAAGCCCAGTGCAATCACTGTTAATGATTTCATTTCTGGTTGTTGCTGTATAATTATTGTCTGCGAACTTGAAATCAAGAGACTTGTACAAAATGCTGTTTGCAAATTTAGACAAATGTTTTGTAGCTAAACAGAAAAATGATGAAGATTTCAATGAGATTCTGAACAGCTATGCATGAGATCATATAACACCTACTCAGTGCCATCACTTTTTGGCAATGCGTGCTTAGTGTGATGGTATATGGGCTGGTGGTGCAGGTAAGGTGATGGGTGCCATTTACTCCTGGACCTGGGTTTGAAACTCCTTAGAGTGCAAATTTAATTTCTCTGACCTGTATGATAGTATTGTTTGTATTAAACTATTAATTCTGCTCACTATTATCAAGATTCTACTACAGAATCCAGGGATAGCACTGTCTGTTCTGTCCGGTATATATATATATATATATATATATATATATATATATATATATATATATATATATATATATATATATATATATATATATATATATATAATTCTTTGTAATGACAAAATCCTATATACCTTGATTTCTTTCTTAGGAATCTGAAACAACTGTTTATATATATGAGAATTATTTACTAGGTTGTCATGTGAGTGTATCTGCTACAAACGAGCTCATATAACACAGAGTGCCACCATTTTTTTGGTAATGCGTGTTTAGGCGTGACACTATATGGGCTGGTGCGTGCAGCCAATGCAATGGGTGCCATTTACCCATGGACCTGGGTTCGAAACTCCGTAGAGTACGAATTTAATTTCTCAAATCTGTATGATAGTATTATTTGTATTAAACTATATATATATATATATATATATATATATATATATATATATATATATATATATATATATATATATATATATATATATATATATATTCTTGTTAACAAGTGTATTCTGTCAAATGTAAAGCAAGCCTATGGTCTTTCTCTTTCTGCCAATCAGACTAGGGAACCCCCATGTGATCATGCCCTATGATGTCACGGCGAAGTTCCCTATAGGAAAAATTACATTTAAAAGAATTAATTTAGCATTTTTTAAGTTTTTCTTATATTTGTCATGATCATAATTTTGTAACAGATTTGGTTGCAAAGGCTAAAATTATCCAATTTGGGAAAATCATGTTCATATCAAGATAAAAATGTTTACGTACAAATGTTAAAAATATTGGATTTAGTGTAGAATTATTTTCCAATGTTAAGTGAAATTGTGAATATACAGAAAATCAATATTTGATGATAATTATCTGAAACTTTAAAATTAGTATGCATCATTTATAACTAATGTTTCTAAAGGTGCAGATAATCGTACATCAAAGACATAATGTTACAGGAGAGGGTTTTTTTTTCATTTATTTTAATTGATACCATTATGAACCATTTTATAAATAATGCAGTCATCAAAAGATGTTAAATATTGAGATTCTTTAATGCCTGATTGAAAATTTTGTGTTGAAGTAAAATTGCTTATTTATCAGATAGATAATCCTACAGTCTTTTTTAATAAGAAATAATGCACAGGATCCTGATTTATTTATGAAATATATCATAAAATTATATTTCATGTAAATTTCCACATATTATAGTCATAAAAACAGCACCTCAGAATATCAGTAATGACAGATCATATAAAAGTTTATAATGTAAATTGTTCTAAAAGTTGTTAGAACAAGTTATCAGCTGTAAGTCACATAGCTAGCATGTGTTAAGTAGCAGACTGAATGTTTATTATGGTGGGAAGTTTATTTGCCCTTTCAGAGTAACTGATAAGGATTTTTTTTTACCAGGACTTAACTGAAAAGAAAATAAAATTAACTGAAAAGAAAATAAAATTAGTAAAATGAGTCAGAAATTTAAAAAAGATTTTTCAGTAAAATTCCTCTTTTTTCACTCAGAATTAAGTCCTTCAGAGCACTAACATTTTCTGTAGCAATCCTCATCAGACCAAAACACGTTTCTCTATAGTCTGTTGACTTTTTTTTAGAATTTCTTATGCAAGAGTGGAAGGCAGCAATACTTTGCTATCAGAAATGTAAAATAAAAACAAAGCGCCAAACAAAACAATTAAAAATATCCCCAGATCTACTTGTTGGTCTATTCAGTAAACAATTGACCAACCTTTGAAGATGGTGATCTTGGACTGTGATATGAGATTCAAGTTCAAAGCCATGAAAAAAAAATGTTTATATTTGCAGCTATCTTGGGAACATTTTACCCTAAACATGAAAATAGTTTTGTTGCTAAATTTGCTAAGTTAACATTTCTCAAGAATATCAGATATGTTTTCATTACAAATCATTTACAAAGAAGCAAAAAACTTATTTAGGATTCCAGGAAATTCTGTCAGGCCACTAGGGTTCAAGACTTTTGGAGGAACTGTTAGGCCACTAGGGTTCAAGACTTTTGGAGGAACTGTTATTATTTGAAGGTGCATATGTATTTACAGTGGATATGTTGCTGGCTAATTAATGTTTGACTACTTTACAGGAAGAAAAACAGAAGAAAGTAGTCATGGCAGAAGAGAAACTACGCTTAATCAAAAGAAATCTGCAGGTAGTCAGAAAGTTCAAGTATTATTATTCATGTTATTCATAATTATAAGTTTAATTTATTATATACTGAACAAATATTATATAATTTTGAAATTTCTCCTAAATAATTTTGTAAAAAAGCTATCTTTTTGAAGGGAAATTATAACACTTTAAACATTTTTAAATGATTTTTCAGAAGACTTAAAAGACAGTATACAGGAAAAAAGTTTGTAACATTTAAGAATGAACTGGGATTTGAGTATGTGATACCCGAGAAACATATCCAAATGTTTATGTACATGTCAGTGATACTGAACATAGATGTGGTAAGCAATTTATAATGGTGTGGTTGCTGTCAGAAGTCATAAATTATGGTAATAAAAGTTTCTAAAAGCATCATATAAATACATGTTATCATCAGAAAAATGGATAAATCAGTAAGTTTAGCATGGAGGAGAGGATTAACATGTACATTTATTAACAGTGTGAGAGTGAGCAGGGGGCAGATTACTTATTTGTGAAACTTTATATAGAAGCATTTTGAACAATGAATAGCAAGGTAACTAGACAAAAATTAAGATACATACTCAATTCTTTCTGCCAAATTATTTTTTGATTGGTATTACTATTCTATCTCACCTCTGCCTAAGGATGACTGATTTTCATAGACTCAAAAGTTGTCATTTGCTACATTTGATCCTTTTATTATTTACACCCCCTCAAAAAATACCTGGGGCCCAAACTCCAGATTATAACCCTAAGCTAATCAGTTTATAACTTGTTGTGTAAACACATTAGTGTTAATCTCTTTACTCAGCCACACATCATTGTGTCCATTGCAATAATTGCTGGAACAAGAGACTGTTTCTGGCTGGTTAATGTAATACAGGGATAGAACATGTAAAAATAGGTTTATTTTGAATTTTAACAATTAAATCTTTTAATTTTCAAATTAATAAATTTTGACTGGAATTGTATATGTGGTATATGCCCATTCAAAACTAGATTTTTGTCCTACTGCCGGTAGAATCACATGAATGGTAAAGCTAAGAGAGCACTAATGATAGTTAACCAGGTAATCTGTTCCCCATTCATAGATTATATGTTTCTCTTTGTACACAAAGTTTACAGCTTTCAATAGACAAATGGTAAGGTGTGGTCTTAATAAGGGGAAGGGCATACATGGGGATACACATTCAGGGCTGAGTAAAAATTTTTTTTAACCACTAGTCCAAGACATAATTATTTCTTAAAAGAATTCAATTTTTCAAAAACATTGGTTGTTATACATTTGTTTTCTTCAGGTTTATGTATATATGTTTTAGCTGATGAATTTGAAAATATGTCCAAATATGTCCATGTATATGACTGTCACCTTCACCAGCACTAAGCCAGCAGTTAATAGCTGTGTCTGGGTTAAAGTCCTCAAGCTCTGGTCCATTTGCAGAAATGTTTCATCTGGGTGAATTTCCTACTTGTGCCAGTTTTGGATATTGTCTGCAGTTACTGCAAAACATCATTCCTTCCGAGTCATTATATTCAAGCCAGGGATAATAATCAGCCCAATGCGGCTGAAAATTTCTGCCTTCAGTAGTGTCATATCTGACATATTTTGCAATCAAGGATTGTTGCTTATGTCTCTTTGGAGAAATATCTACCGCACACTCAGTATCCGTCTTATGTTTTATCTGTCCATTTTCAAACAAATTTACTCTAAATTGCCGTTATTACTTTCCGTATGAAAATAGTTAAGCAAACTCATTTTATCCACAGTGTATATATCAGCTTGCTTGATAACTACTTCGAAAATGATCATAACATCAATTTTCTCGAAAATAGTTTAGCAAACTCATTTTATCCAAAGAGTATATATCAGCTTGCTTGATAACTACTTCAAAATAACATTAATTTTCTCTTTTAAATATGAACTGAAATTTGCTCATTAATTAGCGTACTTGTTTCGCTTCAAACACAATATCGCACATGGAAGTTAATCATCTGTATAATTATAAATTAAAGAATCATTACTGTCATGTAATCAGTTCATAAAGGAAACCGACACTGATGTTGGTAAAATACCTATCATTAATTTAATTACACGGACTCCCTGGATTCAACTCATAATGTGTTGCTCATTATGATATAGTCTGAGTTTCCTCTGACCCTTGCCACCCCAGTTTTGATATTTGGACATTTATGTTGGGGTGTAGGGTCAGAGTCCATTCCCTATCGAAAAGTTGGAATTCGCAAACACCATAGGGTAGCCGCTTACAAACCGGCCTAGCAAACTTTAACGACCTTTCATTGAAATATACCTGCATGAAATCGATAGGAATATGATTTATTTTCTCAGAAACAGCAAGTGTAGCATTTGTTATATCTTCATCCAAAGTTATTCACCATTTGAAGAGAACTTAAATAGGTCATACTCCTGATTTTAACCTTCTGCAATGCAAACAGCATATTCCTGTGGCTATATGATAGGATGTAGCTATACGACAGGAATGGCTGTCAATATTTTTGAAGCTCATTTACAAACAGATTGTATGAATTTATGTTATTATTTTAATATGTATTTTCTGATTAATGTGCCTATTTAATACTTATGATGAAAAAAGTCATCATTGTTGTAGTTGGTTTTACCTAATTAGATCCCAAATGGTATTTTCACTAAGGCCTTAAATTAAGGATTTACCAGCAGTAGGATAGTTAGTTTTGAACCTGATTTGGTCCGGTGTGATGAGCATTGTTTGAGATATTTGAGATAATTTTTTGTTCGGATCACTTGCTTATCCAAACTATAAAATTAGCATAGTGGATTTATCAATTCACTTAAATTTGAGAGCATTCTCAATTACTCAGACTTCATAATTGGTGACATAGGAACAATTAAAATTGTGAACATAAACAACAAAAAGTAATTTTTTGTGCCTTAGTTTGTGAGTCTGCAAAATGTTTAGTGGATCAAGTCTTCTGCATCAGCAAATGTTTCTTTATATCATTATTATAATACCTAATCAGTTGGGATGGGATATCTTTTCATGATTTATTGTTTATTGTAATATGTCATGAACTTAGTTAAATACAGTCTTTATAAAGTTTTAAAAAAACTTTATTTCAGGAGATCATTGGTGAAGACCGCCTGCTTGAGATACTGAAGCAACGTGACTTAAAGGTATATTGGGGAACTGCAACGACCGGAAAGCCCCATGTTGCCTACTTTGTGCCAATGTCGAAAATTGCTGACTTCCTTCATGCAGGATGTGAGGTAAGCTATTTTATATCCTATTTTGATATAAGGTCACTACCTTAACTCGTCATGTTTATCGGCATTTGATTTTAGAAAAAATACTCTTGTTTTTCCCCCTGTTTTATGTCTGACATTTTGTTGGAGCTTATTATGCTTTGAACAGTCTGTCCATCTGTACATTAGCTTTTTCCTATCCCAAGACATGCCAGCTTTTATGACAAAGAAAGTGGGACTAATGGTCATTTAAAGTGGGAGACTAGGTAAGTTTTTCTTTCACTGATCAACTTGGAAAATTTGAAAAAAAATTTTTTGATTAATCTGCATGACTTTATCTTGTTACTTCAGGTTGACACTGATAAACTTGGAGAAAAGGGGGAAAAAAATCCAGGAAGTTAAATTTGTTTATACAAAGTTTTGTCATGTTACTTTCTATTGACTCAGAAATATGAAAAACCTTAGGTGTTTCAGTTGGTCTGTATGTTAATTTCCCTGTTCCTGCCAATTCGGAATGTTGTTTAAATTGGGAGAATTTTACTCCCACTCAGGATTGTTGAGTTTTCTGCACACAATTGGAAACATCTTTATTAACCAGAAGATTTGGCGTGCCTGTATTCCGAACGACAGCTTCAGTTCTACAGCATGTGCCTCTACCAGAATTTTGTGGATAGCTTGGTTGGGATCAGGAAGAAGGTTTTTGTACAATACCTGGAGTTCTTCACTTCCTCTGTTTACCAGAATTTGTTGATAGCTTGCACTTGGGGTAACAAGAACCTTATTAATTTTTGGGTCATAAAGTCACTGGCTGAGAAAAGAAAACTGGTTTCAGCACAATTACTTGAATTCTCCACAATCTGCAGTTAAAGTGGCTTGCATGTCAGGTAAGAAAGAACTCTATATATCCATTTTGGTGTTTAAAGTAAAGATCACTGTTACTGAAAGATAATGGTTTATGCACAATAATAGGACTTCTCAACCATCTACCAAATTTTGTGGATGGTTTGCAATAGGAATAAGGAGTAAAATCATAGATTTTTGGTCCAAAATGTCAAGGTCATTTGCTAAGAGAAGAAAATGGTTTGTGCACAATAATTGGAGTTTTGTATCATAGACCTAGACTATTATCCTTTGAATACATTCCCCAATCAAATTGCTTTGGGATTATTAGCCAGCTACCTTCTCGGACCAGCCCGACTAAAAAATGAAAATCATCTTATCATGTCTATTTCAAATAGACAAAGGGCAGTAAATCTTGCCCATTACCTCCCCTTGGCACTGGTGGTTTTTTTAGCTTCGCTGCTGTACAGAGCACACATCATATAGATCATCATCCGATAATTCAGCTTTTGTAGTGTTCCTATAGGCCCACCCAATGTTGTTTGGATTTAATGTGAGGATTTATCAATCTACTGAAGATTGTAAGCATGAGTTTTTTAAAATTTTGCCAAATTCAAGTGACTTTATCACCTTTCGGGATTTGGTCTTTTAAGACCCCCGTCCCACCATACAGTCGTTGATCTTATACAAGGTCATTATGAAATAGCTTGACTTTGACTTTTTTAATTTGCTCCATCTGTTACAGAGTTCTTATTAGCTAAATTCTAAAGTTATACTTCTTAATTTATGCTTGCTTTATTTGTTATTGATAGAACTTTGGTTGTATCATTAACTAAGTATTGTGCATATGTTCAAAACAGGGCCATAGGTTACTGATATGCAACGTTCACTTCTCTGTTAGTTACAATGGTGATTTATCTACTAAGTAAATTCAAATATTTTGCTAGTTTCAGCTTTAATTTTTAGTTTTGTCGTTTAAGTGGAGTGTCCTTCTGGTGATTGAAGTATAAAAAGTTTTCAGGCAAGGGAGCATACTCATCACCATAGCATTGTCTGTATGAAATGTACTCCAGTGTCACATTGCCATATATGCAGCACATAGAGAACACATGGACAGAAGTACTCTAAAAAGCAGCCATTGGGAAAGAAATGAGGTTGAAATCAAGGAATGACAGCTCCAAGGTCCACAGCCTTCATCCCATATCCACTTCCATTGCAAGCCTTGTGGGGAATGCTAGGTCCTCTCCTCCAGAGTTCTCAGGTGTAACCTACGGCTACAGTTACTTCAGCAACAGGGGATGAAATGATGCAGGAAAGGTACATCCATCGTTCAAACAAATGTGCCATCTAGTATTTGAGACCACATCACATCTCTTTGCATTTTGGTGAATTTTGTCCCTTTTTCCACCACTTGCTCCTGCACCTCTTCTGGATTCATTGAGGGAGTATTCTCCCAAATTTAGGCAGCCCTTCATGGCGTTTTGACCTGTAAATCTGGGCACATTATGTTCATGCCAGATCCATTTGTTAAAATGGTCCCTCCAAATAGTTCATATGGGGATCTTAGTGATCCATCTGTCAATCCATATCATCATCATCTACCACCACTTTGCCAAAGATTTAAATGAGAAATCTGTTCAGCCAGGCATTTGGAATGGCCAGTACCAGTGATTATTGGACCATCTTATATACTGCCAGCATCCAGGTCAACCCATACACCTTTCACACCAGCCATCAGTACCAGCTATGTCAGACTTGTGATTACTCACTGCCTACCCTCATGGGATAGCTAGTAATATTGCCAGAAATGACCAGCATAACCATCAGTGCCACCTGGCGTGACTTGTGCAGAGCTACAACCTGACGGAAAAGAGGACCCAGCAAGTATGTCATTGGTCTTAACCTGATTGATGCAAACTTTCACGTCCAAATCTACCCCATGTCCCCCATATTTCAGTTTTGCTTACTGTGACACCATTGATCAATTCTCCATTCTTCTGTTTGGTCTCAATATCAGCCCTCAGGCATTTACCAAGATTGCATCATCTCCCTGTTTCAGTCAATGTCATCTACCGTGATATCATACCAGGATGACATGCTCCAAAAACACATGGTAAGTTCTATTCTACTCCAAGGCAGGAATGATCTTTCTCCATTAAATCATCTAGGCAATTTAGTGAACTAGGAAAAGTCAGACCTCTGTCCATCCCAGAATTTTTGTCCATCTTGGTAGAACTCCCTTGTGTTGTGTGACCAGGATCATCAAACTCCTTGAGTCCGTTTCCAGCAGTACTTGGATTTCAGTGAGAGAGTTCTTGCAACTCCTCGGTTTATTCAGTGTGGCAGTGGACTTGATCCCACTTGCCCATCATTTTACGTACCACTTGTAAATGAAATTGTTGGCACACTGGCACTCTTTTTTGAACTCACCTCAGTCAATCAGTCATGATCATGGATAAGATTTTATCATTCCGGCATCAGCAGCACAACCCAGGTTGGTTGACCATGGGGAACCTGCAGGAAAAGCTCCAAGTGGAAATAATGGTATGTGCCGATGCCAGTATGTATAGTTAGGGTGCCCACCTTTTTGCTGGACTTCACTTTTGTCAGTGGCATGAGAACCAGGATTGCAGACTCTGAACATCAACAGCCTTGAAATGAAGGCTGTCATCAAAACCTTTCTCTTCTGGGAAGATTGACTCTCAGCTCTCAGGCAGAATGGTTCGCATTATGCCCGACAACTCGGTAGTGGTGATCTAGTGGGCACCGAATCTAATATCATTGTACAAGTCAGACATATTCCAAGCAGATTTATTGTCTTTGCCAACACTCTATGGAGAAGACTTCAAGCCCTTTACACAGATTGGTCTCTCAATCAGTCGTTCTTCAGTTGGATCTTGCCACTTTGGGGATGTCCAATGATTGACCTTTGTGTGACAAGTTGGAGTCACAGATTACAAACCTCCATAAGCTTGGACTGTGGATGTACAGTCCATCATTTGGGAAGTATTGAGATCCTCCCACAGACCTGATACTAAAAACAGTCCAGAAGTTACAGGGTCAGAATTGCAAGATGATTCTGATTACCCTTCTCAGATGGGACAAGTTACCAATCAATCTATCTAGCAATAGATCTGCTCAGGAAGATTCGAGCCATCTTGAATCTCCTCAAGCAACCATGGCCACAGGTGTTCTTTCCTTGTCCAGACCATCTTCTATACATGCTTGGGGACAATATCAAGAACATGTCCCTCTACTCTGAAGGGGAAGTGTCGTATGTCAGGGAGAGTGCCAGACCAATAACATCATCCCTTTGAATGTCTCAATCCATCAACTGGCTGACCTCTTTTTTTTGGCTTGTTGTTTGAGGAGAAACAGTTGACCCCCATCACTATCAAAGGCTACCAATGTGTGATATTGGACACATTCCGACATGGTAGAAATGATTTTGGACAAGAAATGTTTCCTAATAGTTTCAGCTTCCACATGCAGGGTAAGCGAGCAACATGCCTTTCCAGCAACCCAAACTATTTTCATCTCAGATCAGATGGTTCATTGGTCCTCCTGACACAACCAAGCTTTGTAGGCAAAAACAATTCATTCACTCCCTCTCTTCCATAGACAAGTTGAGAGCAGCATCCATGCAAGATCCTATTCATGGTGACAAGCACTACTTGAAACACAGAGACATGGCATGCACATACCCTCTTTCTCCTGGTGAAAGCTGGGAAACAGGATATCACCCTTCAAGCCCTTGCTTTATGGCTGAAATGGGTTATGCACTAGGCATACTCAGGTCTCTCAAGATCTGAGTCATCTCTTGAAGATTACAGCTCACGAGATTAGAACCATCTGTGCAAGCCTAAACTTGTACATAACATTTCGATCCGAGATATAGTTGAAGCTGTTGGCTGGCATGCAGATTCAACCTTCTCATGTTTCTGTCACAAGGCAAACTTTGAATCTGGTAGGGCTGATGGCAACAGCACAGATGGCCACCAGACCCAACTAAATCAACACATCCTGTGAGCTATGCTTGATTCAGCAGTGAAATTTTGTAGGTAAGAAGATTTCAACTTCATCTTTATAACCATAGATAAGATTCACTAGTCAAGGGATCCCAGACTGTGTTGTTTATATAATTAGCGGAACATGGGGCATCCAGCTATTCGTCCCTAGAAGGATACCTAAGGTACAGGTCAGATGCTCAGCATCCAATCCTGCTATTTTTCTCCTAACGTAGCTTGATTGTGGAATGTATTAAAAGGAGAAAGCAAATTTTTTTAAGTAACTTATGTTATGTTTCTGTGAGTATATTTAACACAGTCACATTACTTAAAAACTCTACAAATCACTCTGACATGTGAACATCCTCCTTAGTATCTTGCTGAGCTAAAAGCTAGCAACACCTGGTAGTGCCAAAGGGAGATAATGGACATGAGTTACTTACTTCCCTTTATCTAAAATAGACAGGGTAAGATGTTTTTCGTGTTTAATAGGGCTGGATTTATGAGGTAGTGGGCTAATATTCCTAATGTAGTTGTTGTTGTTATAGGGTTTAATGCCAATTATCAGAACAAGATAGTCTGTACGTGGCAGCCAGTATAAATGGTGGAGGACGAACCAATGAAATCCCCGGACAGAACCACCGACCCACCAGATACTACTGCCAAGCTTTCTCACATACCCAGATTGTCCGAGCCTAAGACTTAAACACTGGCAGATTCCTAGCATAATGTGATTGGGTAAGTATTCTTTGAGAAAAATAATTTACTTTAAAATGTGCAGTTTTTATGGATGGCTTTCACTTGCAGTAAGGAAGAAGGCTAATATTCTGGGGGGTCAGCAGGTGAAGGTTATGGTAACTAAAAGAAGGAAAATTGTTCTTTTGTAATACCTTTAATTGTAGAACACAAACTGGAGAGTTTGCACTTAAGGTCTATTGAATTTGGGGTAAACATGTCAGGTCTGAGCTATTGTGGCTCTAAGAAAAATGGATTTTACAGAATAACTTTTATTCGAGAATAAGTTCATTGACCAGACTTTGTTGATGACTTGCACTTAAAGTAATAAAGCAACCTATACATGTTGGGGTCTAGAGTTCAAAGGTCATAGTCATGGTGAGTCCACTAAGAAAATAATATTGATTCTACAGTAAATTTAGGTCAAGACCTGACCAGAGGTCGAAGCCATCAAGACCCATTTGTTAATAATTTCCATCAGCCAAGCTCCTTGTAGTTCACTAATAAACATGATACAGAAATGTAATGTGTTATTCTTGATGTCTTGTTAGGACTTATCTAGCAGGACTATCAATGACCCAAGGTCCAACATTAAATATATGTGGAATTTTATTTGAGCAGTTATATGTATGTACGCATGACTTCACTCAAACTTCCTTTGAACATCACTTTTAATCATTTATATTACAAATAAAATGCAGTGTGTAAAGCAAACATGCAGCTGTTGTCACTTAATTTCAATGTCAATGAAGTAGCATATATCTCACTTCAGTGGTCAACTGCTTAGGGGTGAATTGTGGGATAGTAATGTTAAGTGCCTTGTGACATGTGTGAGATCCTTATGTGAAAGGCTTTGTGGCCTCATGTGTGATAGTACAGTCACTCTAAATCCCCAAAGAAAATGAGTTTATGTACAGTAACTTTTGTTCTTGATCTAGTTTCATGACTAGCCAGCTTATATCAATCTGTTGTAAATCAAGAAACCAAACCCAACTAGTTCATTGTCCAAAGTATAGGAATGACTTCAGGGCAACTGCCCTAAACTTCTTGATTGTGGGGTATTAAGTTCAAAGGTTATGGTCTTGTTAAGACTGATTAGATAATGTTCTCAGCATATATGATGTTTACTTATCATCTGCTTTGCAAAGGTCAAGGTCATTAAGACCCATTGTCTAGTAGTCTTTATAGTCCACCATGCCTACATAGAGAACTAAGAACACATTGTGGGAGTATAATGTACCACTGGTTTTCATCACAGGTGACAATTTTGTTTGCTGATCTACATGCCTACCTTGACAATATGAAGGCCCCTTGGGAGCTGTTGGCCCACAGGGTCAATTACTATGAGTCTGTCATCAAGGCAATGTTGAAGTCCATAGGGGTGCCACTAGAAAAACTCAAGTTTGTCAAGGGAACTGACTTTCAGCTTAGCAGGTAATTTTATTTTTTCTTTGTTAGTTGGCATTGGATTGATCCATTGACTTCAAATAAATTTTCAAATTTAACTTTTCTGACAATATTATAACAGAATTCTTCAAGTCATAAGTTACCTCAGTAATCCAATTTTCATTAGAAATAATCTACTCCAATACAGGTATGTTTTGTGTCATGTGGCACATGAACACTCTTTAGATTATATTGTATCTAGGCAGGTAAAGTAAAATGCAATGCATAATACTTAAGTTGGGCAGATCCATTGGTGGAACCTCGTCCTGCACCCTTCTCCACATTTTCAGTATCAGTGTCAGGATAAACATTATCCCTGTGACATATGTAGCTTCTCTATCAATGTAATAATAAAAATCATCTCTATGACATGTATTTTCTGTATTATTTTCAAGATAAATCATCCCAGTGATATCTGTATTTTCTGTATCAGTTTTTTGATAAACATCATCACAATAACATCTGTATTTTCATTATTATTGTCATGATTAACATCATCCCTACAACCGCTGTATTTTCTGTATCAATGTGATGATAAACATAATTTTTATGACATCTGTATTTTCTGTAACAGTGTCATGATAAACATCAACCCCATGAGATCTCTATTTTCTGTAATAGTGTCATAATCATCATCGCTGTGGCATCGGTATTTTCTGTAATAGTGTCATAAAATCTCTGTGGCATCTGTATTTTCTGTAATAGTGTCATAAAATCCCTGTGGCATCTGTATTTTCTGTAATAGTGTCATAAAATCCCTGTGGCATTTGTATTTTCTGTAATAGTGTCATAATCATCATCCCTGTAACATCTCTATTTTCTGTAACAATGTCATAAACATCATCTCTGTGGCATCTGTATTTTCTGTAATAGTGTCATAAACATCATCTCTGTGGCATCTCTATATTTTGTAATAGTGTCATAAACATCGTTTTTGTTGCATCTCTATTTTAGTGTCATAATCATCATCCCTGTGGCATCTCTATTTTCTGTAATAGTGTCATAAACATCATCTCTGTGACATATCTATTTTCTATAATAGTGTCATAAACATCATCCCTGTAACATCTCTATTTTCTGTAACAATGTCATAAACATCATCTCTGTGGCATCTGTATTTTCTGTAACAATGTCATAAACATCATCTCTGTGGCATCTCTATTTTCTGTAACAATGTCATAAACATCATCTCTGTGGCATCTGTATTTTCTGTAACAATGTCATAAACATCATCTCTGTGGCATCTCTATTTTATGTAATAGTGTCATAAACATCATCTCTGTGGCATCTCTATTTTATGTAATAGTGTCATAAACATCATCTCTGTGGCATCTGTATTTTCTATAATAGTGTCATAATCATCATCTCTATGACATATCTATTTTCTATAATAGTGTCATAAACATCATTCCTGTGGCATCTCTATTTTCTGTAATAGTGTCATAAACATCATCTCTGTGACATATCTATTTTCTATAATAGTGTCATAAACATCATCCCTGTGGCATTTTTTTTTTTTGTAATAGTGTTGTAAACATCATTTTTGTGGCATCTTTATTTTCAGTAATAGTGTCAAAAACATCATCCCTATGGCATCTGTATTATCTGTTTCAATGTCATGATAAATAAAATTTCTGTGGCATCTGTATTCTCTGTATCATTGTTATGATAAACATAATCTCCATGACATCTGTATTTTCTGTATCAGTGTTGTAATAAACATCTTCCATGTGTTAGATATTTCAGCAAGTGTACATAAAATGTATTTAGAGTTTATGATAAATTCTTATCCTGAGATGTGAGAAACATGCATACTTTCAGTACCATACTCTAAATACTTCAAACTATAATCCTAGATCAGATATCCCATAATGGCAGATCTTTGTCCATGCAGTTTGTTAGGATTAATCAATAAAACAAAGCAACATGGACTTGGATTTGCCAAATCATTATGTGATTGTAGATAAAGGTCTATCTTGTTTACAGTTAGACATGACTTACAGGTGGGTATATATGGTATGTTTGGACAAAATTTAACTATTAAAGTCTATTCCAAGATTGTTTTATATGAGTTTAATTGTATATGAAACAGTTACATTTGGCATCTAATGTTAATCAGGTCTTAGCTGTAAAAACCATTTACGGATATTGGTTTAAACATACACAATTTTCCATCATTACTGAACTTGACTTGCATTGAACATTGTTGCATTTATAAATCCATATGTTTATTCATTTGCACATGAATGAGTTAACTTTTTCTGGACTGATTTGAATTTCTATTCTCAGGGAATACACTTTAGATGTGTACAGATTGTCTTCCCTTGTCACTGAGCATGATGCTAAGAAAGCTGGAGCTGAGGTGGTCAAACAAGTAGATCATCCCTTACTTAGTGGTCTTCTGTACCCTGGGCTACAGGTATGATAACAATAAACACAAATTAGGGCTACATGTATATACATTGTAACTTCCTTTATCAGCCTTTCTGTAATCTGACTTTACATTCTCTTAAACTTCACATATACAGTGAAACTTCCCTTGAATGATATTTCAGTAACCAGGTTTAGTATTTTTACAGGGCTACACATAAATAGTGAAACTTCCTTAACTGGTCTTTCTATAACCCAACCTTTTTATTGTTGTAGGGCAATACAGTGATGCTCTCTTGAAATATTGCTTCTATACCTGGCTTCATATTCTTTTAGGGTTATACATATACAGTGAAATTTTCCTTAACTGGCCTTTAGCCTGACCTTGTATTCTTACAGGGCTACACATATATATGCAGCACGTAAGTAAACTGATGTTTTTGTAACCTGTTCTCATATTGTTGTAGGGCTACACAAATGCAGTGAAACTTCCCTAAACTGGTATTTCTTGAACCTGACCTCATATTTTCATAGGACTGTGCACATAGTGATTTATCCTTAAACTGGTCTTCCAGTATTCTGGCTTCATATTCTCGGAAGTTTCTGTGGAGGAACCTCAAACTAATAGCGCATAACCCACAAAGTCCATCTGATGCTTGAAAAACATGTGGTTTATTGAATTTTTGCATATTCCAGTCAAGGAAATAAGTTCAATTAATCCAACTTTATTCTTATTTAAGTTGCAGACTGTTTAGGACTTTTAAATGAGAACATGAGGTCTAGCAACCTGGCCACATAATTTGGACCCATTAAGACTACTAAAATTCTCACCAAACCTCCAGAAACATATCATATCTATGAAACTACCAAAAGACTATGTCAGGCTTAGGAAACTCCATAATAATTAAAAATATACCAAAAGTATAAGCCAGGTTTATGTAATGCACACAAGGATCATGTTCACTCAGTAAAACAGGTTTTGCATCTATGTACAATACATGCAGACTGATTTCACAGATTGTTTGGTTGGTTGGATTTAATAGCAGATTTTTACTTGATTATTTCTATGGCATTCAAGTTAAATGCCATTTCCAAGGGCACAGGAGCCATGGTAAATAAGTGGCTAAGGCCGTGGTTCTTAACCCATGGGTTGCAACCCAAATTTGGGTTGCCTTGCAGTTTTGAGTGGGTGAGCCAAGATCTATCTTAATAATTTGAAATATCCTACCCAAATGTTTTTGTTTATCATTTTTGATGGATGGTGAATCTACCTCTATGGATTTAATTTGGGTTGCCGCTCAAATAGATTAAGGACCGCTGGGGTTAAGTTGTTCTACACATATACAGAATACTGTGGATTTGATTCCTGGATCAGCCTGGATTGGCTTCCATGATGTATCCTTGGGCAAAAACTTATTTCACTTGTTGGCTCAGCACAATATATGCTGCTGTACTGTTACACTAAAAAGTAACCATATTTACCAGGTAGTTTGGGTGCTCTAGTAATAAACGGTCCAATGGAAATGTCAGGTAATGTTGTTGTTTCTTTTTTAGGAAGAACTTGTTTTAATTATTATCTGTTAGATTGTGAATGTAAACGCCCACTTTATTTGTATGCCCTACTGAATAAAGTAAGCTTTATTCCTGTGTAAACTGCTGGTACATGTTTCTAAAATAGACTTTACATTCAGCTTCTGGTGTGCATTTAACAACACCTATGCATTGTTGAATAATAATTAAGTAAATTCTAGCCAAGATTCGGTTGCATGAGTATTTGTCATTTTTTACAGGTAAAATTTGCCCCTGTGTCAATAAAAATATCAGACTGTTGGTATTCATGTACTGACAAACTGTAAATTGTGTTAAATCTTGAAAGTTAACTCATTCAACCAACCAAGTCTTGTTACCATGCAAATGTTGTCCAATATTTTGACAGTGATTTACAGCATCAACACAACATTAGAAGAAAAGTCTGATTGTCAACATACATAATTGCTGTCAAAATAAATCTAAAGCCATCAGTGAGATAAACAGGCTCACCTTTCAGCACTGTTATATGTGACTAAATTCTGGTGCAGGAACAATAAAAATTGAAGCACCTGTCCTGCTTCATCAGTGTTAATCCAGGCCTTTATTTCTTCTAGTCCAAAACAAATTACTAACCACATGTTTAGCTGAAATCTGAACTGAAGTTGTTAATTGTATGGATTAAGTTGATGACAGTAATGCAATGGAATTTGATTACTTTCATAGTATTGAATTGTGACAGTGTCAATTATCTGTCATGGTATAATTTTGACAATGTCCATTATCAGTCATGGTGTGTAATTATGACAGTATCCATTATCTGTCATGGTGTGTAATTGTGCAATGGCCATTATCTGTTATGGTGTGTAATTGTGACATTGGCCATTATCTGTCATGGTGTGAAATTGTGATTGTCCATTATCTGTCATGGTGTGTGATTATGACAATGTCCATAATCTGTCATGGTGTGTAATTGTGACAATGTCCATTATCAGACATGGTGTGTAATTGTGACAGTGTCCATTATCTGTCATGGTGTGTAATTTTGACAATGGCCATTATCTGTCATGGTGTGTGATTATGACAATGTCCATTATCTGTCATGGTGTGTAATTGTGACAATGTCCATTATCTGTCATGGTGTGTAATTGTGACAATAGCCATTATCAGTCATGGTGTGTAATTATGACAAAGTCCATTAGCTGTCATCATGTGTAATTGTAACAGTGTCCATTATCTGTCATGGTGTGTAATTGTGACAGTGTCCATTATCTGTAATGGTGTGCAATTATGACAATGTCCATTAGCTGTCATGGTGTGTAATTGTGACAATGGCCATTATCTGTAATGGTGTGTAATTGTGACAATGGCCATTATCTGTCATCGTGTGTGATTATAACAATGTCCATCATCTGTCATGGTGTTGAATTGTGACAATGTCCATCATCTGTCATGGTGTTGAATTGTGACAATGTCCATTATCTGTCATGGTGTGTAATTGTGACAATGTCCATTATCTGTCATGGTGTGTAATTGTGACAATGGCCATTATCTGTTTTGATATTGAATTGTGAGAATGGCCATTATCTATCATGGTGTTGAATTGTGATGTCTGTTATCAACACAGCTACTTATGGAAACTTATTCTCTTTATTTTCTTTTGCTAAAGTATTGTTTACAACAATCAACACAGCTACTTACAGAAACTCGCTCTCTCTATTTTCTTTTACTAGTAGATTTCATTTTATCCAAAAAGAGCATTTTTATAAATTGTTTACAATGTGCTTGAAAATGTGTTGCTTTTCTACATACACCCCATGACATAATCGTTTTTGCAGTCTTATATTTCCACATGTAAACATATAGGAACAAATTATTTTTAAAAGTTTATCTTCTAATGTTCTTTAGCAAGTAAACAGAATGAGGCTGGAAGAACATAATTAGGTATCCTTACTTTTGGTTTTGCTTGTTACAGAATTTTGGTTTTTCTGCATTTTAAGAAATAATTTCCAAGCTGTTGATTCTTTAGATTCCCAGTCTCACTTGAGATAAAAAAAAAATGGGGTATTCCAAACCATGCACTTGAGGCAAATTCTTTATTCGTTTGAATCTGTTTTACCAAGCTTTGTAAATTTATTATTATTTCCTTTTTCAAAGCAGATTAATATTTTTATCACCTTCACAATTGTCTTAAATAAATCAGATTTACAATCAGTGAGAATTATTTGCAGGCATTGGATGAGGAACACCTGGGAGTTGATGCCCAGTTTGGTGGAGTTGACCAAAGGAAGATTTTCACATATGCTGAAAAGGTACCATATTCACTTTGCTCTGCCATAACATTCCCATTATTTTTATGTTGTGTAGATGGGGGAATCTGGCATTTGGATTATTCATGTGGGTTGGTGTCTGGATGAGTGTGTCACATACTCAAATGAAGCACTTCAAAATTTATGGAACTTCTGATGATTCAACATAACATCAAACCACTGTTACTAAATACAGATAAATCTTTAAATAACTAATTCAGAACCAATGAATAGAATTTAAATATGTAGGGAGGGGTTAACATGACTTTAAAAAATTTCTTCTTTTCAGTGTGGCAGTTTATTGTGATGTCTAGCACTGGACGTCATGCTGCAGACATGAAGCATGAAGTCCCACCCAATCACATTATCTTAACACCAGGCCGACTAGTCCAAACACTCACCTCTTAATGCGGAGCACCATGCAAGGCAGCTGATAGTATTATTGTAATAAGTCTTTGGTATGATTTGGCTGTGGTTTGAACCCCAACCTCCCACATTTGAGGCAGATGCTCTAACCACTAGGCTACTGGAGCAGTCCAGAATTTAAATAAACCTGATAGAACGCATCTTGGCATAAAGACCTTTCAGTTTTTAAAATAAATTATGCCAATCAGACATCAACTATGCCAATCTGACATCAATTATGCCAATCAGACATCAATTATGCCAATCAGACATCAACTATGCCAATCAGACATCAACTATGCCAATCAGACATCAACTATGCCAATCTGACATCAATTATAGAAACTATTACTAAAAATTGACAAACAGCTTCACAAAAAATGCTCAAGAGAATTGGACAAAAAGCATACTTGTGTAAAGTACTTTCAGGCTTGAACAAGTAATGCTGATCTACCATTATCAAGATACCACTGCTACCTTTAGTAGAAAAACCTTTACATGACTTCATAACAGTTAAAGTGTTTAAGATACATTTCAAATGCATCCTGGCACATGGCACAAAGACCAATCCAAAAAATGTATATATATGCATCATCAAGACCTCAACCAATACTAAAGATCAACTTAAATAGCATCCTCTTTGGCGACCATTAAAAATAATTTACCCAAACTTGCCAGAAAGCATTCTGGCATGAAGGCCTTTCAAATTTATATAAATGATGCTCATCCACCATCAAATATGGCTGCTGTTGATAAAAATAGAAAAACTTTAAAAGAACTTCTCTGCTACATATTGGCCAAAATTTGACAGCCTCCTGGCATAGAGGGCCTTCAAATGTTTACCCTGATGCTGGTCATCTTTAGATATGCCGCCATTACTGATAAAAGAAACAACTTTTAAACAACTTCTTCACAAAAACAGCTGACCAGAATTTGGCCTTATTTGGCACAAAGCATCCAACATGGAGGACTGTAGGTTTTGTACAGATAATGCAAAGACTTATGAAAATGGTACTAGCAGCTGCCGCACTAGGTTAGCATTAGGACTCTTTTACCTGTGTCAGAATGTGACTGGGTGGGACATGATGCCACTTGTCTGCATCACGTTGCCCCAGTGTTTAACTTAACTATAAACTTCCACACTGCCAACATTATAGCGATATGTCTAAATTGTTTAAGCTATATTAAAAATCTAAATCGCACACATATTCAGATAATGCTAATCCACCATAAAATATGGTCATTGTTGCTATACAGGACCTCCAATGGGTTTCACATTTGATGACAGATGCAAAATAATTTTGGGCATTATATTTTACTGACTGGCAAAAGTTGCTGGCAAAAAATGTTTATAACGTCAATTTTAATTTTTGATGCTATTAGTGACTCAGGCTACTTCTTTTGCAGTCAGTGGATCATGTCGATAGGTGATGAATAAGATGGCATTCGAACATGATTTCAGCTAATAGCAAGATGTCAGTCGGTTTTGAGGAGCTATTACATGTGATTAGAAAGAAATACAGAACTGAACGAGGAATATACTATAATGTTCAACATGTTGGCAAAAAGATTTGGTGTCATTGTACCCGTGTTGTTAATTTATGTTTATTGCAAACCGAGAGTGAGATGCACATGAGACTGCTTAGTGTTTTAGGGATTATTTACTTAGATAACACGGTTTTGTGGTCTTAATGTAACTGAGTAACACAGGATATCACTATAGTGATGACAGTCATCAGCTGTAAAGGGTCAGAGTTGCTTATATCAATGAAAACTTAACAATTTACTTTTTAAAACAAGTCTGTATCAAGCACAAAGAATATGGCTAATGTGGCTCTGAAAAACAAAGATTTATATCCAACTGTCTCTAAGGCAGCTACCAGGTTACTTATTGCCCATATTTCTACTGTTGACTTGGGAGGGGGTCAGTCGCCAGCATTTGTCATCAAAACAAACTTTTGAAATTCTATGGGTATATCTATTCTTAAAAATTTTATGAGAATTCTGTTGATGGGCCCATTGTTGAGAATTTTAATTTCAGGAAGACAGTTAAGAAATAGTCAGGGGAAAAAATGAGGCGGATATTGATGAAGTGTCAGTGACAGTGTTCATAATGACCAATCAGTATTTTGTATTATCAGTTATAAAGAAATATTCTTATTCATTCTTGCTTTTCATACATTGCTATACATTGAACTTCACATGCATATAATGGTATTGTTATATTTATTAATAATTTTTCTTGTGCTTTGAAATGTAATAAAACATTTATAAACTGTTTTATTGTCATGTTTATATAGATTAAAAATATGGCCAATATTATAGTGCACATATGTTTAAGTCCCAGCATCATGGCATAAAATGGCTCCTATGGCTGAAAAGTGGCTCCAGATTTTTTAATTTGGTCAATTTCTTGGCGCAAAGAAAAGTATTTGCAAGGGAGGCCCTGTAATAACAATTTTTTTTTTTATTGATTTCATCACAATACAGCTTTACTAAATTTGACCAGATGGGCAGAAACATCTTGTCATAAAAGGTTTTCAAAACTACAAATACCAATCTACTATTTTTATGGATGCTATTGCTATAAATTAAAAAATAAAGGCTACATTTCATATTACCTTGGCAAAAATTTACATTTGACAGCATTATGTGATGGGTTTTTTTTAAAATTTTAAACTTTATGCTGATTCAGCAAAAAAACATGAACACAATTGCTAAAAATGAAAAATAATTTTGTGATATATCTATATGGTGTATTATTTTCATAATAATAGTTTGTAAGGATTATTTACTTAGTAACATTTTTAAGTATTAAATTTTGCTATGATCATAAGTTCACATTTTCTGGACAAGTCATTTTTGTTTTGTTTGTAAATTCATTCATAAGTTCAAAGGTTGAGTAGTAGTTATCCAAGTAAACATCATGTGATATGATTACAGGACATGAGATTTTGAAAGGCCAGGCAGACCTAATTCCTGCTTAGCAAGTGTAACTCACATGACCATGTTTACGAATATGAATCCTTCTAGAATGCCATATGCATCTTTCATTTGTATTACATCTTAGTTGTCTATATAACACATGAATTCTGGAGAATTAGACATTAAAAGGGTAGTTATATTTAGTTGTATGTAATTGAGAGGATTCATTTATATAATTCAATAATTCATTGAAAAGTGCTTAGACCTGCTTGGAATTATATTTTGGAATTACTGTAAATTCATTTAAAGACATTTTTCGGATTATATCAGTGTGATTCATTCATTACTAATGCATATGAACCAACCATTATGCTTTTGGCATAAACATTAAGCTTTTTTTAATAAAATTATGCCTTACGCGTAAATGTACATGGATTACACTTTTTCACTATATCCCCCTCCCAAAATAATTAATAATTTATTTTCTCATTTTTTTTAGCATCCCACTAATTGCACAGAACGTATTCTAGAAAAGACGGCTTCTGTGTAACTATGACATAAAAGAACACTTGTCTGCAGACTAGTCGTGACCTTCCAAAGTGTTATGTTCTATTTATAGCAGTTGCCCTATTTCCAAGAAGACCTCTGTTTCTATTTATAGCAGCTGTCTAGCTTAGGACAGAACAAACTGGTTTTCTAATTTTTTTTATGTTTGCTTGCATATTCTTTAGTCAAAATAATGAGTTACAGAACCATTCTATAGAAATTGGCAGTAAAAGTCGTCATATTTATTCTAGTTGATGCATATGTTACAGCAAAAATGTTTCTCAAATGATTTCACAGATGGATTAGAAAAAAAATGGAAAAAACGACTCAGAATGAATACATGAATAACACAATACAGTGCCATTCTAGGGTAGCTTCACGCCAATTTCAGGCTATGTAGAAAGGAGTTTAATATTGGTCATATTGTAAAACAAAGATGCCTTAAATTAGCTCGTTTTACTAACACTATTACTAAGTTAACTTCTTTTATTTTACAGCAGAACTAAATTGTGGAAACGAATTTTATAAATGCAGGGGCATTTTTTACCGAACACTTAATAGAACACTGACTACAACTAGTGATAGAATACAACTTTGGTCCTTTGTTCAAACGGATGCTTCTTGATGCCAAAATTGCGGAAAATATATGTGTTTTGTATTGAATTTGAATTTTATTATGTTATATGTGGATTTTGCTTTTTCTGCTCAGATTACTCCTTTTGTCCACTTATATTATGCTTTTTCCTCTCCAGGGGTTGTCATGTATGCTAATTGTGTGTCAATACAGTACAATGAACATCATTTGAAATATCACTTGAACTCATTTGGATTACTTCATACTTTTGGACTTGATAGAACATATAGAATTTTAATCATCATATTGTAAGTTATTTTTTATTTTTAAGTTTTTACTTTTTATTTTAGGGAAATAAATTATATTTTCAATTTTACAAAATTTGTTGGTTGTCACTTTTTTGTTACTTAGTTTTAAGACCATAACACTTTCAGTGACTTTTTCTCAAAGACCAAGAAACAGAACGTGACCAAATTCTGCAGTAAGGATTATGGAATGAGGGGCTTTGAATTTTTTTTTTTACGTACGATGCCAATCTGCTTTTAGCTTTCAACTGTATGAGCATTTCTGTGAGATCTTTATGTATGGGCAGATCTGTGAGTTCTTCAGGTGCACTATAACAAGAAACAGTGTATTATATTCATATTTTATAGTTTTATTAGCTTTGCTAATTTAAATATTATTTTTATGAGTCATGCATTGTAATAGTTTACATTGACTCCACTTTTACAGTACCTACCTCACTTGGGCTACAAGAAAAGGATACATCTAATGAACCCAATGGGTAAGAAGTTTGTTGTAAACATTTTATTCACACATACCTTGATGTACATATGTTGCCATGGTTTTGTACAGTACATTTATATGAAGATATGATCTAGCTTAATTATTATACAAGCTGTAATAACTTTATTGGGAAAAAAAGCGGTAAAATAGACTGGCATTCAATACTGAACACTATTTTTTTTTCTCCTCTACATACCATCATGTCTTTTATAAAAAATGAAGCTCAGTCTGTAAAGACTGAACGTGAACCAAACAGAGTTTCAGTTTGTTGCTACACCAATGTTTGTCCTTGTACATGTATATATTTCCATTATCTTACTTCATATTTAATGGTATCTAATTCACTTGTTGCAAGTTAACTTCTACCAAGCAAGTCTTTATTTTGTTAGCAATTACCAAGATGCAGTTTGTTAGAATTCAGTTTACTTTGTTTGGCTTATTTAAACAGTTTCAACTGAATAAAATAACCAGAGGTTTTGGTGAATGTGACTTTTTCAGACTAGTCCAGATCACATCCATTTTGCCATCCTATACAGAAACCAAAAGGCGGATTTAAAAATTGTATATTCTATATAGACATTGCTTTTGTTAAAAAAAAATCAATTTTAGGTTAGCTGTTGGTAATAATTTTGGTAGGAAACATTAAATATAAATATTTGTGACCTTCATCCTTTTTAACTTGGTTCCTTTCATTACAAGTATTTTACCATTTGTTATCTCCCCTGTCCATAAAACGCTGCCTAATTCCAAAGCCCATTCTTGGCTTGGCAAGATTTCAATCCCTCCATTCCAATGGCAAAGTTTCAATTTTCTTTAACATATACAGTTTGTATTAATGATAACAGTAACAGACTTCATGATCCAGCACAGATTAATAATGAAGTTATAGTAGATCAGAGTAATTTGATTTCAAGGGAGTCAACTCATCTTTAGAAAACTGATTAAACATGGTTGTTATGGTATTATTCCAGTGGTAATACTTGAAATGACAGTAAATAAATGCCTGGAACCCTTTATTGCATAATGACACCAGACCTCTTACTTCATAATGACACTGTTTGATGCCTTTTATAGCAAATCCAATTAAGATATGCAGTACTGTCAAAATTAAGTCTTTATGCCTATAAATATAACTTGTAACGCTGCAAGATTGAAACTAGAAAATAAATATGAAACAATTCATTATATTAATTGCAACTGTGCAGTTCTGTGTACACTCATCCATTGTATGCAGGAGTGCATTTATAAACATTCACACTGCTTCTTATGGCTGTAATGTTATTCGAAATTTTGAATAATGTGGGATTTTTTTATAATATATATGGGTATATGCCATTGTTTGAACTAAAAAGTTTATTGTTGTCAGGCTTCATCAAAAAAGAGGAATATTAAAATAAGCTTCATACTTGGGGGGAAAATAGACCACTAAAAAGAAGTTACTGATTTGTGTTCACATCTTAAGATCATATCTGTCATTTCAGCAAAAAGATATGATGAAGAATTTCTCAAAAATATGGATCTTCGATATTTAAAAAAATTTTACTCAGTAATTTTTATGCTTATCATAATGAAAAATATAATATTGACATCCTCAAATATTTATGTAGGTTTAGAAAGAAGGAATAACGAATATTCACATGGCATGGCAAATTCTGCTGACTCCACCAATTAATAGTGCATGTTTATTACAATAAAAATTAGGACTTGTCCCAAGAGAAATGTGTTTCACTTTACAATCTTCAATTAATGTCACATATTTTAAATAATTTGTTGAATTTCACAAGAAAGTTGATCCACAATAGCACATTCCTCAGTAAGTGAGTCGAGTACTTCACATTTATAAAATCATTACATTTGTTAAATGGACTAAGAATTGCAGATCCATACTGATTTCATGCTCCGTTTCTACAACTCAGAATCACCCCTGCTGGTTTGCCAAAGATCTGCTAAAATTTGTTTTTAATCAGTAGCAATCTTCTGTTACTGCTCCCAAGAACATATTTCCAGTTTCTTTCTGCATTGATAATGAGATGATTTAATGATGGGTTTTATGATTTTGAACATTTGACAGACTTTCTTGACATATAAAGTTCATACAAGGATAAAACTTTACTAAGATACAGAGAAGAGCAGAATAAATTTCATATTAATCTCTAAATAACTTGCTCAACAGCAGTGATCATAGTACAAGGTCAAAAGTTTATAATTTCTAAGTTATGTTTCTAGTACCAGTGACTATCTCCAGTTAAGATATTCCTTAATATTAACCCTTTCATCACTAAGTAACTTTGTAGGCATAGAGTCCTCAACACTAAGTAACTTTGGAGTTGTAAAGCAAAATGACTTGTGGACTTTGAAACAACATAACTTTGCCAATGTTAAAGATATCTGGCTGAATTAGGTGTCAAAATCAAGGTTAAAAATCAAATTTTATGACTAATTCAATAAAATGTGCATATCTGTTACAACTGTTAAAATGCAGGTACAAACAGGTAACAACAGGCAAAATACAATTATTTTATTACCTCTTAGAAAACTTAGAATGTTCTCAAAACTTGTTCAATTGACCCTAGATGTGCTAGTGAATAATCACAGTAACAACACAAGTCTTTCATTCATGGTGTCCATAATATATAAAATTCTATAAAATGAACCAAAATGATCTCCAAGGTGAGATCTGTCCACACACGTAAGTGACCTATATCACCTCTGCCACGTTTGATCATCGCATTGAAGTTCGTTAGACTGACAATTTTTCCAAACACTTCATCTGAATAGAATATTTGAAAATAATCTGAAGCTTTCCTGGAGCCATATAACTCTACTGTATGCCCAACTCTGTCAGAAAACTGAAATAAATCTCTTTGGTTTTTGGGCTTCGTCCAAAAAAAAAAAAACCACGTAAAGCGTACAATTCCTCTGGTTCAAACCTTCAAAGTCATCTTCATCGTCATCACTGTCACCCACAAGTGCATTCCATTGTCTCTCCATACATCTTCTCTCATTGTCAAACAAATTTTTCAGGTCAGAATTATTTAAATCCTCCGAAAACTCTCCTCTAAAAATCCTTCAAACGCCGCCATTTTGGATACAAATTTCAGCATTCGGAAAACACGTTAAAAGTTCCTACTTTGTTCATTATTTCTAGTTGTATACAAGCTAAACTCACGAGATAATCCAAATATAACATCTACATTACCAGATGGAAGTTATTAGAGGTACCCCGAAAGATATTTAGTCGGGGTACTATAACGTTAAAAAGGAACACTGCCCGAGACCAAAAACTCGGTCCATAGTGTTGACTGAGTAAATTCCCCTGACAGCATATGCGGTCTGCCGTGATAAAAGGGTTAATGTTCATCCAGATTGAAAATTAATAAAATGATGTTAATTCCATGTTGTCTTTACTATTTTCTCATATTAAAATGTTGACTAATAAATCAAGCATTGAATATGCCATATTAATTATATGATAACTGAATGTTTTAATTTTCTTAGTAATTCCCAAAATGACTTTGCAAAATGAAAGATGAATGTACCATCTTTATTCTCCGTTGTTTCCGAGTAATGTTAATCAGACATTGACGTTTGGTTTATGAAGGCATTTTTTAAAATTAAATCTTTTTATAGCAATTCATATTTTTTAATATTCTTTCAAGATTTGACATCTTTGGTACTCAGTACACAAACAAGCTATAAATAATGGGATGCTCCTACCATAGTTGCCCCTATAGCCCTTCCTCTTGCACTTTCTAGCTACACTCACCCCTTGTCCAAATCGGTAAAAAATCTACTTAAATCTCTGCTGTGTTATATTTTATGTTATATTTTGTTCTTTGTACAATATTTTTATGGGTGTAAACTTATTTGTTGTTTATTTTTAAAAAGACATAATAAAAATTTTGATCAAAATTGTGTTCTATGGTTGAAACAGCAAGTCCAGGACAGCAATCTATCCAGAGTTACATTCTTCCAATGCAGTCTTTACATATCAGACCAATAGATTTCCAATGTTTTGATCTTTATTACAGTTCCTGGCCTGACAGGATCCAAAATGAGTTCCTCAGATGAAGAGTCGAAAATTGACCTGCTTGACTCCCCAGCACAGCTAAAAAAGAAACTGAAGAAGGCCTTCTGTGAACCTGGCAATATCAAGGAAAATGGAATTCTCTCCTTCTGCAAACATGTTCTTTTTCCTCTTTCAAAGACACATGGTAAGATTACCAATGGAACAAAAAAAAATATTGAATTCAGAATGTTTGTGTGTCAGCAACTAAATCATGAACACACTCATTTTGAAAAATGCTAATTTTGATTGATTTTATTATTAACTTTAATTGTATTGCAGTCATTGTTGAATTAAGTTTAAATACTGTATTTTTGGACACTTTGTTATTAGAGACTATATGCTTTTGGTGAAAATATTTAAATGACAGGTAATTTTGGGATTTTGCTTGACTATAATTTTTGTCTCAAACTTGTGTTTTCAGACAGTTTCTGAAGATTTATAATTTTCTAGCAAAGTCACAGTTTAAGAGGCAAAGTTGCATTATTCAATCAGTAATAAATATTGAATGTGGTAATGAACTTCCACAAACTAAAATAATTTAAATCCTTTGTTGTCATGAAAGATTCCCCCAACATTTAATGTAAATTTCCAGTTGTAAGGGGACTATTATTAGGATACATGATTGCAAGATACATGCTAATTTTGTAAAATAGCACTGAAAAATCAACCAAATGCATGAAAATAGCTTATTGTATTTTCAAGCCCTGACTTTATTTTTTTTTTTTGGTTTAATACTTTATGTCATAAAACATTCTCACTATGGAGATCAATGCACAAAAATGTCAGAAACATTTCAGTAGATTTTTTATATCATGTATTTTTACACCCTTTCAAGAACTAATAATTGTAGAGTTTTTGTGCTTAGAATTTGTTAAAATTTGATACTTTGTTTTAATTCTCTACATTGCAGTGGTATGTTTCAGAGCAAAATACTGTCAAAACTTAAAGTTTTAATGCATTTGCTATGAAAAGCATCACACTTGTATATTCATTGTTCATGTAAAAATTCCAGGATATATTTTATAATGCACTAATTTCTTAAACTAATCATTCCAAAAAAACAATATTCAAATGTGTGAAACCATGCATCAAACTAACATTGCTTCCTTTTTACTATTCAGTGAACAAAAATATGATTAAACATGAATCCATTTTTAGCAGAAAATCAGGACTTTCATTAAAAGACAAAGAAAACCAGTATTATCTCTATTTTATTTAGAAAGCATGATCTCCTACTGTATCTTATTAAACAACACATCAGTCAATATGGATTAGTAAATTCAAAAGATTTGTGCCACAAAACAAATCAGTTATCCTTGTAGCATTATATAACATGGGTTAAGCATAGTTTTTTTAAATGCTAATTAACCTGTTTGTTTTATAAACAGTTATATTTGATGATAACATTGCTTACCAGCATTACATTTTCATTGAGTCAGCTTTATAGAAAATTCATGTGGTTAATCAAAAAAGATAAGTACATTTTTGTTTGAAACACCCATGTCATAGAATCCCACAAGTTATTAACAAAATTATAACCTAATCACCTTGAAATTCCCAACATGCATTACAACAATCTATGCTGAATCATTTGTTCTTTAAATTGATTTGTTTTGCTCATTTCAAAGTTGAGCATGCCTTGGTTAAGAAACAAACAAAAGTAATAAAAAAAAAAGAACCGCAATAAATAGGTTACGTTTATATAATATCAATTTATTAATCACACTGACTCAATACCAGTTTATTGCTTCATGTTTAAAATTTAATCTTCATGGGCAAACATACAAACACAAGCCCTTATGGAAATTCTATCTTGAAAAGTAAGTTGTACACATATTTTTATTCTTTATACCAAAATGCATACATTTTTCAGCCATAAATACCTTCAGAATTAAAAATTCAGAAATGTTTTTGTTTGGTTTTTCATTTCTTATTCAGACAAGTTTAGTTTGTGTGCATTTATAATGTAGATTTTAATGATCACCAATTAACAGAGGGTTAAACAGTGGATTGAGAGATTATTAATCTGGTGGTTCTCTTGGAAAATACACATACAATTGTGGTTTTGATACATATAAAGCCACATTCTGGTGGATAGACATAGAGAAAATAATTTAAGGTTTTTAAATCATTACATGTAAAGATTGAATAAATGCTTGTTTTAATTCATGGTAGCACATTGTCATAGGAGCTACCAATAACTTTTAAATTCAAGGGCTACTGATAATTTTTTCATCACTTGGGAGGGGTGCATATTTGTATACCTCTGTTTGTTTCTTGATACCAAGTTAAATATTTTTATACCTCTTCAGATGACAAGTAATAATTATTGTTGCCATCTGAAAACATGTAGAAATAACATACCAAGCATTATAAAATGCAAATTATTTGTGTCGTAAATTCAGTATTAAATCATTACCCATTTGAGATCCCCTATTTATAAAAAGCATGTTTTTTACATGTACAGTGGTTTTGACTTCATTTGAATGTAATCTCCTAAAAGGATTCATGTTTATAACAGATTGGTTTATAGTCAAATACCTGTTAATTATGGACAAATCCTAGCACTAGAAAACTTATTTATAGCAAAATCCAGATAATAAAAGCCTCTCGACTAATATTATAAATTATTATCTAATTTGTACCATTGTATATATTTTTGTTTAAATGAAAATTTGCTGTATATCTTTTAACAGAATTTGTAGTGGAGAGGGTACCTGAAAATGGTGGGACTGTCACATATAAAAGTATTGAGGAGCTGGAACAGGCATTTGAGAGTGAGGTAAGGAGAATCCACAAGTTGTATTCAGTAACACAGTTTTTAAAAATGCAATTGTTGGTTGAAATATTTAACTTTTGTTAAATAATGCTGATATATAGCTGGTATCACATAGAGATATGAGAACCTTATAGTAATCATCCATTTTGTCCATCTCTCATTCTCTTGCAATGCTCTGCATCACTTAGGTAAATTGCCTATTACATGTATATGTATCTTTCAAATGTTTCATCTTCTGAGGTCAAATTTTGATGGAGTTTTTCCCCTTTATTCATCAATTTTAAATCTTCACATCAGCAGATCCTTGAGTTTATCATATTGTTGGTCACCACTTTCATCATCAACATTAACATGTGGATATGTGAGAAAGCTTGCCAGTATCTTCTCTTGGGTCGGTGGTTCTTTCCGGTGATTTCCCGGTTTCTTCCTCCACCATTAATACTGGCTGCCATGTATAGCCTATTGTGTGCTGAAAAATGGTGTTAAGCCCCAAAACAACAACAACAACATTAACAACATGGTGAAATGTCTTAATCCATGAAGTGACTGCTTATTATGTGTTGATGACTTTTTCATCTGCTATAAATTGTTGACAATGCATACTATTGAAAGTCAACTACAGGATAGCTTGCATACAGGTAAAAAATGGGCAATAGAAAATGGATTAAAATTTTAGAAATTTAAAATGTCTATATTTCTGATTACATAAAATTCATGATGACCCCAGAACTCTAATTTCACAGTTCCATTATCCCAGTTTAGTACAGACCAAATTTTAATGGCTTATATTTAACCATAAACAAACCTTCCTTTTTACATATTAGATACCTCAGGGACCTTTGGGGAGAAAAAAACCAGCCCTGGATGTAATATTAGTCATAGCAGGACTTTTCCAGGGAGCGTTTAGAACTTCATCATCAGAATCTTCTGTGTGGAGGCAAATAAACCTTTGATCTATCTCAAATTAAATTGGCTTTTCAATTAGAGATGTGAACATTTTGGGAAATTTCTACTGGGTACCTGTCAATCCTAATAATCAGTTACCAGGGTAATTTACTATTATAAGTGGCAATAAAGTATAATCTGAGCATTAAAAGAGCTATATATATATATATATATATATATATATATATATATATATATATATATATATATATATATATATATATATATATATATATATTACATGCCATAATTGCAGAAACTGTATGAAAAACGAACATATTTATTTGATTTAGCATACAATTATTTTTCTACTTGCCAGGATCTGCAGTTTAAATTTTTTTCACAAATCAGCTAAATCCATTTGCATTAGTAGTTAGTACAAGAGGATAGATACAAAAGAAATTGATAAATTTTTGATGTACAACACTCACTTTAAGTAGCCTACATGTCTACAGAAACTTTCACATATAGTCATCAAGTCCACAAAAATGACTTTTTTGTATCCTAGACCTGACATGGAAAATCCCTTAACAATGGTTCAGTATGTTTTTATGTTGAACAAAATCCCTCTCTTCTAACATTTTTTTCTGTTATATAACATCCAACAGTCACATCAATACAGTCTTGTTTTTTTGGGGGGTTTTTTATGGCATCTGGCACCATTTATTTCCATTTTAGACTGGTCTGCTAATTATGTAGTAACTTGGGGGTTTTTTTATGGCATCTGGCACCATTTATTTCCATTTTAGACTGGTCTGCTAATTATGTAGTAACAAAATAGGTTGAATCTATGACAAGTGGTTTCACATTCAAGAATCCCATCTGTTTTCTTGGAACTGTTTCATGTAAATTTAATGCAAAAAATCACCATACGCATATTTTTTTTATATTAGTTTTCAGTGTTATTAAATAACAAAGATTACCCTTATATTTAAATATTTCAGTGATAAATTTCAATCTGTATAGTTGTCCATTTTGTTCATATTTTCCTAACATGGGATAAGAAGTGCATGTTACAGTAACCAAGTTTTGTGTTGCCTTTGCAGTGACAAAAATATCTGTCTTGGGTTTCTCGCAAAAAAAACAAAAAAAAAAACGTCCAGTAAATGAACATAGGAACAGCTGCCCTGACTTGTTTAACTAATACTCACTCCAGGGCCACAAACTTAAGGCAAAAATAGCAGTATTTAAACCAGACATTGATATTGAGCTTTCTTTTGGGTGGGGATTGTAGTATGTATTTAGATTTTATTTTGTCAAATATTTCTTAATCAGTACTTACTGTTGCCTGATGTGGTGGGTATGCGAGAAAGCTTGCTGGTAGCTTCTTTTAGGTCTGTAGTTCTTTCAGGGTTTTCCCAGGTTCTTTGTCCACCATTAATACTGGTTGCCATGTATAGCCAATATTAGCAAATACATTAAGTTCTTGATGGCTCAGACTGTTACATAAGTTTTTCAAATACTTGCACAGTACTGATGTGAAACAGTCTCATGTCTGCAACCTTAGAAAAAAATTGAAACAACTGAAAATTCAAAGCAAGTGCTTTCAGAGTTTTTCTTGTAGGTCCACTGATTTTAATGTTTCCATGTTTTCATTTTAGTCAATTCAGAAATGTTAAATTGTTTATTTTGGGATATAAACTTGAAGAATAGTGACCCATTAGGTATAGAGCTAACTTCATTTTACAATGATACATTAAAGCTGAAATACTTGTTTAAAATACAACCATATTGTACAAATTCATTGCTTGACTGTCCACATTTATGGCAGTAAAACCTTAAAATGTACAACTGAATTGTTGATTTGGTTGTAATATCTTGATTTTCACTATGGCATTTAACTTTTTAAAACTAAATAGTTTTTCACTATTCTCAGTATATTCAAAAGTGCTGTTTGAGGAAGATAATACCAGTATTTTCACTGTAAACAGATTCATTACTGGTTCTCAATAGCTTTTATTGAATTTGTCGCTAAAATAGAGATTATAATTCAAACTATTCTCCAAAGATTGAGCATGACAGAGTTCTCTTCCTGAATAGTTTTTGTTTTTGTTAGTTTGGCTGGCACTTTTATAGGCTCTGTCATGCCAAGGGAAAAGGAGCCAAGTGCCATTAACAAGGCAACTGACAATGCCTGGCCTGGGTTTTGTGCTGAACCCTTGATCCTAAGATTATGAATCTAATGCTCAACAAACTGAATTACTATAGCCTCCAGTTAATCTTTAGGCTCTTCAGTTTTATCACTCAAGCACTTATTCAATACTACAATCAAATCAAGCATCTGTATGACTGAGAATGAGAGTGAGACCATTGTGTGTGAAACCCACAAGTTAGATGTTGTGTTGAACTACTGTGCTGAAAAGTAAAGCAGTGGAACATTTTATCAGTCTGGAAACAGGAGATGGTCTATTATTTACAAGGTATGTAAGAGAGATTTTAACTTTTGGTCGGCCCAGTTCGTGAAAACTACTGTTTTATATAGGAAAAAAGAGATGGAGGTGTATATTAATTAGAAGATCAGTGATGCTTGAAATAGTCACAGTCATACTTCCATGTATGTTTCATTAGATCTGTTGATACAGGTCAGCTTATCAGTTAATGGACAGGTGGCTAAAATTACAGATTGGACTTGTAATAGCCATAAGTCAGATTAAACAGATGTGTGAAGATCAGTTTTCAGCAGCTAAATCACCAGTTTTCAAATCTTCAAAAATAAGACTATCATTCCCTCAACTATCTTCATGTGTCTGTTTTAGAAGCTTCACCCAGGTGACCTGAAGGCTGCAGTGGAGATACACCTCAACCGACTGCTGGAACCCATCAGAAAAGAGTTTCAGACACCAGAGATGCAGAAACTTGTGGCTCAGGCCTATCCAGTGGAAAAGAAAAGTATGATATCATCTACAGGATTCTCAAAAATAACTAATCAACCAATCCAAAACCATCAGCTACAAAAACTGTAAAAATTCTCTGAAGCTGCACGAGTTAGACCTTATAATATTTTTAGTGTGGACATAAGTTTTGAGCTCAGTAGGCAGTAATGCCAAGACAGCTTATGGTATGGTCCTGTGTCTGTTATCATGTGTGTCAATAATTGCTTGTTACCAATCTAGAGAGTATGGCCCTGTGTCTGTTTTCATGTGCCAGTCAATAATTGTTTCCAAATGTGCCAGTCAATAATTGCTTGTTACCAATATATATGGTATGGTCCTGTGTCTGTTTTCATGTGTCAACTATTGCTTGTTAACAATCTAGATGGTATCGCCCTGTGTCTGTTAGCGTGTGCCTGTCAATAATTGCTTGTTACCAATCTAGATGGTATGGCCCTGTGTCTGTTTTCATGTGCCAGTCAATAGTTGCTTGTTACAATCTAGATGGTATGGCCCTGTGTCTGTTAAGATGTACCAGTCAATAATTGCTTGTTACCAATATATATGGTATGGTCCTGTGTCTGTTTTCATGTGTCAACAATTGCTTGTTATAGCCTTGTGTCTGTTTTCATGTGCCTGTCAATAATTGCTTGTTACCAATCTAGAGTGTATGGCCTTGTGTCTGTTTTCATGTGCCTGTCAATAATTGCTTGTTACCAATCTAGAGAGTATTGACCTGTGTCTGTTTTCATGTGCCTGTCAATAATTGCTTGTTACCAATCTGTATGGTATGGCCCTGTGTCTGTTTTCATGTCCTTGTCAATAATTGCTTGTTACCAATCTGTATGGTATGGCCCTGTGTCTGTTTTCATGTGCCTGTCAATAATTGCTTGTTACCAATCTAGAGTGTATGGCCTTGTGTCTTTCATGTGCCTGTCAACAATTGCTTGTTTCAATATGGATGGTATGGCACTGTGTCTATTATCATGTGCCAATCAATAATTGCTTGTTACCAATCTAGAGGGTATGGCCCTGTGTCAGTTTTCATGTGTCAATAATTGCTTGTTACCAATCTAGATGTTATGGCCATGTGTCTGTTATCTTGTGTGTTAATAATTGCTTGTTACCATTCTAGTTGGTATGGCCCTGTGTCTGTTTTCATGTGTGTCAATAATTGCTTGTTACCAATTTAGATTATATGGCCCTGTGTCTGTTTTGATATGCCTGTCAATAATTGCTTGTTACCAATCTAGTTGGTATGGCCCTATGTCTGTTTTCATGTCCTTGTCAATAATTGCTTGTTACCAATCTGTATGGTATGGCCCTGTGTCTGTTTTCATGTACCTGTCAATATTTGCTTGTTACCAATCTAGTTGGTATGGCCCTATGTCTGTTTTCATGTCCTTGTCAATAATTGCTTGCTACCAATCTGTATGGTATGGCCCTATGTCTGTTTTCATGTCCTTGTCAATAATTGCTTGTTACCAATCTGTATGGTATGGTCCTGTTTTTTTGTTTTCATGTGACTGTCAATAATTGCTTGTTACCAATCTAGAGGGTATAGCCTTGTGTCTGTTTTCATGTGCCTGTCAATAATTGCTTGTTACCAATCTGTATGGTATGGCTCTTTGTCTGTTTTCATGTGCCTGTCAATAATTGCTTGTTACCAATCTAGAGTGTATGGCCTTGTGTCTTTCATGTGCCTGTCAACAATTGCTTGTTTCAATATAGATGGTATGGCACTGTGTCTATTATCATGTGCCAATCAATAATTGCTTGTTACCAATCTAGATGTTATGGCCATGTGTCTGTTATCTTGTGTGTTAATAATTGCTTGTTACCAATCTAGTTGGTATGGCTATGTGTCTGTTTTCATGTGTCAATAATTGCTTGTTACCATTATGGCCCTGTGTCTGTTATCATGTGCCTGTCAATAATTGCTTGTTACCAATCTGTAAGGTATTGCCCTGTGTCTGTTATCATGTGTCAATAATTGCTTGTTACCAATCAAGAGAATCTACTTCTGATTTGATTTCAATGAAACTTTGAAGTTGAGTTATAACATTATATGAGACAGCTTCAATAATGAATGAGATCCATGTACAATAACAAAATGATCTTGCATCTGAATTGATAAACTTGTTACTGTTTTGAAGTCCATATTTATGATAAATTTTCAGAGTTTTAATTTACGCTTGTATCATCTGGAGCTTGGATGAATTCAATAAGGAAAGAGTTCCAGGAGTTATAATGATAAATCTCTTCTTTTTTTTGCAGACAGAAATCAGATTTTGGGGTGTGCTGAATATATGTCAGTGATTTGGATTTTTAACATAGCTTTAAAAATTTCTGTCATATCACTACAGTCTGAAATGTGGCAGTTTATAGTGATGTCTTGGACTGAGGCATCTTGTTACAGACATGTAGCATTATGTCCCACCCAGTCACATTATCCTGACACCAGGTTGACCAGTCCTAACACTATTCTCTTAATCTTGCATGCCTAGAAAGGCAGCAGTTTGCACAGTTTTTATCAGACTTTGGTATGAGTAAGTGGGGGGGGTCAAACCCGTGACACTCCTGCATCCGAGGCAGACACTCTAACCATTAGGCCACCAGATCAGTAGGTCACCTATGAAATTAGTGTAAATTTTAGGTGACAAGTTGGATGGGAGTCAGTAGATATATAAGGAGCATTGTCATAAATTACTGCTTGTTTGTGATTAAAACCAACTCCAGTGTGGACCAACATAACAAAATTTAGCGTGTTTGTTTATTGTTTAATAGATTCAGAATAATCAAAATGAAACAGCCAGAATAATTGTGTTTATTTTAAGCCTGTTAATTTGATTAGTCCAGATCAGTCAGTATAATAGATTTTTGCATGAATGTTATGTCATGCGACATAGTGTTTGTTAATGGCACTAAAAGTTTAATTGTAACTTGATTATTTTATAAACCAGAAGAGCTTTGGGATTGTCCACCATCCATTGTCCCTCTGTTAGTACAAGTTTGTTATCACTACTCCTTGAAGGATTGCCATGAAACGTTACACAAATGTTTATTAATTTGATCCTAAATAATTGTGCCACTCAGAAAGCAAATTTGGTCACCACACTGGTTATCACAGAAATCTTGTTATTGCTACTCCTGTGCTCACTTCAAAACGAATTTCCACTAAGAGACTAAAAATGATGTCCAGTTAGTCCTCACTGAAAATAGTGCAATTAATACTATTAGCCTTCTTGAAAATCTTGTTATCATTACTGTTCCAGCTTATCTGCTGAGTGAGCACTTAATCATGGTAGCACATGGCAATCAATTGACCTTTTTCATGTTTGAATAGAAGATGACATATCAAATATATAATGATAACGCAGAAGCTAAATTTAAAAAATGAAAAATATTTCATTGACAGGTCTTTAATTGGTATTTATTACTGTTTTTACCACCAGTGGGTATTTGCCAACAGTTTTAATTTGATTAATATTTTCCTGTATATAATGATAGTTCTTAAGAAATATATTCCAAATTCGTGCACACTGCTGCTTCAGCAACAAAACTAAAGCTATATATTGAGTTTTTATTTACCAAGTTTGATTGCAATTTTTAAATGTTTAAGAAATAGTCACTTTACCTTTTCTTTAAAAACAATCTGGATTCACATCTGCCTAAGCATTGCCAGTAGGTTCACAAGTTATCAGGTGCACTAAAAAGAGAGCATGATGTGGATCTTTTACTATTGGCATATGATTATTTATGTAACTGGTTGAAATAAATTTAAATATCTGACATGTTCAATCTTTGCTGACATTTATTAAGATGCATGCACATGAAAGCAAGATAAATATTGTAAATTCATGCCAGACTGGGTAGGTCAAATTTTTAGGGATTAAAACTTGTGTCATGTAATGATCAAGCAAATCTCTTACATGTAATTATGGAATATTTTTAAGGTCTCTTTATTCACCTCAAGTGCTCGAAGGCAGTTACCCTTAATAATGAAGTTATATCTGTAATATGGGATAAATTATTATTGTTTGATTTCTGAGGGTAACATTTTGAGTGGTCTGAGAGAAATGCTTTCTAGTTTATGGTTCACCAAATGAACATCTACTGCAAAATGACCAATGTTTGATACAGAAAGGAACATTGTTTAATGACTACAAGCAAATGATGTATTGTGCGTAATTTGTGATAGTCTTTCTCCTTGTTAGTGATAAATTTGAATGTTTTCTAGATTCATACAGTAGTCCCCCTCTTGAAAAGTTTGCTTCCCTCGCTTAGCAGCCACCCGCTTATTACAGCCAGAATCCTTTGGCACTGACGAATTTGTGTTCAAAAGTACCACTCAAGAATGGCCACCCCTCTAACATGACATGTGGCCAGCATATTAGTACAAAAATGTAAAATGTTCCACTCACAAGCAGATACTTTATTTCAAATGTAACCAGAACCAATTAATTCATATCATGACGTAAGATAAGTAGTCAGATTATCTCTATCATCTACCTGTCTCCCAATGTCAAGTTATTGAAAGAAGTGTTGATTAAAGTACATGTAACACTAAGATTAATATTATATCATTGTCTATAGAAGCCGAAATTTACAGGAAATGGGCTCAACAATGTTTTGATTGAGTTTTGGGCTTCACACATCTGTTGAGTTTTCTCCTTGATGATTACAAGAGGACATAATTGTCAAGATCATAACGGGGTCAGCAGTCTAAAAATAGATTTTGTGCATTAAAACACACAAAAAGATTAACCTTGAACAAATGAGAATACCAAGGACCAAAAAATCATGTGACACATTTATTGCTTCCTTCATGAAGAAGGCATTTCGTCCACTCTACAAAAGTTTAGTTTGCATAATTAAATCGCAACATTCAAATAAATCATTACCAAACCTTAACATGTCATTTTATAAACAGGGACCTATTATTTTAGAAGAAAGTCAGTTATTCGACTAAACGACATTGGTTGAGGCTGAGAGGCAGGGGACTTGCTTAATAATTTCATGTAGAAAAGACTTGAATAAAACAATTTTGCGTTGAAAAGACATGAATAAACGTCATAACTGATAAGGAGGTTATTCAGCAGTAGTGGGAAAATAGAGCAAATGAAAAGAGTATTATGTATGTACCAAGATTTAAATGACGTTTTTGAATGGTTTGGCAATGTGCATGACAACAATACCTGCTCGTATATCATGCTTAGGCCAAGAATTACAACTATTATTGTATAATTATTTGAAATGTCTATTATTACAACAAGAAGAATCTTTATATAATTAATGTTACTTTTAAGTGAAGATATTAAATGCTTTAACGTATGTAGCTTTCTTACTACGTACATTACATATACTTCTCACAAATATTTATATAGTCTCCCTCTGGAAAGGCCATCTGTCTTTTAAGGCCACTTTCCTGGTGCAGAAAGGGGAAGCTGTATAAGAGGGGGACCACTGTATTTTAATGTGGTTTAAAAGAGTATAGCAAAGGATTGCTTCAATTTCCAAAGAGAAAATGTTCCATTCTGCAAAAAAATTTGTTAAAAATGAAGTGTATTGATTTGTCATGATGGAAAGTTCAACAGTGTGGAGACAATATTTCCATATCCATAATAGTCTAGTGTATTCACTGCTCATTTTGTTTCTCTCATTGTTTTAAAATGACTTTTAAAAGCCAACTGTCAGCAACTTAGCTAACTGTTATCATGTATATACTGTGTTACACAGTACTTTTGAGGTTAGGAGCTGTTGTGAGACGATTAAACGTTCGGTCCAGAATTTGTTAGTTCATTTGAAAAATACACTGGTTTTTTGCATGTTCAACAGGTGCCAGTTCATATTTTTTTGCAGTAATTGCAAAACATCTATCTACACAGTTAATTGAGGCCAAAGGTAATTATCAATCAGTGTTGCTAAAAATTTCTCTGCCTTTAAGTTGTGGCATATTTGACATTATATGCTGTCACAGAGTCTAGATTATAGAAATTGTTACCTTAATCACAGTCTTATGTTTTAACCCTCTGCTTTCATGTAAATTTTTCTGTTTCAGATTTTCATTATTACCTTGCCAAAATAATTCAGTAAACTTATTTATCGACTTAGTAAAAATCACCACACTTGACATTTACTTCTAATGTGATCATAATTTAGTGCCTAATTCCAATTTCTTTATATTAGCTCGTTTTGTTAAAAATAAATGAGTTTATGTGATGCCTCGTGTCTGCTGTCCATCGAGCATTTGGTTGTTTGTTGATGCTAGTTTCTAAATTACATGAACTTGACACAGGCTTTCATCTGAAGGTCTCGTTGGTTCTAAATGAAAATGGTGCCAGTCTGAGTTCCAGTATGGCTACCATAATGGCTGTCTTGAAAATCTTGTTTTAGCTGAGTGGAAAGTCATAACAACATAAGGGTTTTCACCAGAAAGGCTGCATATGATGACTAGTCGGACCTAAGTGAAAACGTTTCCATCCAGTCATTCTTTATTGTAGTAACAATGGCCATTATGAAAATCTTGTTATTGCTACTTGTCCTAAATGGATGGTCTTGTCAGCATGGGGTTTCATTATGAACCTTCTTATGATATTTATTTGGTCTAAATGAAAATGGCGCTGATCTGACATCCAGTATGATTGCAGTGGCAGCCATCTTTAAAATGTTATCACCACTACTTATGTATGGATGGTCCTGTCAGTATGGGATTCATAAAAAATCTTATGATGTCTTTGCTTATACAGTGGTCTTCCTCTTATCCAGCCACCCCTTCTGCATGGGGAAAGTGGCCTTGTAAGGCAAGTGGCCTTTCCAGAGGGGGACTAAATTATTTATGAAACGTATATGTAATGTACTTAGTAAGAAAGCTACATTTTTCAAAGTATTTAATATCTTTGTATAAAAGTAACATTAACTTTTTAATGGTTCTTTTTGTTATAATAGACTTATTCTTGGCATAAACGAGATGTGCGAGCGGGTGTTGTCATGCATATTGCAAAACCATTCGGATTACGTAACACACACTATGAATAAAATTGGTTCTGGATACATATTAGAAAATAAAATGTGTCCGATTAAAGGGGTAAATTTTCTATTTTTACAAATTTATGCTGGTCGCATTTGCCTCAAGTACTTTCTAGAGGGGTAATTTTGAACACAAATCCGTCCGTGCCTTCAGATTCTGGCCGTAATGATCGGGTGTACACTGGAGGGGGATTACTGTAAAAGCAAATTGTGTTGATTTTTTTTTCAGAAAATGAACAGTAGGTTGTTTTACTTACATAAATTGAAGAAAGCAAGATGTTCTCACAAACAATTTTAAGTCGAGATAGGATTTTTATTCCAGAAAATTGTGACACATTCATTAATATCATTGCTAAGATGTATTAAAAGGGAAAAAAAATTAACTCTGAAAAATTATAGTCCTTCAGCTGCATTGTAAGGTAAAATTCTTTTACGGAGTTATTCATTGCAAAACTGTATGCATGAAAGTACAAAAATTTACACCATGAAACACATTTTTTTATTAAATTTCATTCATATTTGATGATGGAGCCTGTTTATTTAATCAAAAATTAATATTTTTTTGACATTTATGCTTATTTCAGAAGGTGGAGCAAAAACAGAGAATGAGGTAACACCTGCCAGATTGGATTTGCGAGTGGGAAAAATACTTAAAGTGGAGAAGGTACAAGAAACTTTCCCACGTTACTCTCACTATCAGACTGTTTCATAAAATTTTGCATAATGTACTCTTTCATTAATAGTCATATTCTATTATGGTTACTGATTTTATATCTTCAATTCATCTTACTGATAATCACATTAGGAACACAACAAATGAAATAAGTTAATTTCATCAGAAAAAAATGGTCTTTAATGTGTGTTTTAGGAACTTGTTTCTTGATGCACGACTTTTCATATAGCTAAATTTGCTATATTGAAGTCAACTGTTAAACCCGAGAGTACAGCTGTCCTGTACAAGTTAACCTCGAGACAGTTCAGCTATCATGATTACTCAGAGATTTGTGGTTTTGTTGGTTTAATGCCATTTTTCAGCACCTTGAGTAGAACCACCAATCCATGAGAACTACTGGCAAGCTTTCTCACAAGCTTTCTAAACCTTTCTTCCAATGCCTCTTTGAAATTTTACCTTAAAGTACTGAACGTCTGATGCACATTATACATTTTTTAAAGTGATGTGCACTAGTCAGATCCATTAAAGACAAAAAGAGGAAAACTTTTATATAATTGAGGCATCATATGTATGTATGTGTGTGTGTATGTATATATATATATATATATATATATATATATATATATATATATATATATATATATAGATGCAATAAACTGACGACGAACAGTACGAAACTAGTAACTAACTAGCCTAAGCGCTTTCGTACTGTTCGTCGTCAGTTTATTGCATCTATTTTAATTAATCCCTGACAAACGTGATCCCTTGGTGGATCCAGTACGCTTGAGAGGGTTGTTATTCGCCATATGATTTGTATTCTTTATATATATATATATATATATATATATATATATATATATATGTTCTTTTATGTTTATAGTGTTTTACTCTATATCAGTATTTTAATTTAGGTGTATGGACTGTGCAGTCTGAAATAAAGAATTCTTATCTTATATAATTGAGGATTGTATGTTAGATTCTGGGTTATAGAGGAACAAAATTGGCAACGACGTATTCACTTTGTTTTGGCTATATTTCTTGATGACACAAACTTGGATCAGCATGTCTTCTATTGAAAATGAAAATGTTATGACTAATCAAAGCCAAGTTCCTGTGTTACCAATTAGGAAGGATTGTAGTAGGAGCATTGGTGGACTCTAGGAGCCCACCAGTGTAATTTACATCCACATTTGAAGGTGGCTACCCAAATTCAAAACTTCATGTACACGCACAAACACCTGCCTACACACCCTATAATGGAACAGTCTTGACAAGGTTGAAATCACACTGAGCAGGATTTGTTGACATCCCACCCTCCGTCAATTCTGCTTTTATGTTGGACTCTCATTTTGCAATTCATTCACATATTTTTCAGTTAAAATAATTAGTTTTATCTTTTTGTAAGTTTGTCTGTTACTTTATAGCACCCAGATGCTGAAACCCTTTTTGTTGAGACAGTGGATCTTGGTGAAGAGGGGCCTCGTACAGTAGTGAGTGGACTGGTTGGCTTGTACTCAGAGAGCAGACTTCAGGATAGGCTTGGGGTATTCCTTTGCAATTTGAAACCAGTCAAGATGAGGGGTATAGAGTCCCAAGCCATGCTTATGTGTGCATCAAGGTGAGCTGTGATCAGGGCAGATTTTATGAAAACTTGTAGAACTTAATTTTGATGCAGTACTCACTTTACATTCTGATTTGCAGTGTCTTTAAGCAGCTGAGTAGTGCAGAGGTAAATAATTTTGATTTTTTTTTTTATACCCAAGATCATCTATAAAATGTTACTAATCACAACTTTAAATTGCATTGGAGTTTTATCAAAGTAAACAGGTGTCTTTTTATCTTGAAATTCACTATTCATAAGGAAGGTATGCATTCTTTTCAGTTGGTTGTTTTATTTTATGTGCAAGAAAAGATACATGATTTAAAAAGGGAATTAAATCTAGTAGAACATGTTTTTTGACAATCCATACATGGTTGTTTCCCAGTTTAAATTCCAGTAGTCTGCAACAACCTGTAATCATGTCAATCTTTGCAACTTTATAATGTTATGTATATCTATCTGTGTACAATTTTTGTCCATGATTAAGGGTTGTGGATGGAGTTTTTGTATACATGATTTTTGACATGATTGTAAGTAGTAAAGATGTTTATTAGAATTTGCGTTTAAGGCATAAGGTTGTTTGTAAGTTAGTGGAATTTTTCATTAGAACAATCAATTTACCATACCATTTTATTGTGTCATAGGTCAAGTGGGAATTTATATATATAATGGGAACTTGGTAAACAATAATGTCATTCCTATCTTAAAATCAGTGTGTGGAATCCATTTGTTTTCACAGTTTATAATTGTTATTTGATAAAATTCTTGAAGATTTATTTTTTAAATCATTTATTGGAATTTCTAAGTGCTCATTGACAAGATTAACACGTTATTTTGTAATTATTGTGAACTCATTCAAAGACATTTTGGATTGAGTAATTGGTACATCGGGAAAATCAAGAATATTTCTATATAGATGCATTCAAAAACTTGAAATTCATTTGGAACCTTCTGTTCTTGGTCTTGTGCTAGGACATTAAGGATTATTTGGAATTTAATTCACAATACTGTATCTTAAATTTTTGCTTTGTATTCAGAGGAAATAAAAAGTTTGTTGAATTTTACTTAAATTGTTAGTTACACTTCCTTTCTATTTCATATTTTAAGACTAGAATTGTAACAATAGCTTCCATACATTGTCATTTTGCACTTTGCCATTTCATTTCCATATAGTGAGTACATGATTATTTTGAAACTATTTTTTATCCTTCTAGTAAATTCTCTGATCCCGTTTAGAAATCCAGCTTTCCTGGAAAGATGAGAAATTTTGTCTTTACTAAAGTCTTGTCTGGTACCTCCACTTCCCACAATTTGGCTGCCCATTACCTGAATGTTTTACATGTTAACTTTTTCACTGCAATATGATCAACTTTGCACCACATTTCCTCTTGATTTAAAAAATATCAACTTGAATTCTACCCATTCATCAAGAAAGTTTGTATTTTAGTGATTACTGATGGATTTGCTACATGTTTGCATGATTAATTTTGTATTTTGGTCAGTAATTGTGTTAATATTTTTTCATTTTGTAAACTTCAACACAGTAGTAATTTGTCATGACATTGCGGTTGCTGGTCTTAAGGAAAATTCCCATCCCTCTGTTCTCTATGTCTCTCCAATACAGGCTTAGAGTTCATGAGAGATTGATTGTCTTCCCATTCTGTAGCAGACCAACGAGTTGAGATCATCCAGTATATCCACACATGGTCTTGGGCCTGTAATCGAAGTCATGTGGGGTGTAATACCAATCTCTATGATCTGTTCTATCAGTAATCTATGTTCTATGCTACTTCTCTGGTTGTTGACCAGACAGTCCAGCTGCCCAGTCAGTCATATTTTTTGATTTGTGATCAGAGGCCTTTTGCATCAGCAACCCATGCTGTACACTAGCCAATAGTACCACCATATGGTCATACAGTTTCATCACCCATACTGTTCAACCAGCAGTCAAGCCAATTATCTGGCAACCTCGCCACCATGTATTCTAGCCATATGTATCAGCAAAATGATCTCTGTTGCTTGCCTTTTCACCGGTTCAGCTGCTAGACCCAATACTGATGGCATATGGTGGATAGATACTGTGCTACACAATAGGGGTGATGGCTTGGCTTAATCATCCATACTGCCAGAAATGTTCACACGGAAGCAATTCTTGATGTTCTTGATGATGACAACCTCCACATGGAGTTTGGGAAGAACAGACTAATTACTCAGAACCGCATGAAACTAGTAACAGTTTTGATGAATAAGTCTCTGTCCCAGGTAAGCTGTGGTACTCCACCCAATTCCGGGAAAGTTATGTGTGCTTAGAGGGAGCTCCCCCCCTTCTTGTAAGTTTCAGGATGCTACACTGGTTCATTAGCAGCTCCGGCAGTCACCATACCCAGCTGATGTCAGGAAAACCTCCTCACAGGCTTGGGTTTTACATTTTCACTTGATTTGCCGTATTTTTCTTGGAAAACATTATTTCTTATTATCAAAATACATTTATTTTGTGGGGGCCCTGAGTGGTCTACAGTGCTCTCCATTACAGATCACTGCCATCTCACCTCTGCGTGGGTTTGAGTCTAAGATTCGGAGAATGTGGATATGTGAGAGTCTAAGATTCGGAGAATGTGGATATGTGAGAAAGCTTCTCGTGGGTCAATGGTTTTTTATACAGATTTCTCAGTTTCTTCCTCCATCATTAATACTGGCCACCATGTATAGCCTATCTTGTTTAAAAAATGGTGTTAAGCCCCAGAACAAGAACAACAGCAACATTTATCTTGTTTTTGTGAATATCAGTTGTGCTGCCTTTATTGAGAGAATCCTGCCATTTTATCCTTGAATAGTACTCATAGTGGAAGTTGGACGTTTCATACATTATTTTCTCCTATCTGTTCTCTTAACATTAATGTGATCAGGAATGTATTAAATGGAGAAAATTAATGTTTTAGTAGATTATGTTTATCTGAGAATACCTGATCACATTACCATTAAATCTTCCGATACCTTCCAAAAATTTATCCTCTAAAATGAATATCTCAGCTTAAGCATCAGTTGGTGGTTCATCATCGAGAGGCTGTAAGGAGATGTAATATGTAAGAGTTTCAACCCTTTGTCTATTTGGAACATAAGTGAAAAAGACTTTAAAAAATTTAGTGTCTTTCTGGCAGAGTAAGATTCAGGCATTAGCAGAACATGTTACCAAATATTAATGTGATAAAGTATTCTCAGAGAAATGTTTACTTTACATGCAGGTGACAGATGTAACAGGGAGTTTCAGTTAACATGTGCTTATACAGATTGCAAAAAAAAAACTTTGCAAAAAGTAGACATTGGAATGATCAGTAAATTGTATGATTTTAGAGAAGACCCAAGGGCCATTGAACCTCTGGACCCACCAGAGGGAAGTGCACCTGGAGCGCGGGTGTTTATTGAGGGCTATGAGACTGGGGAACCAGATGATGTGTTGAATCCTAAGAAAAAAGTTTGGGAAGCACTACAGGTATGTATTGTAAAGTGTTAAATTTATAGGCACAGACTATGAGGAACTCTTTCAGATCATACTAACTACTTGACATTACTGTTAAATCAAAATAGTTTGAAGGATTTTTTTCTTCTGTCAGACGCCGTAAATAGAGACCAGGTGATTTCCAAATGAGGCTTGCATTTTTTTTATAATCTGTAGTCCAGTCTGCAGTATATCAGATGACCACTTCAGCTGCCTAAGTGGTTAGTGCATCCACCTCAGATGCAGGTTCAAACTCCGGCACAGTTATACCAAAAGACTTTAAAGATGATACTAGCAGCTGCCTTTCTCGGTGCTCAGCATTAGGAGGTCAGAGTTAAGACTAGTCTGCTTGGTGTCAGGATAGTGTGACAGGGTGGGACATGATGCTACATGTCTGCAGCATGATGATTCAGTGCAAGATATGACTGTAAACTGCCACACTGCTAGACATTGTAGTAATATGACTCACAAATTGTTAAAGTTGTTGATATATTGTTGATAGCAGCATCCCATACAAACTGATCATAAATATCCAAAATATGCGGTCCTGCACGATGCAAATATATGGCCATTTGTACCTCATTATCTTTATCAGTTGCTCCACTTGCAGTTAGATACATCTGTACTTGTCTTTTCCAGTGCTTAAAGTTTTCTGAAACGTTCCCATCAGTTACATTTAATATTAACAGTAAATGGAATGTGCTTAGAAAACTGTCGGCCATGTTGTCGTTAGTTTCCCACCACTGAACTACTATGTGACACTATGATAAAGGATGCAAAATGCATAACTTCTAAAATTATCAATTTTAGATTGCAGAATTATCGATGCATCTTTAATTGGTCACCGCTGCCACCATATTGATATATTGTCTACTATTAGGGGATATACCACTCAGCTGCTAAACAGACAGATCAAATCAGAGTAATACAACATTTACTCGGTCTTCATGTACATACTACACATGTACATCAAAGCTAGTAACAGACATCAATCATGTGACTACACTGAGAAAATGAATGAATCTACTATGCTCTGTTTCAATGTATGCTACTTTAATTGTATTCAGCAAAAGTTATGTTAAAAATACAAATTACACACAGTCCGTCAGACTATCCATTTTGTGACATTGCACCCTTCATGCATAAACTGAGTGGCTTGGACTTAAATTTATCCCCATCTGACAGCATGTACACTATCACATGTTGAATTAATGCATGGTAGACCAGTTTCCAAATAGAGTACTTTACCAAGTTGTATATTACTGTAATGTTTCAGAAACCAGTCTGCTCTGTTTATCTCATACTGCCTGAAATAAAGCAGGGGAACTTGTGCAGGTCATTAGGTGAATAACTGATAAATATATATAAATGTTTGGGTTTTCAACACACATTCCAACCTGCTCATAACAAGTCTCAGATTTGCCTCTATCAAGGACCAACAGTGGGTCATGATTCCAGTCTTTTTTTTTTGTTGTAAATTAATATCCACAAAATTATATCCACCACAAAAATAGTACTGTAAGAGTAGGTGTTATTGTAAACTGGCTTACCCAATTAAACTGTATCTACGCAAACTTAATTACTCCCAGACTTTGCAGTTTTATCCCCTCCAGTATTTCTGATGTGACAGTATATTCCTTATCCCTCTGCATATTAGGCCTGATGTGACAGTATATTCCTTATCCCTCTGCATATTAGGCTTGACATGACAGTATATGCATTATCCCTCTGCATATTAGGCCTGATGTGACAGTATATTCCTTATCCCTCTGCATATTAGGCTTGACATGACAGTATATTCATTATCCCTCTGCATATTAGGCTTGACATGACAGTATATTCCTTATCTCTCTTCATTTTAGACCTGATGTGACAGTATATTCATTATCCCTCTGCATATTAGGCTTGACATGACAGTATATTCCTTATCCCTCTGCATATTAGGCTTGACATGACAGTATATTCCCTATCCCTCTCCATATTAGACCTGATGTGACAGTATATTCCTTATCCCTCTGCATATTAGGCTTGACATGACAGTATATTCCTTATCCCTCTGCATATTAGGCTTGATGTGACAGTATATTCAATATCCCCCTGCATATTAGGTTTGATGTGACAGTATATTCATTATCCCTCTGCATATTAGGCTTGATGTGACAGTATATTCATTACCCTCTGCATATTAGGCTTGATGTGATAGTATATTCATTATCCCTCTGCATATTAAGCTTGACATGACGGTATATTCTTTATCCCTCTCCATATTAGACCTGATGTGACGGTATATTCATTATCCCTCTCCATATTAGACCTGATGTGACAGTATATTCATTATCCATCAGCATATTAGGCTTGATGTGACAGTATATTCCTTATCCCTCTGCATTTTAGGCTAGACATGACAGTATATTCATTACCCTCTGCATATTAGGCTTGATGTGATAGTATATTCATTATCCCTCTGCATATTAAGCTTGACATGACGGTATATTCTTTATCCCTCTCCATATTAGACCTGATGTGACGGTATATTCATTATCCCTCTCCATATTAGACCAGATATGACAGTATGTTCATTATCCCTCTGCATATTAGGCCTGATGCGACAGTATATTCATTATTCCTCTGCATTTTAGGCTTGATGTGACAGTATTTTCCTTTTCCCTCTGCATATTAGGCTTGACATGACAGTATATTCATTATCCCTCTGCATATTAGGCTTGACGTGACAGTATATTCATTATCCCTCTGCATATTAGGTTTCATTTGACAGTATATTCATTATCCCTCTGCATATTAGGCTTGATGTGACAGTATATTCAGTACCCTCTGCATATTAGGCATGATGTGACAGTATATTCATTATCCCTCTGCATATTAGGCTTGACGTGACGGTATATTCATTATCCCTCTGCATATTAGGCCTGATGTGACAGTATATTCATTATCCATCTGCATATTAGGCCTGATGTGACAATATATTCATTATCTCTCTGCATATTAGGCTTGACATGATGGTATATTCATTATCCCTCTGCATATTAGGCCTGATGTGACAGTATATTCCTTATCCCTCTGCATATTAGGCTTGACATGACAGTATATTCATTATCCCTCTGCATATTAGGCTTGATGTGACAGTATATTATCCCTCTGCATATTAGGTTTGATTTGACAGTATATTCATTATCCCTCTGCAAATTAGGCCTGATGTGAGAATATATTCATTATCTCTCTGCATATTAGGCTTGACGTGACACTATATTCCTTATCCCCCTTCATATTAGGCTTGACATGACAGTATATGCATTATCCTTCTGCATATTAGGCCTGATGTGACAGTATATTCCTTATCCCTCTGCATATTAGGCTTGATGTGACAGTTTATTATCCCGCTGCATATTAGGTTTGATTTGACAGTATATTCATTATCCCTCTGCATATTAGGCCTGATGTGACAGTATATTCCTTATCCCTCTGCATATTAGGCTTGATGTGACAGTATATTATCCCTCTGCATATTAGGTTTGATTTGACAGTATATTCATTATCCCTCTGCATATTAGGCCTGATGTCACAGAATATTCATTATCCCTCTGCATTTTAGGCTTCACATGAGAATATATTCATTATCCCTCTGAATTTTAGGCTTGACATGACAGTATATTCATTATCCCTCTGCATATTAGGCCTGATATGACAGTATTTTCATTATTCCTCTGCATTTTAGGCTTGACATGACAGTATATTCCTTATCCCTCTGCATATTAGGCTTGATGTGACAGTATATTCATTATCCCTCTGCATATTAGGTTAGATTTGACAGTATATTCATTATCCCTCTGCATATTAGGCTTGATGTGACAGTATATTCATTATCCCTCTGCATATTAGGCCTGATGTGACAGTATATTCATTATCCCTCTGCATATTAGGCTTGACATGACAGTATATTCATTATCCCTCTGCATATTAGGCTTGACATGACAGTATATTCATTATCCCTCTGCATATTAGGCCTGATGTGACAGTATATTCATTATCCCTCTGCATATTAGTTTTGATATGACAGTATATTCATTATCCCTCTGCATATTAGGCTTGATGTGACAGTATATTCCTTATCCCTCTGCATTTTAGGCCTTGCTCAACAAAGTTGGCAGTACTATTGTATATGTATCAAAAACAGGTTTCTGCAAGTTACCTTTACTGGCAGTTGTTTGATTTTAATCAGACATGGTACACAGCTGTACAATATGATTATCAGACTTCTGTCTGATAATTTTGGAGCAGTTATGGCCCCTGATTGCCTGGCCACCTGATTTTCATTTCCATGGCATAACATTACTAAGGATTTTTAGATTTCAGCAAAATTATACATGCAGCTTATCAATTTCCATCATCCCTTAAACTCATCTGGAGGCATTAAGGTTTCTAGATTCTCTTTTAAACTTTTGATCTGCAACAAAACTACTAAAAATTCTTAGAAATAAGCATATACCTTTATGTTGACAAGACCAAGGAATATGATGTTTTATAGCATCATTTACAAGAGTTATGGCCCCTTAGGTCCATCCTCCTATCCATTATCTTTGTTGCATTACAATGATTGTTAAATTGCAGCCAAATTAGGCATGCTTCTTTACATGTATAAAATCTTGAACATGATTAATTATCAGGATTCCATGTCTTTTGTTTTGGAGAAGTTATGGCCTCAGAATAAATGGGGCCTTTGCAATAATCACTAATAATAGCTCCAGTTTTTTTTAAATATATTTTAAATTAGATTATATTTCAGATCAAAGTTTTGTGGGTGTCACGTTATAATGTGATGTTACCAAAAAATATTCTTTACAATTTAAATCTGGTTATAATATACACAATAATATGTACTAATATTGTCACAGTTAGGAGTTGTCAATCATATTATGTGAACCTGTTTAATCCATGCCCATTTTAACTTTGCCTTGTAGGAAGGATTTGCTGAGTAGTAAATATATCTCTTAATGTTTACTCAGTGTTATATGGTGAAAAGTGCATTGTGTATTTACATTTGATGACTCTTTCTGATTGTGTGGTTAAAAGTGCATTGTTTATTTACATTTGGTGACTCTTTCTGATTCTGTACTATGTCAGTAAGAAATCTGGTAAGTCTTACTGGTTTTCATGACCATGCCAATGGTAGAAATATTGTTTGCCCTTTAGTAGACCCATTGTTTTATTTCTATTCATTAACTGGGAAGAACAAAAATGAAATAACATTTTAATATGTTGGAACATACAATTTTGCTCATTTTCATTTTGGGGTGCGGTGGGTACAAGTTGAGATATTTTATATGACAGCTTGGTTATAGCATGCAAAACTTGAACACTTGTTTAGGAACTGTACGCAAAAGGAAGATTCTCCTTATTCTGAATCAAATTTTTGCATGCTAAATTTAAATTGACTCCTTGACTGCAATATCAGGACAGATTTGTTTTAGCTTGTCTTGTGATACTTTTAATGTTTTTTTTTTTTTTTATTAAGGAACTTTATTAATGCCATTTTTGTATGGGCCCTGAGTGGCCAAGTGGTCTAAGTGCTCACCATCACCAATCTTTGCCATCTCGCCTCTCTCTGCATGGGTTCGAGTTGCAGGTTCGGCCAATGCGGGTATGTAAGAAAGCTTGCCAGTAGCTTCACATGGATAAGTTGTTCTTTCCAGGTTCTTCCTGCACCATCTTGTGCTGAAAATGTCATTAGATCCTACAACATCTATTGTATTTTATAGAATGAAATACATCCAGGCTCAGAATTAACTGTTAGTGGTTTACATTTCTTTTGTTCCATGGTTAATCTAAAATGTGTAAGACCATCCTAAACACTGGTTCCCTTTCCTGATCACTGTTATTATATTTTATCCAAGGAAAGGTCACTTTGTAGTTATTGGTAGACATGAAGTTATGTAGAAAATAATGCCAGTTAATTGAAACTGTAAAAATATGACTAATCTTTCCTTGTGGTTAGTATAGTTTTTTTTTTATTTTGTTTTTCAGCCTGACTTCAGAACAAACGATAAGTGTATTGCAGAATGGCAAGGCAACCAGATGAAGACAAAACTGGGAATTGTCAAGTGTGAAAGTTTATCTGGAGTTCCTATAAAATAAATTAAACCAGTAGATTTGAAATCTTCCTGTGATAAGTTTTTTAAAATTAAGTCAAACAGGCAACACACTAAAATACAGTAGTCTAGATAATATAAAGCCCAATTGGTCTTGGTGATTTATGAAAGATATATTAAGATTATTTATGAAAAGTTGGTTCGGCCTTTACCCAACGAAAGATAACCACCACCATTAATCATACAACCACCTTCAGATTACAGAAGTCAACAGTCTTTGTACCAGAACTACTAAGCTCCATGACAATTAATGTAGATGTACTGGAAAACATCAGTTCTTAGCTACTCCAACAGTTGAGATGTACTGGAAAACATAAGAACTAAGATTCCCCAATAATCAGTTACATGTACTGGAAAAGATTAGGTGTTGTTTTCTTGAAGCATCTGCATAATGTACTGGTTCATAAGCATCATTATTTCAGTTGATTGCAATATAAACTTGAATGGTTTTGTTTCTTTTTGGTTTTTACATTGGGTATATCACACAGTTTCTCATTAGATGTAATTGGCAGATGAAACTATGAAACACTTGACATGCATAAATGCAGATGCGATGAATATGCAATTCATTTGGGTGTAAAATGTGTTATGATTTTCAAAGATAACAGGTAATCTTTTTTTTTCCAGAGCAATTGTAAAAATTATGTAACACATTCCTGATTAGCAAATTTCCTGATTTCTTAAAACCTTTGGGTAGTCTAGGTTGTCATGTACATGTTCATATGTGTTTCTGAATCGTGAAACAAAGCTTGGTGATGCCAGAGTGCACAGACAGTTTGAAGGATAATAAAATAAACTTATTTGATATGAATTGAACCATTTTATATTGCTGACCGGTTTTTGATTATTACTTGACTGTTATTGGTAATTCATGAAGACGAACAGTTTGTCTTGAATTCTGGTAAAATGTAAAACTTTCTGCATAATTTAATGTTTCATCTCTTCACAATTTAGTTGGGTGAGGGTACTTATGTCAGTAGTCTTTATGGTTATGGTTGCACTTTCTACTATTAACTTGCACAGATATAAAAATGTGTGGATTGGATCAGCTTCATTTTGTTATGGACATTTTACAGCATATAATGACTGTATCATGCTAAGACATGTTCTTTGCCCAAGGACATAACATGGTAAACAATCTAAGCTAAATTGATGGCCTGACTCAAGTTGCTCTTTTCTAATCTAGTTCATTGCCTTAACAATCAAGCCTCTGTGGTTTTGTATAATATGAAATATAAAGTGGCCCATAAACTTAAGGTACATGGAAATGGTCAATAAAAGATAAACACAAGTCTTGCTTTTGTATACATGATTTGAATGCTTTTGCTCAAAACATAGACTTGAAAATGATAGCCATATACTGTATATACTTGCTTATATTTAAAATCAAAATGCAAACAAGACCCTGTTCTGAAATTGTCTGATTAAAGATATAGACTCAAAGGAGAATGATCGGGAGATGATTGCATATGAGCACAAAAGGGTTCAGAATTTGTTTTTGTTTCTTTGTTATGGAGATGTATGAAGTGTGATCATGGTTTGTTTTGGTATGGCTTTCACAGCATTAACATTATTTAGTACTGAAAACTTTCTTGCCATGATTTGTAATAATTTTCTATAGTCAAGATATTAAATGGTTAGTTTTTGTACACCTGTATAAAATTATGTTTTAAGATATTTGGAATGTAGATTGCATAGGATCTATAAATAGTTGTTGATAATAATCATAATAATAATAATAATAATAATAATAATACCAGATTACCAATTTAGAGATATTTCTGGTTATTTAATGGTAGAAAATATGGGTTGATCCAGTGGTAGATTTCCAATTCACATTCTTTTAGGTTGCTAGTCCAGCTCACTAAGCTGTTCTAAAGGTGGAGGTGGGGAAATAATTTTATGTGGAAATGTGAATTAGGGCATAGCTCAAACTATACAGGGGACAAATACATATTTAAGTTTTTCCTCCTGTCTAAAAATGACATGTTCACACAATAACAGTTTTGACAACAAGAAACATTTAAGCTAAAAAAAGATGGTTCATATTTGTGCCAATTCCCATATGGGGGCCCTGAGTGTCCGAGTGGTCTAAAGCACTATCCATTACGGATCACTGCCATCTCACCTCTGTCTGCGTGGGTTCGAGTCTAACATTCAGCAAATGTGGATATGTGAGAAAGCTTGCCAGTAGCTTCTCGTGGGTCTGTGGTTCTTTCCGCAGATTTCTTGGTTTCTTCCTCCACCATTAATACTGGCCACCATAAAGCCTATCATGTGCTGAAAAATGGTGTTAAGCTCCAGAACAACAACAACAACCAATTCCCATATGAAGTACAGAAACCTGAGTGCTGTATTTTTATAAATTGCCCTTCAATTCTTTTATTTCAAATATTTTTTTACCCTTTTTTGTTGATATGCCAGCTTATGGTCAGTTCTGCTGTTTAAACAAAAATTGAAAACTATTAGTGCAAAAGATTGGGAACTTTGCAATTGTATGCCTCATTTATAATAAACCGGTGGAAAAAGGCATGGGGAGCAAATTTATGTCATTTTGAGCCAGAGCTAAAATATTTGGATGGCCTGAAGCCTGGGGCCTCTCTAAATCTAGATATTCTAAGTGCATTGCCAGTCAGGCTTATAAAGTGTACTTTAATTTTCCTGAAAATTAGAAAGACACCTTGAGCCTGCCATTTTCATTAAAGTTTCTGAAAGACACTGGTGACTCATGAACAGTCATCCCCCTACAAGAAGCTCTTTTTGTTGCTCTTTCCACAGTATGAAAGTCATTCACTTGTATTACATTTAACTATTTCTGTTCTCCTTATTTCACTTGTTACCTACAATTAGTACTCACTTATCCTGCATGAATAATAACTAGAAGCCTCTTGGTCATCACTTGTTAAATAGATCGCTTTTATTTCAAAAGCTTTGGTAGCCACTGGTTCATATATTTTCTGCAATTGTGATGTATCTACAGTACTAACAAGGTCTGAAAATAGCGTGATCTGGGACCGGCAGTTTTCCCAGTCAGACCCAAGAGATAAACTTTTCAGAAGTTTGTCAGATCTCCCACTTTTCCCCAAAAATGGAAATTAAAAGTATTCTTTTGCAGTCTCAGAATTGTTTCATAAAGTGTCGAATGTCAACAGATATATAGGCAAAATTATGTAAAGCAATCAAGTCTAGGAACATTTTTGCTGTGTACATGATGGACTGGAATGACTTGTATAGAAAAGTATGTGAGCGCTAGCGATATTTTAGCTAGAAAAATATGAGTATATTTCTACACTAATATCAAAGTTCTAAAGTTTAATTTTATTCAAAAGGGCTGCACCTTATTACTTGGAAAGACACAATTCAAAAAGGATCCACCTGAAGCCTCATTCAACAAGACTTAAGATGTATGATGTAATGACTAGCTAATATTGCAAGACTGGTCTGGTGCTATACCATAAGGTTTAATTAGTCATTGACTACAATGTGAACCAACTTGCAACATGTAGTACCACTCCACTAAATATAACAAATCATCAGTACGAATTGTGATATATTTAACTTAGGGTTTCTCATCCATCGGGAAATCCAAAAGCTGCCAGGAACACAAAAGTAAAGTACATGGACATCTCCCTCCAAAGGCAAATAGTGTAAGCCAAATAAGTGGCAAAGTATGAAAAACATTTCAGACCTGTCAATCCTGATGAGTCTGTCTCAGTAAAGCCATTGAGTTTTTTTTTTCATAAGTATGACCAGTTTTCAGTAAGGTGTAAAAATAAAGATCATAAACTGCTATTGTAAAGCTCTAAAATGTAATTAAAAGTTTGCTATTCAAAACATGCAGCAAAACTAAAGAGATTGTAAAGTATGTGTAGACTTTATTTACCACTAGTAGAGTTTTACAAACTCAAATTCCAAACTCTATGCTGCTGAATGATTTGTTGCTGTCAATAAACTTGATGTAATTCTTATCATTTTCCATTGCACACAATTGCTCAAATTGGCATGTGATGTCCAAAATTATGTCCATTCCAGCTTTTTTATTCACAAGAATCTGAATACTCCTTTTATTCTTCAGTGTTGATTATTAACACTTTTCAAGAGGCTTGTATTCTCTTTCATCTTAAACATGCACTACATGCTGGATACCATGTTTTAAAACAATTATATAATCAACAGTTGGATCATGCAGACACTTCGCACGAACAAATAGGGGCACTTTAAAGTGTCTAAGGTGCTGCTGTAAAATTAGACTGGTTCCCTGATGAATTTCACTAATTCTATATGAAACCTGGATCCAAATAAAACACAGATAAACAAATTTTCCGGATTTTTTTGGCAATGATCATTTTTCCATAAGTTTTGTTTTATACCATAAGTTTGTATTTTAAGGGTAATTTATGGCAAAATCATAAGTGTTGGCAGGTCTAAATGAAAACAAATGGATTTGAAAACATATTTCCTGTATACCAGTCACATTAGTATACAGTCTGGATACAGGCATAATGTTGCGTTTAACCTTTTGAAGTTCTGATTTAGCTTATAGGTCCAGCACACATACCATGGTATAATAAACTTAAAGGTCAACTCTATTCATGTTTGTGCAAAAAGCAAAGAACTTTTGGCATGTGGAAGATGGCAAAATCTTGTGATAAAGATAGTAACTTTTCTGCTGCAGATGCCCAGACTGTTAAGTGAATAAAGAGCAGAGATTGTGTTGCAAAAACAGGAAAACCACATTTCAATTTTGAACAGATTTTGTACTGTGCAAAAAAAATGGTATCAGTTTAATGAAAATTAAATGAAAATGAAAATCTGAATCCAATCAAATATGAAATCAAAAGTGCAAATTTCATAGGATTTTAAATCCTGGATCAACAGGAAGTGCGATTGTGAAACAAGAAATTATATATGCATGTTATCTGTCATCCTCTGATAAAATGCACTTTACAAGATTAGTTATGATTGAGATCAGTAAAGTAAGGAATTGCATTATTGTGATATTCCTACTTAACAACTCGTGCATCTCAGACCTGTTGATAGTGCTTCCTGGACCTGGCTTCCTCTTGGGGTCAAATGTTATGGACCTGCCACTCATCAATACTTTTTTCAACATTTGACTAACTACAAAACTTGAAACAAAATAAAAAAAAAACAAAACAGACTAATTCCTATTCAGCTTAAGTCTGTTTACAGCTTTAATTCCAATATCTGGGAATTTGCCAGCATACAGAAAATGAAACTAGCATTGTTTTGAATGAAATGAATCAAAATCAGATATAAAAAGTCACATTCAATTTTTTTCTGAAGGATGCTTTTTTGATAGGCAAATACAGAAAATTAACCATTCTGAAGCATTTTTTGTTATTTTTAAAATTTAAAATATAGCTCTGGTCCTCTGTTTGAAACCAAATTTCTTTTAAATACTGGTGGCATATATTTTTATTTTACACATCAGAAAATATTAATTTTGTGACCTATAATTATCCTGTTTTATTTTTAAAAGTCATAATTATCCTACATTTCATGTAAGAAGATTATTTAATTGCTGTGAAAATTTAAATCTTATTTGCTTCACATGCTAGCATCTTTGTGTTGGTCTTCTGGGACAGTTCTGTAATTTTTATCAGTCTCCTAATGTTATTGGGTAAGAAAGACAAGATTTCTGTTTGATAAGCATATATATCCTTAAAATATGGCAAACATTACAAAGAATTTTCCATTTTTGCAAGACATCTTCCATGTATGTATGTTATTTTCTTTGTAGAGTGTTTATTAATGATACTGTTCTTTATCATGTATGTTTTATGTTTTTGTACAGTGCACTTCTTTGTGAGATCCATTTTTATTGCATACCAATTTATTCCTACATGCTTGATCTGCATTTGATAAGAGCTATATCCTCTTTCACACATCCAGATTCAAGCTACCAGGATGTCATTTTTGCTGTCTGCATAGATATTTTAAGACTGAATCAATTTCCAATTTGTTTTAATTTTCATTGATAAAGTAAAGCTAATATTTTGAAAGCATAAAAAGTGGTATGTAAAAAATACAAAACACTATTCATGTTTTGTTCTGAGTCAGGGGAAAGAACTTGTTTGATACAGCTTATCAATACTTTAGATGCAGTCAGGCCTTGACATAAATTGATATATTCTATTGCCATTATCAAACTCACATCATTCTGCTGACTCAGCACAATATGTATCCAGTTTTCTGTACATCTTGCTTGCTATATCTGACCTGGGTCATGTCTTGTTCAGAAAGAATCTTAAAATTTTAGGACCAAAGAAAATAGATGTCAATAATATTAAAAATATTACATCTTGGAACTCTGTACTTTTGCATTTTTAGATATTGCTTTACAAAATAAAAATGAAAGACATGCACAAGTACAGTTGTTTACAAAATCCAAATTGTATAGTTAGTGCTTTTTTGTTTTCTTTGGTAGTGATGTAAACAAAGCATGGTGTCTCACAGTGAAGAACTGATGCAGAGTCAGAAATGGATAGATGGACAATAAAGATTATTAATGGTACAAAATATCTGAAATAAGTCAAATAACATATTGGAAACTTTTGAAAAGATTTTGCAGAGGCAGTCAGTAAAAAATGAGAAATATTTAGAGACCATCATTCACAAGGGACACTAGATATGTTCTTTTTCACTGCAATTTTTTTATAATTGTTGAGGATCTTTGTATTTGACTTTTAATGAATCCATCATTGTTCATCTTTTCTTAAGCACTATCGACAGAAATTAAAGAGCTTTTGATTCAGTTAATGCTCTGTTTGGAAGCAAACTGATTTTTCAATATACTTCATGGTGTAAAAAGGGACATAACTTGACAGCATGAAAACCAGGGGTAGAGTAATTGTTGGCTGTTTAGAAATGACATTTAAACTTCGTTGACAGATGGTACCATTGTTTAATAAAAATCAATGTCACAAAGATGAAAACATCTTAATTATGAACAACAAAACAAATTGCCAGACCAGTTACATTTGTCAATGGCACATTGACCTAGAATTTGTATGGTTTGCATAAACAAATGAAATTTGATGAAACTTGAAGAGGGGGGGTCACATAAAGGTAACAAATTTTACCTCTTTTTTTTTTCTGCCTATGCTTTCACACAAGGCATAAATTGAAGGGGGAAAAACATAAGCCCATACTGTTAGGGCAGAAAAAGACATCTTGATATGTGGCTTGTCTATCCCAAGCTCACAGTTCCATACACCTGTCTCAAATCCATTTTAGTATGATCGCACAAAATCTTCAAAATTTATTGCCACTGACATGTTACAAAAATTTTCATTGGCACAAATAGATGACTTTTTGATTTTCAGTCCATTACACTAGTTTTTCTTTCAAAACAAATTTTTACACATTTTTGTACCTGGCATGATTAAGCAAAAACCTTAAGAATAAAAAATGAAATTTTGGTAGGTATTTTTGTCTTGATGTGTCAACGACCTGATATTTTCAGGCCATTACAGGAATTTTAAAGTTTTTTAAATTTTTGTTTAACCAAGATTTTTTTAAAACAAAACCTTGTTAGTACAATTAAGCAAAATCCAGATAAGTTAAATAAATTAAATTTGATATGCATCTTGTATGAATAAGTATATTACCTCAACAGATTTTCATTCCATTATAGAACTTCAAATTTTGTGACTTGAACTGTTGGGTCTGCAGTGTGCTCTATGTGTGTGCAAACACAAATATGGGTACTCCACAAAATAGATAAGGCTTATCTTCTTGTGACCTCTATGTATATCAGTTTTTTTTAAGTAACTTAAGTTTTACTAGGTGGTGGCCTTGACATCATGGTGAACAGTAACTTGAACAAAATGCAATAAAAATTCTTAAGATTATGACAAAATGTAACAGATACGATTTACACATTTAAACAAGGGAAGTGAAACTATATACTATGGCTGCACTCAATTCAAAGATTGAGAAACAGTCTGTGCACATGGTTACCATTCATGACGTATAAAACTTATGTATATCTTAGTTTACATACCTTGTGGAGTTAATAAACAGTAAAAATTGTCTAAAGCACCACCCATGGGAAAAGGCAAAAGTGACCTTTGTTGACAGGTGACCTCTGAAAGCATGCTGTTTCCAAACTTTGTTCATGACAAATTTGTTTATTATGAACTGAATGGACAGCACTAGCATTATCATTATTCTATGTATTATTATTAGTTGCAGTGTCATTATTAGCAGTAGTAGGATGAAACTAAGATACATACATTTAGTTTAGCTATTTAGCAATGGTCAAAAAAAACTAGAACTATGGGGGAGAAATTATATGAAGCTAAAAACTGGCGACACCTGGTGATATCAAGGGAAGGTAATGGTCAGGAGTTATTGCTCTTTGTCTATTGATATAGATAGGGAAAAGACATTTTTTGTCTTTTAGTAGGGCTGGATTTGAGGTATCCGGCTAATATTCATAATGTAATGTAATTGAAGAATGTATTCTAAAGAGAAAACCACAACTATATACATGCACTTCATTTATCTCTGTCTCTTACCCCAAGTATATGCAGACACCTTTCACACACACATTTACAAAACACTTTTATCTCATTATCAGTAGAAATGGCTCCTAAATAAAATGACCAGCTGACAGTTTACATGTAATTGTAAAACACACCACTGACATTTTGTTAGGCATAAAAACGTGTTCTCAATTTATAAACAGCCAATAGATTAAATTGTTGCTCAAACTCGACAAAATCATAAGACCGTCAGCTTTTGTTTGCAACCATTGATGATTAGTGAATGAAGAGAAACTTCCTATTGTTAGTAGCACCTAAAATGTTAATCTGAGTCTCCTTTGACCCTTCTCACTCCATTTTTAATATCAGAAAAGACACGTAAACACAGTAGTCGTGCGATACATCGAAACCTTCATTGACATATGCTCTAATTATGATGAATCTTTCTCCGCATTGCAGTGACAGGAATATCACTACTGCAGTTTCCGCTGATTATGAACCCTTTAAACATCCATTCAGGAAATTTACCTTTATGTATACCAAGTTTTGCTCATCAAACAAAAGTTTAATTTGTTGATTCACTTGTGACCGCAGAAGGTATCGTGAAACCACTACTTGGTTAAAAAAAAACCCACTTGAATGCTGACCATGGACAACAGGGTGACTGCTGACTAAATGACATCTATATTGAAAATTTGCCCGGGAAATGGGAGGGGAATCAGAATAGCCATTGTGACCAGGTGGCTGTTGAACTCTGTGACCATTAAGACTGGTTTGACTATTTGGAGATATTAAAACAGCCAAGTGTCAAAATGTATTTTTTTTTAAAACAAAATAATCTTTTATTACTATTTGCAGGTTAGTGAATCAAATTGAGAATGGATGATATTCTAATTATCAATCATATTCTATTTATTTCAAGATAAACATGGTATTGACAGGAGACCAGCCATGCAGCACATTCGAAACAAAACAAAATACCAGCTTACTGAACTGCAAGATTTAGCCATGCTAAAAATTGTGTTGATTTATGTAATGTCTGAGAAATTGATAATTCTCAAGATTATGATAATAAATTCTACTGTTACAAAATATTAACTGAAATCCTTTCTGTAACTCTGACCAGAAAAGTGCTAATCATTATGAAACAAATGGACTTTGGAACTGCAAACAGATAAGGAACAGAAACTGCTTTGGCAACCTTGACAGCAGAAGAAAGTTTCTTTACTGGATAAACTGTTTGGTCACATGACCAATATAGCTTTATTTCTTCTTGTAACTTGTAACTTATGCATCATATGCCTAGATTATATACTTTAGTAATTATATTTAAAAAGAAAATCAATATATTTGCAAGACAGTCCAATCTGCAAATGTTGGCAAGAGGCTAGTACCTGCTGTGTTTCAGAATTCCCTTTTGGAGTTTGATAAAGAACATGTATCACACATGCAACACATGTAGCTGAATGCAATGAACACTAAAAATACAGCCATTTAAAAATTGTAATTAGTCATCAATATAATTTCTTCAACCTGAAGTATTTACATAAAAAAGGTAGCACATATATCAGAAGTCGAAAATTCTGGAATTGAGGCATTCTGAATAAATGAATTAACAAATCTAAGATGATTTTACAAGATCTTTTATCCTTTAAATGTTGCCATGATTTCTATCAGGCATTATTGATAGATGAAAGTTCAGAGTGGATATTTGGAGAATTCTTCCATCTTTTAGCTTTGCATTATACAAGTTTTTTGCTTTGATATAATCGTTCTTTATATTCCTGACACTTGTCTCCAGAGATCTCACCTAACTGCACTGTCCGGTTTATCAAAATCATTTTGTGACCTTTCCTCTGACTGAGATGTGTCACCAATATGTGTATTGCAACTATTGGGGGGAAATTCAAGTTTTTCAAATGACTGTTTCCTCAAAGTCAAATATTTACCCAGTTCATTATGGTCTGTCAACACATGGGGCGGAGCCTGCAAGATAAACATAATGTTTTGAAGAAACAGAAATTACCACTCTAAAATTGCTAGTACGACGAAAACTAAATATTAAATGGGATATAATTAATAGAGATATATTTTCATTATGATACATGAAATTGTTCTGGATATATTGACCAGGAAAGAGTGTTGGATCAGTAATCACGTTTTCTAATAAAAACACAAGAATAACTCATAAAAGCCTGATGACCTTGGCTCAAAGTTTCACAGGAAACCGTGTATAAATATGATACAACAGTATACCAAATTTCATAAAGATACCTTGAAGGGTTCAAGATATATTAAACTATCAAAAGTATGATGGTGCAACCTGGCTCGAACTGTTCGGTGGCCTAAGTGGTGAGAGTATCTGCTTCGGATGCGGGAGGTCTCAGTTTCAAACCCCAGCCAAGTTATACCAAATACTGATAAAAATGGTACAAGCAGCTGCCTCGCTCTGTCTTCGGAATTAAGAGATTAGTGTTAGGACTGGTCAGCCTGGTGTCAGAATAATGCAACTGAGTGGGGGACATGATGCTACATGTTAATGACATGATGCCCTGGTGCTACATGTCTGTGGTGGTGGAGTTATAGTTTTTAAAGCCATTCTTCAGCACAAGATAGGCTATACATGGTGGCCAGTATTATTGGTGGAGGAAGAACCTGAGAAAAACCTGTTAAGAACCACCAACCCACAAGAAGCTACAGGCAAGCTTTTACCCACATTGGCTGAGCCTGAGACTCGATCCCATACAGACAGAGGTGAGCTACATTCCAGACATTGTAGCAATATAAAATTTTAAAAACTACATTAATAATCTAAATCACACATACATGCAATCTGACTCCAGTATAACCCCATATACATTACTTGCAGTGTGTATCAAGAAAGAGATGAAAATTGGGTCCCATTAAATAACCATATAATTATGATAATACTTTATTCATCTCATTCCTGAGAACAGTGCAGGCAGTATGTACCTATTTTTATATACACTTAAGATTGTAAAATCAAACCCAAAACCCGCAGCTACAGTTAAAGTTGATATTAAGCCTGTCAACAAGAGAGAACATCGCAATACATAAAGATGGTTGAGTAAGTGATAGAAGACAGCGAGAAGTTAAATTCTTAACTGTATTGCAGTAAAATGAAGATAAACAAGGAGTCCTTCAAATGGATTGGCACTCTGCTGACTGAAAATAATATCCAGGAATTCAAAACTATTTCTTGATTTCAGCTGCAGTGTCTGATATTTTTTAGTAATAGGATTTTCAGAATTAGCCATATGGATGAAAGCACTATTATAACATAGGGCCAACTAGACATGTTTTGAATTCTTTTGGTGAAACCCATGTGAATATGACCATCTATTAAGGATAGCTGATGCCAGAACAACATTCTCATTTTGGCCCCACAAGATGTCTTGGCAGTAAACCTATCTCCATAAGCTTTTCCCATTAGGACAAAATTTTTAGGATGGCTACTACAGTGGTCATTTTAGATGTAAACGCAGCAGTATTTTTATTTAGGACTAACTAGGTAGCATTAGAATTCAATGTGATACCCATATTAATATGATTATCCACTTAAGGAGTAGCAACAGAATTTTCAATATGTCCACCACCGTGGGTGTCAAAGCATCACAATTTTAATTTAGAGCCAAGACTATCAAATAATGTGTGTGCAAAGTTCATGGGAATCCACCAATCAAATTTGGTCAAGTAGCAATAACAAATTTGTGTTAATGGATGAATGGACAAATGGTGGCATTTGACCTATACAGCTAAAACTACTTGTGCTAATGGATGAATGGACAAATGGTGGTCTTTGACCTGTACAGCTAAAACTACTTGTGCTGATGGATGAATGGACCACAGACAAATGGTGGCCTTTGACCTGTACAGCTAAAACTACTTGTGCTAATGGATGAATGGACAAATGGTGGCCCTTGACCTGTACAGCTAAAACTACTTGTGCTAATGGATGAATGGACTAATGGTGGCCCTTGACCTATACAGCTAAAACTACTTGTGCTAATGGATGAATAGACAACGGACAAATGGTGGCCCTTGACCTGTACAGCTAAAACTACTTGTGCTAATGGATGAATAGACAATGGACAAATGGTGGCCTTTGACCTGTACAGCTAAAACTACTTGTGCTAATGGATGAATGGACAATGGACAAATGGTGGCCCTTGACCTATACAGCTAAAACTACTTGTGCTAATGGATGAATGGACAATGGACAAATGGTGGCCCTTGACCTGTACAGCTAAAACTACTTGTGCTAATGGATGAATGGACAAATGGTGGCCCTTGACCTGTACAGCTAAAACTACTTATGCTAATGGATGAATAGACAATGGACAAATGGTGGCCTTTGACCTGTACAGCTAAAACTACTTGTGCTAATGGATGAATGGACAATGGACAAATGGTGGCTTTTGAGCGGTACAGCTAAAACTACTTGTGCTAATGGATGAATGGACAATGGACAAATGGTGGCTTTTGAGCGGTACAGCTAAAACTACTTGTGCTAATGGATGAATGGACAATGGACAAATGGTGGCCTTTGACCAATACAGCTAAAACTTCTTGTGCTAATCACCTAATAAGGAACATACCATATATATTCGCATACAAATCACTCAAATGCACACAACAGAGATGTGTTGCCACATAATGCACGAAGTTATATCTTGGGACTGAGCAAGTATATATGGCAACAATCTGAAGAAAACCACATTTTATGTTTCATGTTTTGGGAGTTTTTTCTACCTAATGTGCTTATTCTGGCTATAAAAAAAAACATCAGAAAGACTCATGTACACAATTTTAGTATTTATGCTTATTTGGACAAATGAGTTTGCTATCCAAATTTGACATTTTGTGAGCTAATGTGGGTATACAAAGGCTGAAAAGTTGTGAATGATTTTCAGGTAATTTTATGAAAATTTCTTAACACTAGGCAACAGAAGATTGAAACCTGTATCTTTTGTTCTGATTTAGACATCAGTTTTCAAAGGGCTGGATTGTGAAAAGAAGGAACTAATGACTTTCTCTGCCCCAATACAAATTTCATAGAGATATAAAAAGTACTGTGTTACTAATGTCTTGTCATTTAAGATTTGCATTTAGGTCTATTTTCCATTTATAAGCCAACCCCAACTGCAAACAACATAATACACTGGCAAATCAGGGTCTATGTTCTTTGTTCTACTAATCATCCTAACAAACTGCAAGATCCAGATCTGCTGGTGCATTATGCAATGGCAGATTCAGGTATGTACATTTTGCAAATGGACTCGACTTACAAGTATAGACTATTTCTAGTTGTTCAAAAATAACTCTTGCAACATCAATTAACAACATATGAATCAATTAAGCATCATGTATTTAAATATTCCTTGTCCAGCTCACAAAAAAAGCATAGTTACATTTCAACATAATTTATAATTGCTCTAAAAGGTATTTATTTAATTCAGTCGTTGCTAAACAAGAACCATCATATCAGTAGGAAATAGTGCAAAACATTGATTTCCACTAAGTCATAGACATTTCTATCCATCTTTCCATCACATATAAAATTGCCAAGTTTCAGTCCTTACTGATATAGTACATTAAAATATGGACCTTAGAATTCTGTCAGAAATACTATCATTCCTTAATATGATTGCTCTAATGCAGTTGAAACCAATAGCTAGCAATTTTGTCCCCAGCTACATATAACATATACTACAAATTTGTTTCTTAACAAATATGAAATTAAGATCTTATTGTTATTTTGGCTCTGTTAATATCCTGGCAAAAATATATTTTCCTTATTTATGCCACAATCTTTTCTACATTTACTGCTATCATGATACTGACAAGTTAATCATCAAAAATGTGCTGGCATTTCCTTCATGAAATTTACAGCAATCACGATAATAATCAATTAATCATCAAAAATGTGCTGGCATTTCCTTCATGAAATTTACAGCAATCACGATAATAATCAATTAATTATCAAAAATGTGCTGACATTTCCTTCATGAAATTTACAGCAATCACGATAATAATCAATTAATTATCAAAAATGTGCTGGCATTTCCTTCATGAAATTTACAGCAATCACGATAATAATCAATTAATTATCAAAAATGTGCTGGCATTTCCTTCATGAAATTTACAGCAATCACGATAATAATCAATTAATTATCAAAAATGTGCTGACATTTCCTTCATGAAATTTACAGCAATCACGATAATAATCAATTATCAAAAATGTGCTGGCATTTCCTTATTGAAATTTACAGCAATCACGATAATAATCAATTAATCATCAAAAATGTGCTGGCATTTCCTTCATGAAATTTACAGCAATCACGATAATAATCAATTAATCATCAAAGATGTGCTTGGCATTTCACAGAAGCTGCAGATTTCATCGTGATGTATTTGTGCAATTCTCAATGGGACAAACAGCATAGTATAAAAGTGATATTTTTCAATCGGACTCTTACCTTTATGTCGGCTGTTTTATCATCCTTTACAGTGAATTCCCTTAAAATATAGTTTTTACCAGCCTGCAAAAATAAAAAATGCAGAGATCTACATTGATTTGAAACAGGATTAGACAACATGAAAAATTTGTATGAACAGCAATGCCAGCAGAAGTACCATAAAAGATATGATTTGCATGATTTCAACCACTGACAGTTTTCTTGAATTTGCCCATATTAGAAATATAACTTTGCAGATACCTATCTAACCCTATAAATTGATAGCTTTAAAATTAAAGCTTCTGCTGATATCATTTGACATTTCTATTACTGACACATTGTCCAAGTAAAATCTGCTGTTTTTATTATTGACACATCTTCCAAAAAAAAGCTTGTGTCTATTGTCAATATTTCTTACAAGCAAAAGTCTCTGTGTCTATTATTGACACATCTGACACTTCGTCCAAATTAAAGCTTCTGAATCTATTAATATCATCTTCCAAAAACAAGCTTTTGTCTAGTACTGACACATCTTCCAAATAAAGGCTTGAGTCTAGTATTGACACATCTTCTAAATACAAGCTTGTGTCTATTATTGACACATCTTCCAAATACAAGCTTGTGTCCATTATTGACACATCTTCTAAAATGCAAGGTTGTCTATTATTGACACATCTTCCAAAATACAAGCTTGTGTCTATTAATGACATATCTTCCAAAATGCAAGCTTGTGTGTATTATTGACACATCTTCCAAAATACAAGCTTGTGTCCATTATTGACTCATCTTCCAAATACAAGCTTGTGTCCATTATTGACACATTTTCTAAAATGCACGGTTGTGTCTATTATTGACACATCTTCCAAAATACAAGCTTGTGTCCATTATTGACACATCTTCCAAATACAAGCTTGTGTCCATTATTGACACGTATTCCAAATACAAGCTTGTGTCCATTATTGACACATCATCCAAGTACAAGCTTGTGACTATTATTAACACATCTTCCAAAATACAAGCTTGTGTCTATTATTGACACATTTTCCAAGTACAAGCTTGTGTATCTATTATTGATACTTGTTCAAATAAAAGCTTGTCTATTATTAACACATTTTTCAAAATATGAACTTGTGTCTATTACTGACACATCTTTCAAATATAAGCTTGGTTGTCTATTAATGACACATCTTCCAAATTTAAACTTATGTGTCTATTAATGACACATCTTCCAAATATAATCTTGTGTGTCTATTAATGACATCTTCCATCTTGTATATCTATCATTGATACCTCTTTCAAAAAAAAGCTTGTATCTATTAATAACACATCATATAAAATATAAGTTTGTGTCTATTACTGACATATATTCCAAGTATAAACTTGTGTGTCTATTATCGACACATCATCCAAATATAAGCTTATGTGTCTAATATTGACACATCTTCCAAATCAAATATAAGCTTGTGTTTCTAATAATGACACTTTTTTCAAAAAAAAGCTTGTCTATTAATAACGCATAAAATATAAGCTTGTGTGTCTATTACTGATACATCTTCCAAGTATAAACTTGTGTGTCTCTTCTAAATATAAGCTTGTGTCTAATATTGACACATCCAAATATAAGCTTGTGTTTATTACTGACACATCTTTCTAACTTTAAGCTTGTGTGTCTATTATTGATACTTCTTCCAAATATAAGCTTGTGTGTTATTTCCACCAGTATGTGAAACTAATGTTTGTCAACCATGTTATAAAATGAAATATATGTGATGTTTACAACTAAAGTTATGTTACATGAAGGCAATAATAACAGCTTCCTTGCATGCAGGTAGAACAGGAAAATATAACAGTTGGAAAAGAAATTTTAAATTGTTTTTAACAGATAATACTCATCCAGTCATGTTAACTGTTGGACAAAAAGGAACCCAACTCCACTATCTCATGAATGCAGCTCATATAAAGAGACAACAAAACTGTCCCTGTCTGTACACCTAGTGAACAGAGGGAAGTAACTCATACAAATTACCTCCATGAATTACTTAATGGTTGACTGATACATGATGTTTATCAGTTCAAGTTAGAGCAAAACCATAAACAGCATGCTCACGTTTGCAGCAACAAGATTGATAATATGCCTACCAACATCTAAAATTGAAAGAATGGAATGCAGGGCATGCACATACATGTGTGTGTGTGTGTGTGTGTGTGTGTCTGTCTACAAGCCCATCCATGTTTACCCTCTGACCAAAATCAAACTTAGCATTTAGAATGCTTAAATGTTTTCTATATATATATATATCCATCCTAATCAACAAGTGCTTATGGAATTCAGAAACAAATTAGTGTGTTAATCATGTTATTTCTGTTTAACTTTAGCTCTGACACTCATCTTTGTCTTTTCCTATAGTGTCCAGTTTGCTTCATTTCCTACCTACAACATGATTATCAAAGCCAAACACGTGCTAAATTATCATTTGGTTGTGCACATGCAAGGTAAAATGCATGACATATGACATACAGCACTTCTGGTTAATAGCAAACAAGAATGAGATTCAATGGTAAATATAGCTGTTCTCATGAAATAAAATTTCCTGAAGTTTTCCTTAGCGCAATGGATCAATCACAAAAAGATGGGAAAAATGATTATTTTCTGATTTCCCATAGACAGTAATATATTTCTGGTACCAAAAAAAAGTTTACTTCCTCAGTACTACAGAACTGAAGGCATATCAGGTTCAGAGAGAGACATGCTGCTCACTCACCCAGCATACTGAAGCTAAGTTAACAAAAAGCAAGTCTTACAACAGCTTCAGCAAAGGTAAAGATAGGAGATGAAAACTAGGCGACCTGAGCCATGTCAAGACCCGAGAAACAGCAGACAGGCAAGGACAGGAGAGGTCAAATCTAAACAGGTCAGAAAGATTTTTGTTGTGACCAACAGCTTCTCTCATGATGTGTGAACATATCAGAAATCCTGAATGATACAACTGAATGGTAACAGAAACTAACTTCTTCACAGAGCTAAAGAATCAAGCTTGTCAACTGAAGTATCAAAGATACAATGTGGGTGCAATCATCCTGACACCAGGTGATAAAAACATACCACTTGCCTTGTATGCTTTCAAAATAGACAGCCTTCTTGCTGTTTAGATGTTCTCCTTAAGTTAATAACTGAAGTACTTAACTCTTTTCTCACAAAAAGTTCCTTGACATGAACCTGGCATGAAAAGGTACTTGTCCTAGCAGATGTGATACCAATAACCTCAGTTGCTTGAGCAATATTGTGGGTCACCATAATATTCCTTGGAATGTCTTTAGTGACCACAATAATATCCTCTGCCCAGGAATTGTCCATTTGGAGTATATCAATCCGAACTAACTTTCAGGCCTGACTTCTTACCTTCTGAACTGGCTTTGTGTTTAGGACAATAGGGGGAAGATGGTTAAGCATAGGCCCACATCCCTCCCAGTCAACAGATAGCACTGACAGATATGGGACTGAAGAAATAAAATTACCAGTATCTGGTTCCACATTATCATAAAAAAGGTCTACACTAAAGCAATCCCACAGGGTGCAAACTGGGGGAAAGACTGATGCTTGGGAGAGAACACTCCATATGTATCAGATGACCTCTTCTTGATAATGAATCAGCCAGGACAATGAATCAGCCAGCACAGTGAATAAGCCAGGAAAGGGAATCAGCCAGGACAATGAATCAGCCAGGACAATGAATCAGCCAGGAAAGGGAATCAGTCAGCCAGGACAATGAATCAGCCAGGAAAGGGAATCAGCCAGGACAATGAATAAGCCAGGAAAGGGAATCAGCCAGGACAATGAATCAGCTAGGAAAGGGAATCAGCCAGAACAGTGAATCAGCAAGGAAAATGAATCAACGAGGACAATGAATCAGCCATGACAGTGAATCAACTAGGATAATGAATCTGTGTGGACAACGAATCGGCCAGCACAGTGAATCAGCAAGGACAATGAATAAGCCAGCAGAGTGATTCAGCCAGGACAGTGAATCAGGTAGCACAGTGAATCAGTGAGGACAATGAATCAGCGAGGACAGTGAACAATCAAGGATAATGAATCAGCCAGGACAATGAATCAGCGAGGACAGTGAATCAGCCAGCACAGTGAAACAACCAAGACAATGAATCAGCCAGAACAATGAATCTGCTTGTTAATGTGCCAGACTTGTACTGAGATACAGCATCATGATGGAATTCCCACAACATTATACAAATTTCTGTTGATTGCATGACTCCTTGAAGAAGTAATTCATCACAACAGAGATGTCTGACATAGTTAGGGCTGTCTTTCTATGTATGTAATCTTTTCCAGCGTGGAAATCATGGAAAACAGTCTTCATTTCCAAAAGTTTGATATAAGTGCCTTTTCCTGTACCATCGACTTGCCACTGATTATAGTGAAGTAGGGCAGTATGTGGTCCCCCTCCCCAACCCTGACAAACTTACATCTGTGCTGATTGTGATATCAGTCAGGGGTTTTGGGGCTATTCCAATCAGCCTCTGTCTTGCCACTGGAGCAAAAAGTGGCAGGTTTCAGTTGTGATAAACATCTGATTATCTAAACAACTCAAGACAGTTTGTCACTGCCAAGAGTACCAACTACAAGGTATGGATATCTGCAGCATCAGATGTGACTGCAGAAAACACATGGATTAGAAGAACACATTGCACACCAGGCATGTCTAGTGCTTGCCTTGCAGCACTTGCACTTTATGCATTTGTAAGACACTTCCTCTAAAAAGACCAAAATGCAATAAATACAAATTAGATTAATTGTTTTGCAACTTAAACAGGGACAAGAGGAGATAATTTGTAAGAGTAACGTCCCTTTATTAAAACCAGATTTGTAGAGAAGAATGATTCGTTAATTGTTTCAGAAGAGATAGATTTAAGAGGTATCTGAGGTTTTATTTCTAATGTTAATGAGATCAGGATAATTTTTCAATGGAGAAAAGGAGATTAGTGCAAGGCTTGCATACATCTTTTAAAAAATTCCACAATATATATTCTAGGTAACTATTACCCACCTCATGATACATCCTGGTATCTATTATCCTGGCTATTACATCATCGACTCTCATGTAGAACCGCAGCAACAGAAAAAAACTTGTAGGCATCACTCTCTGCAAAAACGAATTAAAATGAACAAACTTTGTTACAAACTTTACTAGGGATGAAATGATTTATTGAAGTAAATATAATTTGGTCATTTTGATATGCATATTGATACTAAAGGCAGAGATTCAATCTGAAATGAAGTAGTTACTTTTACTCTTCACTAGCAATAAATAATTATTAGTCATTTACTTCTCACCCTTTTATCAATATGTATACAGAAAAACCTGTCTTGAAATACAACTGCTATGTGAGACCATCTGTCTTGAGAGACAATATTCTTCATGCACAAATATATTGATTATATAGCATTGTGACCTGTTATGAAAGACCACCTATCTTCAGAGACCATAATTTTTGGGCACAAGAGGTGGTCTTTCATGACAAGTTTTACTGTATCATTTGACCACTGCAATGCAGATAGACATGCTTAGTGTCCGTTATTGTGGATTTTAAAAAAAATGAAAAATATCAGAATATAAAACTTATGTTCAACGAGACAATCAAAATGAGTTTAACTTAATATTGGCTGCCTTAGGGCTACCCCACATTTAAAGGTACTGATGATCTGGAATGAACCAGCATACATAATAGGCAAATCTGCTTTTAATGAATGCTGAGAAGAGTAGCTATATATAACAATATTAGATTTTCATGTTTATAGTAAAAGTCCCATAAACAAGTTTTATTTGAACAGTAATTGTCAAGGTCCAAAACCAATATATAAACAGTGATTCTATTTCAGAAAATGTCATTCAAAATAAAAACCAAGAACTGTAACTGCAAGTTTTGCAAACTATCTCCCAAACATGAGATCATGTCGATTTTACCTATTATTACTACATCCTGATGCAAATTCATCGAGAAGATAACGGCACAATAAATATGCAAAATGTGTTCACTTAAAAAATGAAGTCATGCCATTATTATGCATGGTTCTTGCACATTATCATGCAAGATTATGTAGATCAATGCCCATGTTCTATGGCTGATCAAAACTGGATCAGAATTATTGTTTTCCAAAGTCGTAACAAGTTCAGCGTTTCTGAGGCTAGATTTATTGATTAGGATGCCTCTATCATTCTCATTATCAGAATCATCAAAGAGTTTGATTATATATCAAATCTGGAATATGGTCTTAAAAATAATAACTAGCTCAGCCAATCAAATGCAAGATTATCTTATTAATATGGGTGAATCTCAAGATGCTCATGATCTTACCCATCCAATCAAAATAAAAAATCTGATCAAAATTGAATCACGATAATGGCTTTCTATTTGGTGACAAGGTCATCCAATCAGATGCATGATCACCTCATTAATATGCATGCATTTTTGATCTAAACAATATTGATGATATAAGCTCATACTTCAAGTTTGATTAAAATCTGACAATTGATATGGTCAAAGGGTAAAATAATAACTTATTGTTTAATATCGAAGAAAGCAAATTTGCCTTGTCATCATTTATTTTTTTAATTTCATTGCAAAAAATAAAAACAAACATTTGCACTATATATTTCTTTTATTTAATGCAACAGTTATAAATTTAAGTTGACTTTATTCCTATATTCTAAAACTTCTTTAAAATTTCCCCTTTATTTAGGTCACTACTTACATAAACATGCATCATTGCAAATTATGTAAGCTAGAGCAAAATAAGCATAATTAGCTTATTTTCATGAATAAAATCAAAGTTATGCACCATTTTATTCAGAACATCATACATAATAATATGAAAAAAAAGAAAAACAATTTCATAAACTTTTATTTGTTTTAAGTATATATTTCGAACTAGAAAAAAATTAAATCTGAATTACAGCCTCCCGAGCAGTAAAATGTTCATCCAATCGAATGCAAGATCACCTGATTAATATGCATGAATTTCACTCTTTATTTAGCTTATCCAAATAAAACATAGCCTCACATTTCAAGTTTGATCAAAATCAGAATTTGAAAAATATGATTTTCAGAGCAACAGGCTCCACTCTGATGCAAAATCACTTCAGTAATATGCACATATTTTGCTCATTATTGAACTTGTCCTAGACTTTGATGTACATGGCCCATATTCCAAGTTTGATTGAAGTCGAATAAAAAATATAGACCCCAAGTGATAATAATTCTCAATGGACATATGATACAATTTCTTATTGCTGTTATTTTAATGTAAAACACTAAAATTTAATGTGTACTATTGGAATTATGCTTCTTGACATCTGCAAAAAATTAAAGTATAAGCTTATGTTGATAACACTACTAAGTGCCAATGTAATTGATTTTTATGAATCAGTTACCAGATATACTCCCTTGTAAGTTGTGTCGAACTGTTACCATATATACTCCTTTGTAAGTTCAGTCCAACTGCAAACAAACCCTTATCAGCATTTGCATAATGTGCCAGATCATGGCCTATGTTCTACTGCTTACTCCAAATAAACAACACCCAGATTTGCCAGCACATTAGGCAATGGCAGATCTGGGTCTGCATTTACTGCAGTTGTACTCAACTTATATGTGGGTTAATAGGGTGTATGTACAGTGGAACAATGGACACTCAATGAACGCCACAATTTTGTTCTTTGAGGATATGTCCTTTGTAATGAGATGAAATACGCATGTGAAACAAAGAAAATGACAAGTCCTTTATCAGCAGGTGTTTATTATAACAGGTTTTGATATAATTATAACATGTGCTTCTTTCTGAAGAAAAAAAACATTCACTTGCATCATGGAAATTTACAAAATGTCTTGCATGATTTAAATTACACAAAATTTACAGCAGAAATAAATGGTGATAGATATCAAAATTACAAGAAGCAATTAACAACCAAAAAAGGCATGATTTTTATTCTTCTTCAAGCAAACTTACTATGGACTAGCAGACTATTGCAGTCTTCCAAACTTACCATTCTAACATTCAGTATTGATGTTCCATTGTCAGCCAGCTCATCTTCAAATAAAGTCATGTCTTCATAGAAATGGATCTTCTCTCTCAGCTTCAGTTTTTCCATATCAATCCTATCTTCTGTAGGTAACACCTATTTAAAATGCAAAGAAATTTTATTTAATTCACCAGCGGTCATCAAATCAAGGTCAGGTATTTCTATTTAAAACTTGCATATTGCTATTTTGGATTATAGAGTTCAAATGTTATAAAAATTATGGAACATCATTTTGCTGTCACCAATGACTGAACTGTTCACAAGAGAACCAAGTGGGACTGATATCTCTCACCTCTCTTGCATAATTAAATAGTTGACCATTTCATTAAGCAGGCTTGTGTATGTTTGCAAGAAAAATACCAGCTATTTGCCAAGCTTTCCAAATATAATGGATCAGATATAATGCATACAGACTCTTGCTCATAAAAGTTACATTTTACAAACAAAACTTTAATATGTGGTAAGTGGAGATAATTGGCTTTCACATAAACTGATATTTTAGATCAGTTTTATTTACTGCATCGGGTTTCTTAACTCTTGGTAATTAAATAGGTACATGCTTCTTGAAAAAAGAATCTAGGTTTTATGTTGTATTTTTTAAATTGGAAACCAAAAAAAAAAATTATAAAAATTAAAAAATTTGAGAGTAATGGCACTAAATATATGAAATGTCTTTAATAATTCACAATACAGTTGATAACATAGAACTTACAAATGTTTCAAGCACTTTAACATCACAATACTAGCAACTGTTAAAATGATTTAGCTGTTATCTCAAACTTGCTTCCAAATATTTAAGAAGTTTCAATGTGGCTTAGAAATAATTGTCAAGAATAAATTTGCAAACTTGCACATGGTTTTTACAATAAATACATTCCAAATGGAGCAAAATCAATTTGAAACACAACTACTTACAAATATCAGCAAATGTGTCAAGAAATTATGAACAACAATTAAAATATTATATAAAGTTTACACAAGTCAGAAACTGACTTGTAAATTTTCTTTAACAATATTTCAATTTTATACTTTTTTCTTCAGTTGTAAGTTACAAATTATTCATTTTAATCCCAAAGATATATTATTTTACTAATTTTTAATGAATTGTTCTTTTGAAATGTATGCAACATGTAGTTTTTTAATGCTGGTTTGCACAGTTTAACAAACCCAAACCTGTGACTCTCAATACTGATTTCCTTTAGAAAGCAAGAGTCATCCTGAAAGAATACAAAGTGATTACAGAGCATATGAATTAAGAACTATGTTCAAACTGCAACAAATTTCATTTATATGCACTAATCTTGCAGATAATAAAAATAATTGAATATCCTGATCATATAAGCCTGTTAACTACATTTGATAAAAATCTGATCAGATGTCACAAAAATATTTACAAACACTGCCAATCAAATGCAAGATCACCCCATTAATATGCATAAATCTTGCTCATAACAGTAGTCATCCTACATCTTAAGTCTATTTACAAAAAATCAGTTCAGAAATAGTCTCTTCATTTTTCTGGACAATCAAATGCAAAATCACATTAAAAAAACAGCTCTTGTTTATTAAGCCTCCAGATTGGTAACATGCTCAGTGGATGAGACTAGCAATGACTTTAATTAACTTTCCTCATCAACAAACTGTTGGAATTTTTTTAATATATTAATATATTTCACTGAAAAGAGGCACCCATATTAAAGTTTATTCTGGAGTCTGATTTTAAGGAAAAACGTGTGTGAAATGTCAATTTTTATTATCTAATATTTCATACCAGGACCTAGAGCATAGCCTGGGAGGTTTAATTACCTGAGTAATGTTGTAGTTTGAAAATGATAAAACACAAGTGTATCTGGCCTTAGATAAATATACACACCTTAGTGTGACAAGCAAGAAAATAAAACCCAAACAATACCAAAAAATTATATTTTTGGGGACTGCTCAGGTACAATAAGGTAAACTGATATACAAAATGCTGTTTCAGAATATTCGGTCTTGACATTGATAGTGCATAAGTAACACATTCCCTCTGCACCTCGCAGTACCAGGTCTGATCATCTATTACTGTCCAGGTTAGTTAAAGATTTCCTCCACATTTTCAGGTGAATTTTTGAATTTTTTTAAGGGAAATAAACAATCACTTTAACTAAACACCTTAAATTCTACTCCATCCTTTCCAAAAAGGGTTCCTTTGTATTCTGTAGTATAGGTCCAATCAAAAGGTTTCACAACATCATTGATGTGTTCACAGCCAGCTCTAGAAAATTCAAATTGAAGAAATAATAATAATAATAATAATAATAATAATAATAATAATAATAATAATAATAATAATAATAATAATAATAATATACATACATATACACACACAAACAACCTGATAGAACACAAAATACTGCAAAAACAAAACTTCTTTGATGTTTTTTTAACTTCCTGATCACAGATGAAATATTAGACTTGTAGACTTGCATGGCACTTTCCATTAAAAGACCAGCTGACTGATGATGATTTACAAGTAGTGTTTGGAACTAATTCATCTTCATTACATTAAAGAAAGAACTCAAACAAATTACTGTGTATTTTTAATGCATCATTCATTAACATGACTGACAATCATTTTAAACGTAATAATGGTACAATTTTAACTTGTGTTATTCCTGTGATTTTTTTTTCGTTGCTAATTCCATGTTTTGAGTAATTAATGTAAAGACTTGTGTTGGACTTTTAATTTGTAGTGTATGCTTCAGTGCATTTTACAAAAATTTAAAAAATTTCATCGATTTTTTGTGGCTTTGAACTTCATTGCATTTGGCTATAGTCCTGCCATATCCTTCCCCTTGTGATGTTGGAGTGATGAGCAAAAAATGTGTAAAACAGGGTTTAAAAAGTTAATTTGAAAAACCTTTTAATTTAGCATTTCCGATTATCCAAAATCGGAAAAATTTCATGCCCAACATCCGGAATTGGAAATCTGTAGAAAAATGCTAATCGGTTATGCCCTACTTTTAATGTAATGTATTGACTCATGCTGGACTTTCAATATAAAGACTCATTTTGGACTTTTAATGTAATGTAAAGACTCACAGACACTTCAACAAGTTTCTAAGAGAATGAATAATCATCGCTTTCATATAAAAAGTTATAGAGATCCTCAGTTCTCCTCGAATATTTCAATACATTGTAATACAAATAGTAATCTCTACTCGATTTTTCTCTCATGCCAATAGATATTGTGCATGGAGACATGAATATTCTCATAAAAGAGAGTTAGTGGATTCATAAAGTTACATACTATGTATCCTAATGCCCTTAATACCAAGACACTATATAAAACTGTATAAAATGTTAATTAACAAACTGATATCTTGTAAATCCTTTTTAAAAATATAATTGCATGTGTGTCTGTTTGTCTCAATTTTATTATATTACTAAAGTGCAGAGAAGAAATAAATCTTATTTTTTTAATATGGATATCTAACTGAAGTTCTCCCTTCTGACAAAAACTTGTGCAATCATACAAACATGTATGCAGACATATTCATTGATAATGCATGGATTGATATTAATCACCAACTGTACCTGGCCTCTTTCCAAGCATTAGATACTGCCACTTTTAATGGGTCATGATGTGCATCAACCAGCTTCAGCGCATCCAGAGCCTTGAACTCGATACCAAACCCATCCTCATGCTCAATGCGGAGAACGTTGTTGGCAAACACCATGTCAGGAATCTGAGGTACTTCTAATTCTGCCTCAAATCTTGAATGATGGAGAGTTGTACATAAAAATGACACAGCCAGACTTACAACTGTAAATGAGTTGATTCAAAAACTGCTTTGTATGCAAAAGAGAGCTAACAACAGTTAGCAAGATATGTCATTGCCAACAATTACCAAGAATTTGTGTAATTATAAAGGATAGTATTGACTCAGATGTACCTGCAATTTACAGTGGTATGTACAAAGGACAAATCTGGGCTTTAAAACTGCTCTGTATATATTACAGGTGTACCAAGTAAAATAAGTTTGAAAGGCCTCAAGAAAAACTTCTTTAGACAGGATTGCCTTTCATATAATTTTTAAATGCAACTTTAAATGTTTATAAATGACACATTTTTGCTGGATGCACTGAGTAAGAAATGTCTTCACTGGTACCTAAAAGGTTAACTCAATACTGAACTTAGCCAAAATGGCTGCATAATGGTTACTTTTTTTTAAGCCATACTACTATCGTGTTGGGTTATACATACAAGTATACCCTAAAGCGATTTCTTTAATATTACACCTGACTGCATCATAAATTGTATTCCTAAGATTTTCTTTCATCACTGCAAGTTTGTTAAATTATCTATACCAATTTTGCCAATTTTAAAAGTGTCTTGTGTATGATGTTAAGTATCTATGCAACACTTCCTAATTTGTGTCTTTCCTTCAAATGAACTGCCTGGCTGTACTGATGCTTAAATACATCTTTGCAGCTAGAGAACAGCTAGATAACTGCATATGTTACTAAAATAAATTCATGAAAATGCACAATGAATATTTAAATGTATAAATATGTGAACAGGTAAATTTAAACACTTAGTTCAATGTCGATTGCAGTGATGGAAACTGAATGAAATTTAAAACTTGATGATTGGTTCATCATAAATGATCAACCATGGATTTAAATGTAGATATTTTCTGTATTTGTTTATGGACAGCATCCTTTTGCATACTTGGAAATGGTTTTGGTGCTTGTATCATGTCTTGCTGGCACTATGATTGAACTAAAGAACATAAAGCATAAAATATTTAATCCAAAAGTGTCCAACAGTAAGAAAAGGAGAGCTGTTTAATCATTTTTGTTTTGTTATGAAATTAAGAATATTTTTAGGACATTATGTTCTCCATTAATCACATTAATGTTAAGAAAATGCTTTGCAGCTCCTTCAATCTAGCAAATATGGATGGTCAAAAGTTAGAAAATTCTACTTTCCCATCTATAGTTCACAAAGACAAAGAGAGGTAACTCTTCCAAACACTCCTTTTACCTCCCCTTACCACCGTTTTATGAATATGGTTATTTACCAGTTATCCTTGAGCAATACTACAATGGATATGTCTGAATTTGCAGTAAAGTTTGGGATGATTTAACAGCAGTGGGATCAAAGTAGTCTCCAATAAACATAATTAACTAAAATATTTGCTCCTTTTTTGAATACATTCCTTGATAATATTAACTTAAGGAAATACTGGTAGGTAATTACATAAGGAAATGCTAAGCATCTTAATTCTACCATGGTCACTCTGGAGGGAATAAGTATTCTTCACTGTATGGGGGCAATCTGCACTCCTAGAATTAGAACAGCACAACTGTCACCTAAACCACAACATTACCTATGCAGGAGAAACTGAAAAAAAACTAATTTTTTTTTTACTGACTAAATCACCAGGTAAATACAACAAAAGCACAGTTCTATGCACATGGTAAGGCAGTGCTAAATTTCAACTGGTCTGTTGATGACATGGGCTGCAACCACCACACCTATCAGATTCATTTTTGTCTCTGTAAAGCTAGATCACACAGAAGCTTCAGAGGGTTGAGTGCAGCCAACTCTATCCATTATATCTTGCCATGTTCTAATAAATTTAAATTTGGTTAATAGTTCTGATATATCTTTATCACGACCTAATTCCACTCTACTGAGAAATCTTAATGTGTCCAAAATCATGGAGAAATATCCTTCGATCATGGTAGGGGCTAACTTTTTCTCCTCAAAGGGCCAGAAGAAAAAGTTAGGCAAATATGAGACATTGTTACTAAATGGTGCAGCACTATTGCTGTTGCATCAATCCTCAAAAACCCATTCCTTCCCTTCAAACACCTTCAAGTGGAAACCTTCTACTCTAGCTCATGAGATTCTCTCCATGACAGACAACTTTATTTTTCTTCATAAGGTTCTCTTCACAACAGATAGCATGGAGGTGTAGTCTGTCTGAGCATGAACACAAGTGACCATGGCTGTTTGAGCATTTTCTTGGCAATGTTTATCACTAGAATGAAACACTTGCCAACCATAACAAGACCTTCTCAATAAGACATTTGATTGTGTTCCATAAGTTAGATCAGTTTTCTAAAAGGTGTAGCAAAATATCATGTACTGTTATTGTCAAGCTGGAAAACATGCATTTAAAAGTCAAGAAGCATAACTCAAGACCAATGTAGTGAAGGGAAACATTGTGTTTGACTAATACATTTGTAAAGTATACCTGGACCTAAACCCTTTCCTTCATAGAGTGTATGGCTTTTTAGCCCTTCGATACCTATGTAGCAAAGTTACCCAATTCAGTGCAATTTTAACCATTTTACCTTTTGGTGTATATATATATATATATATATATATATATATATATATTGTATTATGTATGGAAAGATTTAAGAGTAAAATACGACCTACTTACTTTAAATAGCAAATTTTAACCAGAGCATAAACATTGACCACGTGATCTGATGTATTGGTCATTCTCACCAATAAATGTAGTATCTAATAGGGGTTTTTCCCTGAAAGTGGTGCTACGAAAACCCACTCAAAATGGCTGCTGTTTAGAGAGTTGCCAAAAGGCACTTGTATGTGAATCAGGTAAAGTGCCAAAAGGGGAATGCAATAGAGGCGCCAAAAGGTGCTTGTATGAGGTAAAGGGTTAATTACCTCCAGCACAGTTTAACTAAATGCAGTTCCAAACTCTATGGAGCTCAATGGCTTCTTGATGTAATCCTTTGAAAATGTTAACTTCACGTGGCAACAGCAATATCTTTTTCATGTAAGGCATGCACAAATCAACATACAAATTCCAATATACATAATTGTTGCCCGTCCTGCTTTTTTCCCCCCAAAATTGGAATATTCAGTTTTATTCATCTGTACTATTAAAACTTTGTAAGAAAACTCACTGTCCCTTTCATCCTGAAAATGTATCAGTTGTTGGACACCATTTTTCAAAAATTCTAAAAAGCAACAGCCTGATCATGCAATCAAGCTTTTCTACTACCAATAACTAGTGCAATTTCCCAGCATCCTTTTATATTCATTCTATATCTGAATACTTTATGAACTGACTGAATTATTCTAATCAAATAAGCATTTTTAGATTTTCATTTTCATTTAGATTCTTATTTATTAAAAAGCAAATTTTTGAGTAAAATTATTTTTTTTGGAGAATGCTTACTAAATCACATTAATATTAGAAATATAAACTTGGTCCGCCAGCCAGGGTTGCACCACCGATGCAGGAATGATTATATCTTTGGGTGTGATCATGACGGTTTAACTTGAAAATGGGCATCATTTTGCTAGTAACGTCACAATGGCAGAGAGGGTGTGATGAGATGTGATTATGATTTTTAATGTAGCTTTAACAATTTTTCAGTCATATCGCTACGATATCTGCAGTGTGGCAGTTTATAGTTATGTCTAGCACTGGGGCATCATGCTGCAGACATGTAGCATGATGTCCCACCCAGCCACATTATCCTGACACCAGGCTGACCAGTCATAACACTAACCTCTTAATGCTGAGCGCCAAGCAAGGCAGCTGTTAGTACCATTTTTAAAGGTCTTTGGTATGACTCAACCGGGGATTGAACCCATGACCTCCCACAACTGAGACGGGCAGAGAGGGATCAAGTCTACTGTCACACTGGAGTCCAAGGAGTTGCAAGAACTTCCCTAATGAAACCCAAATCCTGTTGAAACGGATTCGATGAGTTCAACACGAGAAAGCCATACCAGATTCAAGTTGGTGATAAACTCTGTACCCAGATGGACTAAAGGCTGGTATGAATGGAGGTCGGACTTTTCCCAGACTTTGCTGGTACTTGACTTTCGAAAAAAAAGCCTTAGAATTCCCCAGGTTACCAATTCTATCCAACTGTTGGTTACTGATCTCCTTAATTTTGGCCAATTGGGAAAGGAGCTGAGAAGACAGCATATCTTCCTCCTCATCTACATCTAACGATGCTTTAGCTTTACAGTCATGTGTAGGAGGTGGAAGGCATTCTGAAGTTGCCAATACTCTATAAATTTTCTCAAATGTGGCCTTAAAGCTAAATTTATTCTGCTTCACGATTGGATCTCAGTACAGTTGATTTGTAAGAGCTTTGTCACACTCACTGTGTAACAAGTCCTGATCTGGTTCCACTTGCAGCTCTGCATAAGCCATGCCTGGTGGCAGCGACAATTCAATTCCGTTCTCTTTGAAAATGTCACTTAATAAGCAATTATCAGGAAATTGCAAGAAACAAACTTTAGGTTGAGGGATACCTCAGCATCTTCCACAAGAACTGCAATGGAGGTTGACTTTGGATGCATACTGAGTATGTCAATGTAATACTTATGCAACTTATTTGATCTTTACTTCCTTTTTCATGCCTTCTAAACTAATGCTTTGAACTGGTTGCATTTCGTGCATTTAGTTGACATTTCTACTAAAACGACGCAAGAAGAAACAACAAGGATTAAATTAGCAATTCAGCATGTTATTAAATCGCTAATACCACCCCAGTTACTAATGGAGTACGCAAAAATGTGTCGCATTAACTCATAAATGACTACACGTGTTCAATGATAGCATGTTGTACCATGGTTTTAAATAGATGATGGACATAAAGGTGATAAAATGACTAAAATGTGGAAAAGTATTTAAAAATAATGTATACAACCTAGTGACACCTGACGGTGGCAAAGGGAGGTAACAGGCAAGATTTAATGCCCTTTGTCTATAATAGAAAGGAAAAGATGATTTTTGTCTTTTAGTAGGCCTGGAATTTTGAGGTAGCAGGCTTATATCCATAACTGACAAAAAAGCCAAAAACAAATTCCATGAATTTTCCAAACCTTTTCCAGGGTCACTTCACAAAACTCAAGGAACACAATATCTTGCATTGTCCATTGCAACTGTCTTGTGCTTGAAACAGGTTTGTTTTTTTAAAAAAATAAGTGCTTGACACTCTATAAAATTAGCAGTTATCAATTATTTGAACTTCACTCTTACAAATACCATAACTTTTCCAAGGTTTTGAGAAATTCCACGACTTTTCAAGGCCATTGAAATTCATTTTTTTAAATTCTGGAACTTTCCAGGACATGCAGGTTAATGTAACTGTGGGATGTATTTGATGGAGAAATACCCAACTAAACCATATTTCAGCTTTACATCCTATTCAATGATCTCGTAACCCTTCTTGTTACTTAGAAAAGTGTCATCAAAGCTAGTAATATGTTATTCACCTCTCTCTGTCTTCACCCTCTGACTGCAAAATGTGGCTCTTTCTTGACATCAGCTTCCAGGGTCCAAACTGGTACTGTTCAACCTCTGGTTTGCTGCGAGGTGGCATTCCAGGATGGAATTTATTAACTGACGTCATTTTTATGTGAACTGCAAAGGAAATCAAAGAGTCAAAAGCTAGTCTGCAATTTACTGGGTATATTAACATAAAACTTTTTCAGGCATGGTTCATCACAGTAAAAACTTAAAGACCTTTTCCAGATTTGTTTAGTTTTTTTCATAACACCTCTGGTACATGTATTTAAAGTCTTTGTCATGTGTAACCTAATCGCTCAATATCTATAAGCCTATTTGTTGTTCACATTCATGTTATAATAATTTATTTTCAGTGTTTCTTCTACACTTCTGATAAAAAACTAGTACATATAAAATTTTAATCAGTTATATATCTCAACCTCTTTTTGCTGACTCATAATGATAAACTTTGGAGCAACACATGAAGATGTTCCAGCAGCAACAAACATAAAAGACATGAAATTCCATGCTATGTTGAGACCTTATGGGCAGATCTTTATTTTCAACACTTTTCCACATCTGGAAAAAGCCCGTTTTTTCTAGCCTTTTCCAGACTTTGTATGAACTGTGTCAGGGTCCATGCTAGGGGATGATTTGAACAGAAAGACCTGCCTGATTTGAACCTGCCTGGCATAGCATCAAACTATGCTGAAGAAATTCTGCATTGCTTTTTATCAGCTTACATCTTCTCAAGCCTCAATTTTTAACACAATGAAAACTCATCTTTTCTATTCAAAGAGTAATGTAAACCAGTTTAAACTGTACTATCATGATTTCTCAATAGCTTTTATGTCAACCAAAGGAACAAATTTCATGTCAATTGAATGAACAACCTTCACATCAATTGAATGAACAACTTTTATGTCAATTGAATGAACAACCTTCACATCAATTGAATGAACAACTTTTATGTCAATTGAATGAACAACCTTCACATCAATTGAATGAACAACTTTTATGTCAATTGAATGAACAACCTTCACATCAATGGAATGAACAACTTTTATGTCAATTGAATGAACAACATTCACATCAATTGAATGGACAACTTTTATGTCACCTAAATGAACAACTTTTATGTCAACTGAAAATGAAAAACTTTCATGTCATCTGATTGAACAACTTTTATGTCAACTGAATGAACAAATTAAAAGTCAACTGAATGTATATTTAAGTCTACAACTACATTTTAATCAACAAAAATCCTGCTAAAAATATTGACATAATGAAGTTCTAGGCATGTGAAATTATTGCTTTATGGCAGTTTACAATATTTATGAAGGGTTTAATGGTGCATTACAATAATGGCTATATGGTGGTAATTAAAGTTAAAATTCAGAAAATGGCAATACAAACGAATTGCACAAAATACTTTCGGAGGATAAACCCATCAAAACTAAAACATAAACTCACAAGATGAAAGATTAAAGGTACAAATAAAAATAAAAAAAAATTTAACAAAATATATTAAGATAAATCCATCACCATAAACATTAAGTACACCACTCCCTCAATAACTCGTGCACAACTCGACAGCATTATAAGCGAGGGTGCGAGTTATCGAGGGACCTATAACAAACAACAAAACAAACAAATGGATCGACGTACACAGGCAAAAGGGGTGGGTGGATTGGTTTGGCATGTTAGTGTTGAATACTCAATAATCGTGCTATGATTAACTATGATTAAATATTTCTTCATAGCGGTGTACTTTGTTTACTTTTGTCATCACAGAGTAACATTAATTTCAGGATAACTTACATGATATTTGTTTGATCCAAAGTAGATTTTTTATACACAAGATCGACACTAATTTAAAAAAAAAACAATGTCAATCAAACGACAGGTCGATTTGATTGCGGTAGAAGTAAAATGAATTTTTTTTACAAGTATTAGCCATTACCAACATCAATTTAATGGGTCTACAAATTTAAAATAATGTAAATTAAAACACGGTAATACTTGCAGTTTGTGACACGTTTGACAAATATCATTTCACATTTTCAAAACATCTGCTCATTTTTTTATTTTTTTTTTATTTCTCTGCCGCCTCTGTGTATTGTTCACGGGTGATTTTCTCTCTGAGCTGGTTTGGATAAATTACATGCTGCTTCCTGATTCGCTGAGCATATTTCTCCTGACATTGAATTTTGTTTAATTCTATGTCGGCGCTAGAATCTCCAAAAGTGATAAAAAATATTTTAAAAATATCACATAAAAATGTGAAACCATTTTTGACTGGTCAAATAAAATGAATTTTTGAGAATGGTAATGACCTCAAGAACTTATGCTGCTATCGGCATGCTGCCTTTGATTTTTTTATTGTACTTCCCTTGCTTGATTTGATACAAATTATACATTCAATGTGATAAAACAACACAGGTTTCTTTTCATTGATTTTTGTTTAATGTAACAAACACCTCCCCAAGCTGTTGATCAAAACAAAGCCGGCATTTATTTAGGTTCTCACAGAAGCACTCACGGGTTTCGATGTGACGGACGATTGACTATTTTCATGTTTTTATAGAAGAGAATATGTTGCAATTCTAATGTTTACAATAAAGCGAAATTAAAAGATTAGAACGTGAATTTCACATAGCAAGACATTTAAGTTGTGTTTATATTATTATCTGTTGCCACCTTTTAGCATAATATTTTGTTGATCCTGTTTCGCCAGAATGATTATTTACAGAGTATTAACAACTTTTTATCTCAAAAATCCCCAAACATAATATGAGATATCTAATTAGAACTTGAAAAGATCATGATATGGAGTCTATCTTTACGGCAATAATCACCATTTCCGATTGTATCATGAGCTACCGTATTTCATGTAATTTTTCATACCTTTAAATTTTTCTTTTAATTTTTCGTACATAATCCAGTTATCAAAATAATAATTATTTAAATGTATCATAATTATTCGTATAGATCTCTTTGTATTTGAAAAATTGGTTAAGTTATCGGACATAACATTTCCACTAAGAAGATTTAAGTTAGCCAAAAAGATCGAAAATACCATATTCCCATTTTGTTTTTATAAAAATTAATGATTTATAATTATTTTTTGTGTATGAAAATTTACATAATATACCAATTCTTACAGCATATTTTGTTTTCACGTTAAACACATTTTAAAATATATTTCCTTTGAAAAAAATCAGGAGCCATGCTGGACACCGCATTATAAGTGGGTTCGCGAGTTATCCGGGCGCAAGTTATCGAGGGAGTTGTGTACAACAAAGATGTTTTAACACATTATATGTACAATAAAAGTAAATGATATAAAGCCCTTAAAATGCATAAACCACATTTTTCTGTTGGCACATCATCAAGAAGTCCACACAAAAATATTCCCTTGCACAGGGTGGAAATTGATACCATTAACAAGAATGTACTCCATTGTAAATGAACACGATGTGTTTGTAAGGTGGAAAGGTTCCCCTACAGGAGGCATGCATGAGTCAGGTGTATAACACCATCAAGCAATCTAAGCAACTGCATTTGTTCTATATGAGATTTCACTCTCCAATGATCGGTTTCATGTTAGTGAACTTGCGGAGTTTTATTTGCACATATTTCATGAAGTACATGCCACATTATATAGTACTTAAGGTAGTATATGGCATCTTTCCTTTTGGAAACAAATGATTGGTTGGCAGTGATGACCATTTTATCTGTCCTTTAATTCCCTTACCACTGTGACCAGTCAGCCAAAAGCACTGAATATTTTTCATGACTGAAATGAGTAAATTATGTTTCTCTACTATTTGTAATATTAACGGGTTGTCAAATTTAGTGTTATGCAAGTTTATCAGTGTGGAGAAGGAATCCAAAAAGATGAAATTTTGGGGAGGAGGGAGATTTCAACATGGCAAATAAGATTTAGCATGGTTGTAAGGAATGCCATACCAAAAAGGAAGCTGTATCAGGCAACCAGTTAAAGGTGGTGCCTTGCATGGGCATTTCAAACCCTGTTGGAATCTTACAAAGATATATGGGGAAAGTTGGAGGCTCTGATTTTGCTAATATATTTTTAAAAATAGATGATTTTGTTTTAACTGACAAAGAACAAATACATGTTTTATTTTCAGAGGTGGATTGTGATTTTGTGGGTTTAATGCCACTTTCAGCATGGGATAAGCTATGCATATTGCCTAGTATATTTGGTGGAAAAAGAACCCAAAGAATACCCTGGGAAGAACTACTGACCCATGGAAAGCTGCTCACAACCTTGCACACAATGCCATAGCCGAGATTTAAAACCACAAAGACATAAGTGAGATGAGAGTGATCTTCAAAATTTAGCACCTCAGACAACTCAATCACTCAGAGCCCCTTGGGGATGCAGGGATGCGATTTACAAACTGTTTGCTAGTGCAGGTAAACAACTATATTTCATATTTCATCCTGTAAAAAGAGGAGTGTGTGTGATTTGGATTTTTAACTTAGCTTTAACAATTTTTCAGTCTATGATGTCTGCAGTGATGTCTAGCACTCGGGCATCATGTCGCAGACATGTAGCTTCATATCTCACCCAGTCACATCATCCTGACACCAGGCCGACCAGTCCCAACACTTATCTCTTAATGTTGAGCGCCAAGCGAGGCAGATGCCAATACCATTTTTATAAGTTTTTGATATGATTCGACCAGGGTTTTTTAACTAGCAACTACCCACATCTGAGGTATATGCACTAACCACTTTGATAAAAAGCAGTCTGTAAAAAGAGGAAGAATAGACTAATACTTCTACATGAAACCTGTTTCAATGTCTACCTATTTTCGGGGTTGCCATCTTTTTCAACTATGGTCAAATAACATTTTTGCTGTCTTCATAAAATTTGATGAGAATAATATTTGTTTTATATTATTTGGATTAAAGGTTTCTAAAACATGCAATTTCTAAGTCACTGTATTAAATATTCTAAATTTTGACCTTTGTACACTCACTTCCCACCACTTCATCCTATGTGTTTTATCCATAGTTGGAGGGAAAGAGGCCACACTGCCCTAAAATTAGCACAAATTATCCAGAAAACTTAATTATTCTATCATCAAAGAGCCTACTGGGTATCTTAGAAATATTGCTGCTATTCCCATGTGTGCCTCCTTCAAAGAGAAAAATACTCAGTCAGTACACTCAATATGTCAGACATGCTTGCAAAACACTATGTCAGCTTTTTGCTACATAAAGCAGGATTCTACCAAAGATTTTATGAAGGTTTGTCATATAAGCCAATTACAACACCCTCAGTAATGGCTTCCTTTTAAAGCATAAAGCATGATTTTTCCTTGTTTGCAATTAAAACACAAATTATTCATAGAATGTTCAGTAATTTTTTTTAAAAAACAACACCACCAACAAAAAGCTTTTGATCAACAAGGGCAGGAAACAGAAATTTGAGTCAGGATTATATTTTATATTTTTGAGTTAAAGTCATTTTTATTTGATCGTTTTTAAAGAAAGCATGTACTAAAATTTGCTGTTAAAACCAACAAAATCAAAATACAAAACAATGTGAATTTGGCTTGTATTTAAACACGTCATATAAATATTTTGCCTTTTTCATAATACTGGAAGCCATTTTTACAATCCTATCCACCAATGTAATTACTACTGAACCTTCCTAGGTATGTGCACATAATCTATTTCCAGTAGGTACAAAAATAAAAGCTGAGATAAAATTTTAATCATGTTTCAAATCTTTAATAAATTTTAAAAAACACAGGTAAATTGTGTACAACAGAAACATTATTTTACATTTTATATATTTTGTAATTCATCCATTGAACATTAAGAAACCGGTATTGTCTGGCAAAATTCATTTTCTATATTTTAATAACTGACACATATAGTGTTCTTTAGGCTAATACAGGCTGATTTTTTTTAGCACATTGAAAAAGAATCTTGGTTTGCTGTGTGCTTAGATCATGTACAATTTCCACAAATATCAAAAGAAATTTCAGCCACTGTACATGAAAATAGCATAGTTATACCAACATTCTCTATCCATTGTGCATGTTGCAAATGCAAACAACTTCACCTTACACCTGTCACTCTTAGAAGTTCATATTATCTGTAGAGCACCCTTATTACAGTGCATATCAATGTCATCATTATCATTCAGGCACACTTACCGATTTTAAATAAAAAAAATTAGTTGTTGTTCTAAATTTTAACAACAATATGGTTAAACAAAATGTTATTCTTGAAGGTTCAGCACCTTAGTTATCATCCGAAAACTTTGAGAAAAAAAAAATTAAATTGTTCTAGACTTTTACAACGGAGGGGAAGTATTTTATTAGCTATATGAAAGAGGATGCTGGGTCTAAATATTACCAGACAAATTTTTTCCAACATATAGATCATTGATTGTGACAAAACAGTGCACGATCGACATTCAATCAGACATAACAGTGCACGACCGACATTCAATCAGGCTATACCGGAATATTCCTTACACCCTGTCTAAAAATTTTCCATGTACTTTAACATAGATTTTTTTTAAAGATTTATTTCTCTGCATTTTTATAAAATAAACTGAAGAGTCTTCATTTAAAGGTTTATGTAATCAAAATTCTCAAATATTACTCCTGTTGCTGAAATAATTGGTACAGGTTGCCTACAAGACCTGTACTTTGACTTTGCAAGTAAATTAAAATAACTGGAGTATCTGTTGTACATCTTGTCTCCCTTGGGTATTCCAACACAGCTTGTCTCCCTTTGGTATTGCAGCAAATTGCTCTGACTTAGAATACATGTAGATTGAAAAATATAATTAGAACTTAAAAAGTCCATGAAAGTGAAGGGAAATCAATATTATATGCATAATGCATAATTATATGCATAATACTTTGGAAAACAAACATGAATGTTAAACTATTGTGTATACCCTCGCATTTGTTTGTACCACTTACTGATTTAAACATAAAGCATCAAGAATATAAAATATACACAAAACTTAGTCATTTCATTCATCAATTTAATTTCTAACTATCACCATGACGTCCTAACAATATCAGCTTAGTGGTGTTTTTAACCAAACAAAAGCTCTCACTGTAAACAAGAAGAGAGACTGCACACTGTGATTTTCCTAGTTTAAACTGTGTTGACTGCACCAAAATCAAATATTTGCAATGCCTAGTTTTAATATATCTTAAAAAATCATAACAAATAAGGAGGAACTGTAGTATAAATGTGTCTAAAGAGATGTAACTTTGAAATTTCAGGAAATATTGAGATTATCAAAGATGGTGAACACATCAAATATGCTGCTTGAAAACAGAAGAACAGCAATATGTAACAACTATTTGCATTAATGTTTTAGAATGTAAGACTACACAACATCATGACATATATCACCATGTTGGCCAATTCTACGTCTCGGGTAATTTTGTGCAACAATACGTCATTTCTATTAACATTAGATGACATGTTATTTTTGGTCAAAAATCATTTTTGTATGAAAAAAGAACATAAGTACTTTAATTAAGAAAAGTGATATTCATAAAGTGTACAAAAATATCCCACATTTTGACTCAAAATTCATATGAAAATGTGATTTCTAAATGTCAACATGAAGAGCCACCCCATGACCTTCCTGAACCTGTAATCCTGAAAATCCTATCTCCTATGTATCTTTTAGATTCATGCAAATACATACACTATTTAAAAGATGGAAAAGTATACCTTAAGAATTCTGCATTTTAATACAAGTTTCCAATTTTGCAAGAAGTTGTCCCACACATACAAAATCGTCTGCACCCAATGTGTCAACTTACTGCTAGAACAGGATTCAAGAATTACCTTGGCATATAGTCTGTTTCTAAATTCTTTAGTAATTTTACCCCAAAACAAGACATTATAAAATTGTTCCTTCTCTTCCACATAATAGATTACTTTTATAAAATGTTGAACTTTACTAATTTTTTTTCAAGATTATTTAGTTGGCATAAAATCTCTTGCCATTTATTGGCATTGTTACATTGAATTTTGTAAAACTAGCTATAAACCTGACCTAATTGCTCAACTGAACTGCTGACTGAAACAGTCTAAAGTAATGTATTTCATTTCTAAAGCTTGATGGATAAATTTAACATCGTTTCAAAGCTGTGCGGAGAATAGGCCAACATATCGCAAGTCCTGAAAACATGGGGTTGTATCCAGTTAGTCATACCACGTAAGACCCATCAAAGAAAAGTTACAATGTTTTTGTCAGACTCTACCTATCCTGAGTACTTTTCTGTAATAAATTCAAATTCTCACAAAAGAAATGGACATGTTTTCAAAGTTTTGTTGGCCTTCATTTCAGTTGACTGTAAAGCTATGGGAAAGCCAAAATTGGGTTACATTGAAATATAACTTAACAAAAAAATAAAAACATATTAAGTATATTGAAACTGTAAGCATTGTTTTGTTTCATTTAATAAAAACATCTCACATATGAACCTACTTGATCATACTTCTGCATACCTTGACTACCATTGCATTGCAACAAATTCAAATGTCAACGGAACATGAAAATGCATCCAATTGCTAGTGTCATATCTTGATTCCACAGGGATAAAGTCAGCACAGTAAATATAATAACCCTTTGACAGCGGGATATGACTCCGGTCATATGTTCAAAGTATTCTATGGAAGGGTGGATTAAACCGTGTACTACATCATTATTTTACATCTACTCATTTGAAAAGAAGGAAGTAAAAAAGTAGAAGGTACAAAAGTGCTTAGCCATCGAGTGACCACAAGGTTCAAACTTTTAAAAATCTTTGAAAATGTATTTTAAAAGCAAGGTTTAGCATGTGAAGTTTAAAGTGACGGACGCATTTCATGAGGCAAGTAATGGCAGCGACTTGTAGGCTGATTTTGATGAAAATATTGACAATTTTGTAGGTGAAGTTAATGTTTTAGATGACAATGATTGTGATGCTGATTTGCTTGAAGTGGGTACAGCGTATGATATCTGGTTAGCTGGGGATTTTACTCAGACGACGACGATGATAATGACTTTGAGAACTTTACTTTTTGTAATGTTCGTCCATATACCAAGATCAGAGGGTCAGCAATTCAACACGCAGCAGAAACATTGGCATGCTACTATTTTGAATTAATTTGGGATGAAGAATTTTGGCAACATTTTGTCACAGGAATCAACATTTATGTAGAACAAGAGTGCAGAAAGAACCCACCACCAACTTTTGCAGCAAAATGGATGCCAGTTGATGTTGCAACAATGATGGCATTTTTCGGTTTATGCTTGTGCACAGGTATCTTACATCTTCAATCTAGAAATGACTATTAGGGACAAAATAAAAGGATGTTCAAGACCAATTTTAATACTATCATGTCCCAGGATCATTTCAATCAGATATGGCATTACCTGCATCTGCAGAATAATGAAGCTGCACCACCATTAAAACCTGACATGCTCCAGAAACTCTGCTGGATAATAAATTATTTGAATGAGAAGTTTATGTCCCTGTATATGCCCAATGGAGATATGACTATTGATGAAAGTATGGTGAAATACAAAGGGACTTTCATTCAGGCAATATTTATCTGCATAAAGGGGCGAATCAAGGTTTGGTCTCTTTATGAAAGTACCACTGGTTGTATGCACAGATTTCAGGTGTGCACAGGAAAGATGGAATACAATACTGGAACAGGACTCACACACAGAGTGGTCACCGATTTATTGGAGCACGTACAACACAAGAACATCAGGGTATACATGGATAATTTTTATACAAGCCCCTCCTTATTTACTGAACTGCATATGAGAGGTATAAATGCATGTGGTACAGTTTGATCCAATTGTATAGGTCTTCCAGCAGAACTTTGTTGAAACACATCAAACTGCATAGAAAGATGAACTGTCATATTGTATATGCATGGACACTAAACCTGTCTTATTGCATTCCAACTTCCATGATCCAACAGCCATTGGTTCTGTTAATCATAGATGATCAGAAAGAACCTGTGCAAGTTGCCAGAATTCTTCAGGATATTTCAGGAGGGTGGTGGATATTTGTGACCAGATGCTAGGTTACTACATGATTCAGCTGAAATAAAAAAAATGGTGGAGACGTTAATTTTCTACCTTCTAATGGCAAGTGTGTATAATGCATATGTTATTGCAAAGGATTTAAGGATTCCAATTCCAGTTTTAAAAATGAAGAATATCCATTGTTTCAAGATTTTGTTGAAGATCTAGCTGAAAGTCTCATTGGTGATGTCAGTGCAAGAAAGAATGCCCAGCTGTGAATGAAATGAGACCTACTGCTTGCCATAATGTTGTGAGGATGTATGAAAAAAAGAAAGTATGTGTCAAATGTAGAGTGAAAACAGGGCCAGGTCAGAGGGCAGGAATCTCCAAGTATGGTTATATGCAATGTAATGCACCTCTGCATTGAGGCTGTTTGACATTTCACATTGTCAGAGCAAATCATTTTTAATATGGTACTGTGTTGTAAAAGTGACATAAACCACACACCTTGTAAAACATTTTGAATTCTGTATATGAAGTTACTAATTTTTTTTAAACAATTCAATTGTGAAAGTATAATTATGTAAGAAGTTACTTGCCTTTTTCATGTGTGCATGTTATGAAATTGTACAGCAATCTTGAAAACAACAATGATAACAACAAAACACTGGCATTTTTAATGCAGCTTATAATTTATTATGGAATGAAATTACAGAAATAAAATGTGCAGCATTGTCTGTCAACTTTCCACATGAGGATCTGTGTCTGCTGCAAGCTCCCAAATTTTCACATGAGTAATTTAAATAAAACTGTATTAACTTTTGATATTCTTGATGGAAATTTATAATTTTAAACCATTTAAAACAGCATAAAATTCTCAAAATTTTAATTGCTATATACTGCATATAAAATGATAATTTCAAATAGAAAAGCTGCATTGAAATTAAATTTTAAATTTGTTAAAACTACTTTTACTAGTTTATGTCTCTAAAGTGCAATGGATTTTTTTAATATGAACAATTTCAAATAAAAAATATAAGGCTTTGTAGAGAATTTCATGCATTTTAAAAAAGTATATAATGTTAAAATATTATTTGAGAAAATTTGTCTGTAGAGGCAGTTTGACCAACATCACTACATTCACTCAGGATGGTATACCACTGACTGAATAAAATGTTCAGTTCTACACAACTCCCTGTCTGTTTGGGCTTCAGTATGAAATGGGTTAATTACACCTGAATTAGTGGATGAGTGTCAATATAGGCTCCCATGTGTGTGAGATATTCATGAAACTTTGACTACTCGTTCTGATGTCAATGACATTGGAACACACTATGCAAGGCCTTTATTTGGGTTGTAAGACTTAACACTAAAACAAAAATAGCATGTGCTCTGTCTTGCATTAAAAAACTAGTATCCAGTTAGTCCTACAATGTAAGACATAGCACATGTTTTTGTTTTAGTGCTATGTCTTACGACCCTAATAATGGCCTTACATAGCTGAGTTCCGATGTCATTGACATCGGAATGAGTAGTCAAAGTTTCAGGAATATCTCACACACTAGGCTGCCTATATCAACACTCATCCACTAATTATTGTGTAATTAATATACTAACTGTGCTGTCTTTATCCTGGTGGAATCAAAATATAATACTAGCAAATTGATGCCTTTTCATATTCCGCTGACATATGTTTGAATTTGTTGCAATGTGAATGTAGTCAAGGTATGCCAAAGTATGTTCCAGTATGTTCATGCGCGAGATTTGTTTCTTGAATGAAGCAAAACATTACTTACAGTTCCATTAAGCATAATATATTTTTTCGTTTCGTTAAGAATAATATTTCAACCAAACCTGATATCAGCATTCCCCCTTTCCATCACTTTCCTGCCAACTGAAAAAAAGGCCAATGAAACTTGAAAACAGGTCCATTTCTTTGGTGATAATTTAAATTTATCGGAGAAAAAAATCTGGGTAAGTAAAGTCTGACAATAACATTGTAACTTTATAGAAAGGCATTGTTATTGGTTGCCAGTTGTGTGATATTCCTGAAAATTTGACTTTCGTTCAACATCAAAACACGCGCCATTAAGCAGGCAGTAAGACCCAACACCCAACCAGAAGAAAAATATCTGGGTGATGGGGCTTACGTTGTAGGACTAGTATCCAGTGTGTCCAAAATTAATACTATTTTGAACATAATATTCCGGTGACAGTTTCCTCTTTTCAAATGGTAAGCATTGCAGTGTTTTATCTTCGTCAATCGGTCGTATTGTGTATGCTTTTTACTTCAATATTGGTGACGAAGACATTAGGTTCGCAGAAAAGCACGATAGCATTGTATTTAACCACCCCACCCACATCCCACCTCCTTGCTTATTGAACAACATTCAGAACTATGCCAAAACGACCTAAACGCTTCCTAATTTCCATACTAATATGGCATACCCTTAACAGAAACAACAATCAGTCTTCGAAAACAGGATCAATTCATTGCTTGTTTGTTGTTCGTCGTTTTTCCCCTCGTGTTGATGATACAGTACATCACAGTTTAAAATAAACTACCACATTGTTTACCAACGGTAGAAGGGTATTAAAATTATTTGCAACCTGAAAACTAATGCTATTAAAAACTAGCTGACCAGTCTAAAGATCTACGGTACCGTGTGCATATTTTACTTACAAGATTAAATCCTAGGTAAGTATGCACATCACTCACACGATCGTTTATTTTCGATATCACACACAAAAATTTCAAAATGGTATTATTGTCACTTTTGAGAATTATATTGCTCATATAGGAATGAGAGGGCCGTTTGCATCTTCGCATAGTATACGTAAATAATAATAATAATAATAATAATAATAATAATAATAATAATAATAATAATAATAATAATAAAGTAATAATAATAATAATAATAATAATAATAATAATAATAATAATAATAATAATAATAATAATAATAATAATAATAATAATAATAATAATAATATCACCATTAACTAACTAGTGTTCATGGTTTCTATTATGTAAAAGTCAAGTATCAGGCATACATAAAATGATGAAATGTCATGGAACGTGAAATAATGTATGTAGGTAGGTAGGTAGGTAGGTGGGTAGGTAGGTAGGTAGGTAGGTAGGTAGGTAGGTAGGTAGGTAGGTAGGTATGTGTGTGTGTGTGCGTGTGTATGAATGGATGGCTGTATGTATGTATGTATGTATGTATGTATGTATGTATGTATGTATGTATGTATGTATGTATGTATGTATGTATGTATGTATGTATGTATGTATGTATGTATGTATGTATGTATGTATGTATGTATGTATGTATGCATGCATGCATGTATGTATGTAGGTAGGTAGGTAGGTAGGTAGGTAGGTAGGTAGGTAGGTAGGTAGGTAGGTAGGTATGTGTGTGTGTGTGTGTGTGTGTGGATGGCTGTATGTATGTATGTATGGGTGTATGTAGGTAGGTAGGTAGGTAGGTATGTAAGTATGTATGTATGTATGTATGTATGTATGTATGTATGTATGTATGTATGTATGTATGTATGTATGTATGTATGTATGTATGTATGTATGTATGTATGTATGTATGTATGTATGTATGTATGTATGTATGTATGTATGTATGTATGTATGTATGTATGTATGTATGTATGTATGTATGTATGTAGGTAGGTAGGTAGGTAGGTAGGCAGGCAGGCAGGCAGGCAGGCAGGTAGGTAGGTGTGTGTGTATGTATGTATGTATGCATTCATGCATGCATGCATGTATGTATGTATGTATGCATGCATGCATGCATGCATGCATGCATGCATGCATGCATGCATGCATGCATGCATGTATGTATGTATGTATGTATGTATGTATGTATGTATGTATGTATGTATGTATGTATGTATGTATGTATGTATGTATGTATGTATGTATGTATGTATGTATGTAAGATATTATCATCAATAATCAGAACCCAGCTTAAAAGTGAGCCTGTTTATTGGTTGGTTGGCTAACTGGCCGCTTGAGGTTGAAAATGTGAATCGAATCTACATGTTTTGACTTTCATGACAGTCAAAGTAAGAATATAACTCTCTGAGAATAATCAGGTTGCTACAAATCGAATTTCCATAGGAAACTACTCCGAAAAGAGAAATTCGGTCAGTTTGTTTTTTGATTAGGAGGAGGGCTGTCGAGGCAGAACAAATTGACTGACCTTTGTTCCATTGTGAACTAGGTTTTGAACCAGTTCAAGGAATGTTTGTTCGAGACGGAAAGTTGCAGTGTAGTTAGGACGGTGAATTACGACGTTCTCTGCAATGTCATCAATTCCACTTCCAGTGCAGTGGTGTGGGAACGACTTGATGGAGTGACCGGAGGTTATTGGATCACACAATTTGGCGCATCGCCAGCGTTTAAATTTAAGTAAACATGGACGTAGTCCCAAGTTGTTAAATATACTAAACAAGGTAGTATCGAGCGCCAAGTCGATATTTAATGCAATTAATGAGGGTCAATTGTAGCGTTAACGGGTCGACTGGCGAGTATAACGTGATAACGTCATGTTCGAAAGAACAGAAAGTTATAGCACAATTGGGGCAAAATGACTAAGAAATTGTCTAACAGTTCTCTCACCACCACCACTAAAAAGATCCAAATCCAAAGAAGCAAATAAAGAAACGCAATCCAGAAGAATAACCAATGCATGATGAAATCACCAATAAAGATGAACACAGCCAACAAACACAAATGACATGAGAGGCAGTTGCATTAAGTCTGTTAAGCGATGGCGGCCATTGGAAATAACAATTGTAGAATAATTTCTCACAATTATATAGCCTATGGTCAGTAAACTCTGCAATGTTGACGGAGAATTTTTCATACCAAGCGGCATCACTTTATATTGATAAAATCCATCCGGCAAATGCCGAAATTTCATTTGCTATTTCCGTGAGTGGAATTTGACAATCCTTTCAAACAGTACAAGCATGGTGGCATATTGTACATTTGCAGTTTTGTCAATGTAGTCATCAATTCTTGCTTTTGGAAATGGATCTGTTTTGGTGACAGCGTTTACCTTTCTATAGTCAGTGCATAAAATATTATCTGGCTTTCTGCACAAAAACAATGTGAACTCCAGTTAAGGTGGCGCTCACCAGTTACTATGTACATTTGAGAGAGTAATGTATGTAAGGTAAAGTTGTTTGCATTTAAAACATGTGCAGTGGAGAGAATGTTTGCATACATTTATGATATTTTTTCATGTAATTTGGCTGACATTTCTTTGGATACTGTACTTTTGTAAATGATCTTTTCACACAGCTAACTTAAATGACTGCTCACTCGTGCTCCAAAACTCAACTTGAGTTTGTCTAAAGTACACTACCTGTGACAAATTGGCGGCGTGCAGAACACACCAACCTCTTTCACTACTGTTCGTTGCTAGGGAATGACCTCCGCGGTGTGATTTACCCAGGGTGAATAGATAAAAAGAAGAATGCAGATCACTAAACAAGTATATTGAAGAAATAAACATGACGAGCCCCCTTTCAATGAACAAATATAAAATTTAATCAGTTTATCAGCAGAATGCAAAATGAAAAGAAATCAATGACTTGGTTACAAAATGAAGGAAAATGGTACTAACTTGTACTCAAATAAAAAAAATACAAATTTCTTTAAATGTAAAATTACTTTCAACGTTAATCTACTATCTTCATTGCCAATGAGATGTGACCTTTGAGTGCAACGATGAGAGACTTCATCACCTATTTTATGCGGACATCAAGACTTCCGTTCGTCCCTGCTCTGCCGATCTTTGTCTAGCTGTTTCGTCTTGGACTCTTGTCCGTCGAACTCTGACTTAACAATCGTCTCTGGACTTAGATTTCTGCGTAGAACTTGTTCTGGTCCTGTGATTGTTCAGGGATTTCTCATGCGAATCCAGGAAAGCTGTTTCATTTTATAAATAAAATGTCTCGCAATAGACAATAGGTAACATTCCCAGGTATATTTATATTTTGACATTAATTCGGCTCAGAAAACAAAAGGCATAAATTCTGCCGCAGTAACTTCTGTTAGCTAACTATTACGTTTGCATAAGCGGTCAATGCTTGTCCTGACCTTAATTCGGCTCACGCTAGGGATGGTCAATTAAATTCAACTCAGCTGTATGAACCTGTATGTCCCCCCCCCTTCCTTGACTTCTTACTATACCAATCTAGCAGTGTTAAGTTACAGATGGCTTAGACCCTCAGATCTAACTATTCTAAAATAGTTTACTCGACCAATTAAATATTACAAACTAGCATATAGATATACACTTAAGTGATCAATTAAATATTACAAACTAGTGTATGGTACACATGTAATGTTAGGTCATACTCATTCTAAACAGAGTTAATCCATAAACTATGAAACATTACCCATCATTCCTTAAGCTTAATTCATTTAAATTCCTAATCACTCCTGTGTATTCAAGATTCAATTACATGCAATCTTTTCAACTAATCTAATGAAATTTTAATGACATTCAATCTTGCCAATTCTCCAAATGAATTGATAATTAGAAAATCAAAGAATAAAATGTCAATACTAGCATTTCACTAAAATCCTGCAAAATGAAATCCATACATACATATATCATATCAAGAATACATTTGAAATAGATTAACAAATCAAATAACATATTAAAATCGGAAAACTAAGATTGCGTACCTTTTGCCGTTTCTTTATTCGTTTCCATGAACCTCACGTATAGTCCGTCTCCTAACTGAGACAACTATCTGGCCCCTTACTCTATAATGAAAACGTACTTTTTACGAATTCAAAATGTAGAGTTCGCCTACTCGATAAGACAAACTCTCGCTTTACTGCCAAATCACGAGATAACGTCTTACACGATCTCCCGGAATCGTTTAACTTTCCTCGCGAAAGATTAAAGACTGCTGAATTTTCCTAAAGTAAAACCTTTAATTTTTTACAGAGTAACGCCCATAAATCCATATTAACCAATCGGAATAGACTGTTTCCTAAACCTGTTCCGTAGAATTTTTGGATTGACAAGACAACTAAACAACTAATCATGCCGTAATTAATCGTTACTTTGAACAATCATTTATAGCCAGGTGCCGCCCTTTAACCGGTCGATTTTTGGGAAAGGGTCTTATGTCATTCTCTTGTATCATAGCATCTGACTCGGTCATGTTACGTCGGCTAAAACGAATTCCCTTTTGAACTTCAGAGATGAAATGAAAGTAATCATCTAACTATCTCTAGCCCTTTCTACTTTAATTAAGTTGACTTTGATACACTTCCTTTAACCAGAGCTTCTAAGAGTTTTCAAAATTCGACACATCACACTATCCTTGGCAGCTGTTAAAATATGAAAAATTAATTTTGTCAAAACAGACAATACCAGCTTCTGAAAGTGCAATGAATGAATTACCAATTATATCCAAATAAAAAAAGAGTTATCGGCTCGTTATTTACAATTTATCTCTGAAATTCGGGAAGTGAAAATGAGCAAGTGGATCTAGCACTTTTTCGAAAGGTGCACATCTGGAGTAAGGCCAAGCTGTATACTCTATAATCCATATTACACCCATCAATCATACATCAAATTAAAAGGGAATCAACAACCTAAGATATACAAATAGCCAGTATAACTAGTGAGAAAATCCGGAGAAATTCTTTATCTTAAAAATTCTAACCCTATGCTAAATAAGAAACTGTACAGCACCACCTAAGCTAATTTGGTTTTATAAAAGAATTCTCTAGAAGATATTGAATTTCTTTTTAAACATTCATGGTTGAGAGGATTCATCTTATAAGGATGCTGTTTCACATGTGTGGAGTCTATATTTTATACATCATGGTGGAAGTCATTTGTCCTTGTTAAAATGTTTTATAAACAAGTGCTCATATTTACATAAAAGCCGTTTTAATTTACTTTTTTTCTTATCGCTGATGATGTCAAAGTTTCTGGTCCAAATTGTTTAATATTTCCAATTTCCGACGATTACTTAAACTAAAGTCAGTGCGGTCAAATTGCACTACATATTTAAAATCATCACTGTGCGGGACAGGTACACTTAAATGACTGAATAATTAACAGGTCGATCTCTATCATCATACTACTTTAACATGTTTATATGACAAAATTGTTTCTTTTCGTCCCATCAGGAGTATTAATGATGTAATTTAGGTCACTATACTTTCTCTTCAATTGTACAAGGAACATTAAACCTGAAGAGGACTTTTAGGTATGGGCCGAGAGGCATAACCCTATCACCAGGCTGAAAATATCTTTCCTTTGTATGTTTTACACACCTTAATTTCATTCTTGACTGAGTGGAGTGTAGATTATTTCTTGCTAACTGACTAGCATTTGACAGCTTATATTTGAATTCAGAGACATAGTATAGTAGATTCATTTTTGCACCTTCGGTTGAAAGAAGTTTTAATAACTTAAATGGCCCATAGACAATATGTTCAAAAACTAGTTCAAAAGGTCTAGACCCAAGGATTCTTGAAACAGCAAAAAACAGGAAACAAACATCTCATTCCTATATTTTTCTGTATCAAATCAATATGACCACATCATATTCTTCAAAATTAGATGAAATCTTTCTAAACTCCCTTGACTTTCAGAGTGATAGGTAGAAATTTAAACTGTTGGGTGCGTAATTCGTGTATAACTTGCAGGAAAATTATAGACAAAATCTGACCGATTTGAAATGGTCAAAAGGTGTATAAAAAATGTCAAAGGCTTTACTACGGTTAAATTGTTTTATTCCTCATAGGAATTGCCTCTGGAATCTTGAGGACATGGATCTAGCTTGGTCTTAGGCTACCAACCGACACAGTCTACCATTCTTCTGCAACTGCAATAGGCTGCATATGAGCCCTTGGTATATTCCTATTGAGTTTTTCTCCGATTTGACAACTGTGACAGGATCTACAGTATTTTGAAACATCACTTTTAATTTTCTTGATCATGTGATACGTCAAACAGCCAGGGAAAATTCAAGGGTAAGGCAAGATATAATTTATTGACAACAATTTAATTGCTTACTGGCCACTTGTCACCAGCTTGTATGTACCCTAAGTGGTTTATATTTTCTCATAAGGATCCCATTTTCTACATAATAACTATCAGGTACTTGTGTGGTTGTAGTTTCGCTAATAGCCATTTGAAACAAACAGAACATCTTTTGTTTGTTACCTTCATTAGAATAGACGGAATGAATAGCAAAAAGAGGACCTCAGGTACTTGTGTGGTTGTAGTTTCGCTAATAGCCATCTGAAACAAACAGAACATCTCTTGCTTGTTACCTTCATTAGAATAGACGGAATGAATAGCAAAAAGAGGATCTCTTGATTGGTCAATACCAGGAGCTAACGTGACCTCGTCAAAAGACCAACCAATATATGTCAGCTAAAGAAATAATTTCCCTTTCAACAACATTCTAAAGGTCTCTTTTGCCATAGCTCAAGTAACTGCACGAACAGGCTATAAATCAGGAATGTCATACTCAATAGGATCAACCTTTTAATCCAAAAAAGGCTTGTCAGTTACAGGTGGATTAACCACAAGCTTATCTCTAACTAGGCAATGGCTTGAAATAAATGAATACCCTAAATGGATAAAGAAGTCGCTAAGCCAACTGTTACATATCATGAGACTAAGTCTGGTTATAAATTTTGCTTAATGGAGAGTAAAATTAACAAATCCGCACTCTATTCTCTGAATAAAAACACTTTCATTAAAAGAAGATTTTTCAGGGAAAGGCAACATAGCTGATAATAAGACACTCTAAGAAGCTTTAGTTTCCCTTAATAATTTAACAGGAGTTTGCTTAACAGAATCACCAATATGTGATATAGAACCTTTTGATACAAATGGTTTATAATTCACCCAACCAAAGTATTGCTTTTTTAGACAAGACCGTGACACTAGCCGCTTAGAATGAAGAGCATTTGAAATAGCTATGTCTTGATTATGTTGCTCATTGTTCGTTCAGCCGGTAACAAATAAAAATGAGGTGCCATTTCTTCTTACAATATGTGCACATTGGAAGAGATTGGATTTTTATCAGTGTTATCAGACGTTTAATTTTTTTTTTTTTGTTACAGATTGAGAATTGGAAGTACTCGTATAATACTGATACGAAAGTTTTATCAAATCTCTGCTGAGAGGAAGACTCGTTGACAAATTAAACTATGCGTGTCAAGATATAATCATCAGCTGTACGAGCAGCAGTTTCTAAAATTTCAACCTTTGTCTCGCCACTTTAGGCCTTGGGTTCACTATGGACGCAATTCTTGACCTCTATATCTAATAAAAACTGTTTGAGTTTATCATCATCTTAATCAACCTTCTAGGCGGAACACCACCTATCAAAAAAAAATATTTTTCATTTGAAAATTCGACATCGGCATGTCCAGCTTATTTTCTACACACACAAAGAATCTATAGACCATAGGCCTAACAGAGAATTCAGCAGAAGTCCACCATTTTTAGGAGGTTTCCTCGAAGGGAATGTTTTGTTTGAAAACATGTTGTCCTGTGTTTAAAGTAATGAGTGATTATCGAATCGGAGGTAATTAACATTAATTCACCATTTATATGGGCTTATAGCATTATGGGAAATTCCAATGTTAGAATGCTAGAAATGTTCACATGTTTATCGTTGATTAATCCTTTATGAAGTTTAAGAGGGGAAGGGAGAGAGTAGACGTTTGAGTGTCCCAAATATAAGATTCCCAATACTGTTTGCGACGTGTACTGGCAGCCACTTGTTTGCTGGGTTTTCTTTGTCCTTTATTATATTTAGTGTTAAATCAAGAACATTGACATTCATCAATTGTCAATGTATGTTACAAATTTGCCAAATCTACACTGATCGACTTTTTTTGTAAGACTACAACATTTACTTGTATTTCGAAGACAAGCAATTCTTATATTGGTATTGTTGCACAAATTTAGAACACGTTGTCTACTATCGGATGCCCAGTTATTTACTATCCAACACTCCAGTTATATACTATCCAGTTCTATTGACACAATTCAATCATGTACGATGACAAGGATGATAGTATTCCAATACTGCATATATCTTTTTTTCATCAATAACAATCTTGGATTCCTATTAGCATATGTACTGACGTCAAAAACAACCCAGGTTGCTAGGAAAGACATTAAAATGGCAAGCCTGAAAAAAAAAATGGACTCGTGTGTTGTGCTTTATTTTAAAATTCAAAAAGGTAAGAGCTTCTGAGTATTATTTCTGTCTCGTTCTTTATTTCTTCTAAGTTACGGATTAAGTATTTAATCTCTCTCTCTCTCTCTCTCTCTCTCTCTCTCTCTCTCTCTCTCTCTCTCTCTCTCTCTCTCTCTCTCTCTCTCTCTCTCTCTCTCTCTCTCTCTCGTGTATATCATAATGATTTTCTGTAGTCAAACTTTTATATTCATAATTTATCGTAAACCTAAATAGAACTTCCTTTGTAGCAAGAAATAAAGAACCTTTACAAACACTTGGTTCCTGACTAGTATGATTGCAACATTAATGAAGCAACAATTGAAAAACTGGAAGTCTGGGCTTGAATATTGTTTTCCTGCAAAATTACTGATAAAGAATATCTTAATTTTATTACAGTTAAAAGCTTTTGAATGGCGAACGTCATCTTATCTACTCATTGTTGAAACATGTAGATAAGCTTGCGGCATCATATATAAACACAACATGTCATTTTATGATACAGTAGAGCTTGAATTTTGTATTTTTAGTGTAATTACAGATATAGGTGCATGTATACACATGAATGTTATTGGACACATTCAAATATGGCCAGATTGAAAAATCTTCTAATAAACAGAAGATTTAATCAATTTTTAGTTTATGTCTTTTAAACTTCAGATTAAGTTATTAAAATCTGTACCACATTCTTTTAATGAACTTATTAATAATAACAAAAGTATTCAAGCAGCCTAAAATACATACAATAAGGATGAGAACTCTATATTTTTTCATGTGTTACTTTAACTTCTTATGTTGCTAATAAAGTAATAACTTTGTATTTTTATTAATAATCTGATTGTGTGTATTATATCTTCTATGTGTGATTTTTGTTTGTGTTTTCCTTCTGTATGTGATTGTTTGTACATCGCATTCTTAAAGTGATTGTTAGTTGGAGGTTTTTTTTCTTCTTAAAATGATTGTTGGTTGGAGTTCTTCTGCCTTCTTAAAGTGATTGTTTGTATATTTGCCTACTTAATGTGACTGTATTTTGCCTGCTTTATGTGACTGCTTGTATTTTTCCTTCTTTGTGGATTGCTTGTATCATTCTTTCTTTCCTTTTTTGTCTCCAAATTGTTAAATACTTTGTTTGGTGTGATTAAAACATATTCAAAAATCATTATATTTCATAATTTGATGAATACATCTCAGAGTTTTGTTCGTGGTTCATAATATTGAAAATTCGGTTCCATGTGTCGAAGATGTTAGTTTATATTGAAATAAATATGACAGTATTTCAATTTGGTATTAATTAACATTAAATATTTATATTTTCAAAAGGCCGGTATGCTAAAATGCAATAAAGATTTTCTCCAGCAATTGATAATAATGAAAGCTACAAATACACAGCAAAAAGAGCACAAATACTATGCCTGGCTCTTACAGGATGATGCGTGAGAACATAAAGTGACCTTACACCTGGAGAAAGGGAAACAATCTGTACCAAACCGAAGCTAATTTGTATCTGTGATTATTTCCCTTTCGCTGAAAAAAAAAATAAACGGACACAAAGGAAAAGCACGTGTATGCCGTATTTTTACTTTAAAATTTTCATTAGGGGAATACTAGATGCCAAAGAAATTTAAAATTTAGAAAAACAAATCACAAAGACAGAAACCCAAATAAACGCTTTAAGAATGTTACAATCCTCCAGTCTTTGCAAAACATACAAGTTGAAATAGTATGTGCTATATACATTTAATTTACAGATCGAAATACCCCCCCCACAAAAAAAAATATAAAATATTATTTTTCTTTTCTTTTTTGTTGTAAATAAAAATAGTTGGATGGTATTTGGTCTGCCATAAAAAGTAAATAAACTTTCACTCTGATTCAAGTTACGATAATGTATCGATATCTCTTGATACAGCACAAAGTTTTTAATACATCGGGCCAATGAATATCAGTCTTTTTGTAGCGTTAAATAAATACAAATGAGTGTCGGTTCTTGATCTGAAATACCACATATCCTTAAAAATGTAATCAATCTGTGACTATATGTGCTTTCACGAATACTTGCTAATGCGTAACATGGTCTCCGTCAAGGTTCTCGGGGATTCTCTGACTAAATCCTGATAGATATTTCGGGACTTTCAAAAGAAAGTGTCCGTTTAGCATCCTTAAAAAAAAGTAATATAGTAACCAGTTCCTGGTATATTAGAGATAATTATTGTACCTATTGAATTGGCGGTGCCGACAGTGATACCTTCGGTATTTGGAGTAATTAGTTTTGTGACGATTAATTAAAATTATTAAAAGTTCTTGGAGGGGAAAAAACAGTAGTGTCTGATTCTTATCTTCAATAATCGCATATAAACGATCACTGTTTCATTCTTTGTAAAACGTTGCGTTTATATATTTGGTTATAGGACACACGGTACTAATTCTATGGAAGAACTGTGAACCAGTCTAGAAAAGAAATAATAGATTATATACGTGTTTGGTGGTCCATAATTGGTTAATAATGAAAAGTAAAATTTTAGTATATCTTTTGAAAGCTTATCCTATGTGTAATTTAAATATATATATATATATATATATATATATATATATATATATATATATATATATATATATATATATAGAGAGAGAGAGAGAGAGAGAGAGAGAGAGAGAGAGAGAGAGAGAGAGATTTATATTGATGCAATTTTAGTATTTTTTAAAGACTTGACTTAGGATTACTCAATAATGAAAGTAGCACTTGATTCGCTTGGTGAAGAATCAATAACATGGACTTCATGCACATGTAGGTCAAAAAAAAAAAAAATGCCGCGGCTCATATGGTGTTCTCCACACAGAAGCTTTCACCAAGGATAGTTGTGCATGGAGAAATATAAGTCTGATTATCAGTACCGAGAAATTTTTAGACTATTGAATCTTAAATATGATTGTGTTTCCATATGTTTACTATGGGGGTTGAATTAGTACAGTGACTCCTATAATGCCTTCGTCGCATCCCAACCAAATAATCGACAATTTCTGAGAAATGTACCCTTTCCAGTCGTCGATCACAAATACCAGGATGTTCTGAAGTTGTTGGTTTTTTTTTAAGTTAACCTGATAACAATTCTTGGATACGTAGAAACGACAGAATTATGCATATATTGTATATTATGTATCTTATGTGATAGAAATCGATCATATCTATAACTTAAAATCGATCCCATCAAAGTAGTGGTACAGTAGTAGTAGTAGTAGTAGTAGTAGTAGTAGTAGTAGTAGTAGTAGTAGTAGTAGTAGTAGTAGTAGTAGCAGCAGTGGTAGTAGTTGTAGTAGGAGGAGAAATCATAAGTTTCTCTTTTCTTAAAATTCGGTTAAAGCCCGTCCGCGAAACATACACTAGCCATTGGGTCCGCATTTCCGATGGTTTAGGCGCCATCGACGTGGATGTTTATGTTAAATTGTTTCCACGTAGCTCAGTTTCTAACTCTGTTACATGAACAGCCATGAAACTTGATGGGTGCGTTCATCTTGAATGGTATTGGTCAGGAAAAGTAAGTCACAGTTACCTACTTTGCATTTACCTCATTTCCTCTGCATATAGTGTGTTTAGTCATGAAACTTGAGTGGTGTATTCATCTTTGAAGATATTCTTCAACGAGGGCAAAAGGTGGGTGTTAGGTACCCACTTTTCATGTTTCTGTGATTACGTTATATTTTGACATTCAGCTCTGTTCCTCAACACTGTGTCATGTAACTTGGGTGAATTGTTTTTATCGTAACGTGTACCGTTCATCGCAGGCAAAAAAAGGTCACAACGACCTCCGTTTCTTGCTCTAGCGACTTTGCATGACATTTTTATTATTCCAAGAATTAGCCTGCTAGATACGGCATTCAACAAAGTTACTGTTTATATTGTTGGGATATTCATGTGCTAATAATGTAGCTTGAAGTGCAATATACGAATATCCAAATCATGTTCAACAACATTCAAATCAGAAAGATTCGGTCTAGTGACGGAAGCTTGTTTTATTTTTAGTAAATAAGTTTCATTTACTGTACTAGGTAGGAATGATTTTGCTTGTAAATGCAATAATAAGAAGATGCTTATAAATATATTCACGTAAATATACTTGACAAATATCCGCACTCCTTTATCGGAAGATAATGCCATGAACGGATGATCCATAACATCATCACCATAGGGAAAAGTGCAAAGTTTTAAATACTTCAGTGTCTTTGTGACAGTCAATGAGTCTCAAAGTCCCAGGTTAACCTCCTAATATAGTAATGTATTAGAATTTTGAAAATTAAGCTAACCATGGTCAAAGTGTCATCTAATTCATAATTAGAATCAATTATTTCGCATGACTAGTGGACAAAGATTACCAACGACTATAGGGCCGTAAGAATGATTTGTACAAATTTATGCACAACTTATGCATATCCGGGTGTATCACTTGGGTATTTTTAATACCAGCGGAATAAAGTAGTGTAGCAGGTGGGAGAACGAAGTGACATCACTAATTGTCTGTTTGTATTAGGAGAGAAATGGATCCGGTGTCAGCTGTGATTGCTCTTTATTATTGGTATATTAACCATTCTTCCGTCCTGGTATGAGCAGCAGAATTGATAAATAATTTAACCCGATCACGTCTCTTGTATTAAAAATGCCGGTCTTAAGGTTTCGTGGACAGATGACGTGTTGCATAAAAACTAGTTCTTAAATTTTCTAATTATTTAAAATAATACAAGAAAATTTTGACACTTACAATACCATACAGAATAATTAAACAAACATTTTTTTTTTTAATTTGGAAAGGGATATGCAGTGTATCAATAATGAATCAACTGAAACCAAGACAAGCAGATACGGTAATAAGATCGAAGTTCTTAATATATTTATCTGTCCCTTGAGTAATTATATTTTGATAGCGAATCACAGCTGTCTCTTAATTAATCCCTGACAAAAGCTAATAATTCGCTTTCACTAAAGGAATAAAACAGGGTTTGCTGTCACCCGTGCAAACGTTTGCAGCAGCACGAAGAAAGACTTTGATCGCGAAGCAAACATTATATTGCCATTATTTTGACATGAACAGGTACACTTCAAACTTACATAAAAAAAACCTATTTTTTTTATAAAAAAAAAAAAAAAACGATAAAAGTTGTAATCCAGCAGCACATGGATTCTTCATGCTTGAGTAAAACTTACGTGACAAAAGCTCACAAAACCAAGCCAGAGGGACCGGCTCAATCAAGTCCGAATAAAAATTGATGACAAAGATATAATTATTAGAATTTGAAGATTTGATATTGTACCCTTGACAAAACGTGATTCTTGACCTGTTTAGAATAACATTCGCAATTATTATTATTATTATTATTATTATTATTATTATTATTATTATTATTATTATTATTATTATTATTAGTAGTAGTAGTAGTAGTAGTAGTAGTAGTAGTAGTAGTAGTAGTAGTAGTAGTAGTAGTAGTAGTAGTAGTACTAGTAGTAGTAGTGCCATGCAAAAAGAAAGTGAAATACAGTCGAATTTCTTTAGAAGTTAGATTACTGTTACTAGTTTGAAAACATTAAAGTGAATCACAATCTGAATGAAACGCAAAAAGGAACTATTCATAATTAATAAATTCTACAGAAAGCGTATAAGAACAAGAATCCCACGATGGGAGTGAGACTCATCTGGCGAGTAGCTTTTTAATACTGAAACAACACTTGAAACATTTACTTTAGCCTGGATGGTCTGATCGATTCCTGAGGGATCTTGGTCGGGTAAGGTCTGAAGACTTTGTTTGGGTTTGCGAACAATACATACTATGGTAATCTAGTTCTACTAAGACAGCCATTACATTATAAAAAAATGTAAAATTTAAAACAAAAACACTGACAGCTGTGACTTGAATTGAGGAAACGGTCATTAAATTTAAGATTTTTGGAAAAATTTAATTTGAAAAATAGCCTTCTTCCGGGCCTCGTTGCAGTGACCTATTTACAGGAGTATTAAGGAGTAAGAGAAATGTTTACCGATTATCAGTTAGGAAAAAAGTAAGAGAAGGAAACGTAACTGAATTGACAGTCTACTGACAAACTGATTTATTATTATTATTATTATTATTATTATTATTATTATTATTATTATTATTATTATTATTATTATTATTATTATTATTATTATTGTTGTTGTTGTTGTTGTTGTTGTTGTTGTTGTTGTTGTTATTGTTGTTGTTGTAGTAGTAGTTGTTTAGTTGTTGTTATTTATTGTTGTTGCTATTGGTGCGTTATTATGTCCTTGCTGCTTTTCTTCTCTCAAAAGATACTAAATTTATTTTCATGTAGCTGGACAAATTTCCATTTTAACTTAAAAGGAATTTAGTGTATGACAAAAGCTAGTACGTGAAACCGCAGAGAAACTCATGTTTTATACTCTTCGTTTGATGCATAAATGTTTTATTTTTCGTATGAATTCACCTATATTTATTTCTAGCCCATTTGCTCTAGTTGATACTCGCCTTTTTGTACTAGACACTCCCCACTCCCTTTCCTTGTGTAATTGATACCCACTTTCTTTTCTTAACTAGATATTCGGAATTATTTACTCAATGCTTATATTTTTTGGGAGGAGAGGGGGACAGGAGATTGCTCATACCTGAATTTCTTGACTCGATACTCACTTTTCCTAGCTCGATGCTTATTTATTTTAACTCTATATTTGAATTTTATTGACTTGATAATTGCTTTAGTCGGCCTGATACTGGCTAATAAAATAAAAACTAAAAATAAAGAAACCCAAAAGGACACCAAGGCCTTGTCTAACAAGTTCCGATGAAATAAAAACTCTTTCACAAATATATGAAGTTATTTCTAAATATAACTGAAAACAACCACAAGAAGAATCTTGAGGCATTTTATATACCTTTTAATGTATTTTCTAATTAGTTTGCGTTGTGTTTGTGTTCTTCGTAAGTGTTTGCCACTGACAAAAGTACCCGTCAGTCCTGAAGCACAAAGGCTAGTTAACAATGGTTATGCAGTGTATTTTGTCTGTTTGTTTCTTTTATATATAGGAAATCGTTATGTACCCATCTCCAATATAATTGTAGCACGAATAAATGTTATTTCTTTCTAGGTGAAAGCTTTAAGTGAATGATTATACCACTGGGATTGCGCTCGAATTTGCTGACATCGCGACCTTTTTATCTAATCTTTACACTGATTGAACTACATAAACGATGGGAATTCACTCTCTAATTTAGATGGCACTGATTAACATACAAACCAAATTGCTCTCTCTCTCTCTCTCTCTCTCTCTCTCTCTCTCTCTCTCTCTCTCTCTCTCTCTCTCTCTCTCTCTCTCTCTCTCTCTCTCTCTCTCTCTCTCTCTCTCTCTGCAGACGTCTAAATAACCAGAATGTAATTAATTTTCTTTTAGAATATGCAGCTACGTGCAGTCTATATGAGCCTACTATCGTCATATGTAAATGTTGTATTATATTTATTACTCAACATGTGGGGGTTTATCCTTCATTTAATTTCAAAGAACAACCAGATTGTTTCTCTAGTATCCTAATTCGTGACTTCCATAGTAAAAAAAAAGTCGGTGTCGAAAAACTGACAAGCAATATTTTAAATTGACATTATAAATACTAGTTTGTGATAAGGTTAGAGAAAATCCATAGATGAATTGTTTTAAATTGTGTTACTTCGACATTGTGCAAACATCCATTAAGAACTTATTATGGTGACAATAATAAGGTGCAAGAATTAATGATGAATAGCTAGCGAATAAATCAATTTCTTAATTGGATAAAAATTAATTGCATTAGATAAAGGAACTAAAATGTTTGCACTCATAACCAATAAAACTTAAAATGACACTAATCAACTAACAAGTGCCACTTTGGTTAGCAGATTGTAATTATGACAGACACAGTTGAGAGTTTTCACACTTCAAGTTCTAATGGTCAATGAAACGGCGATTACTCTGCCCCTGACCAGTGGTCAACGAGGGTCAACAAGATAAAACATGTAATAGAGCAAGTCCTGCAACAAGTGCCGTATACCCTGCAAATCATTCCTTCCTTCTAAATCGCCATCGTCTTGAGAGATTAAAGTTTATGGATATCAATTTAGTACGTACAGTTTAATACGTACAGTTTATTTTACTATCTTTAATTTAAGGATATAGGTAGCTAAATTACTATTCTACCAAGCGGAGAGCTATATGGGCAGATTTTATTCTATAAATTCAAATTAAAGCGAATTTACCGGGTAGTGCATGACATTTCATCAAGTAAAATAAAGTGATGTGGCGTCACACAACTTAATTTTGTGAACTTGCTGCACATGTGTTTCTATTGCAAATTAAACGAGTGTGATTGAAAAAGTGTTAACAGTTATGATCCTGGTAAAACAATTAAAGAAATGATTGATTGAAAGTATCTGGCATGTATTTCTCCCGCCGATTTAAACCAGGGAAGTCTTTGTAAAATCCATAATTTAACTAAACGGAAGATTTTTTTTTATTATGTCCCCTTCATAAATTACGATGTCATTGATGAGCAGTTTTCTTCATTATACCAAATGTAAGCAAAATGTTTGAAAAAATGCTAATGTTAAGTTATTGCATGTATTTTGATGAACCTTTTTAATATCATTTGAAGAGTTTATTCCTAATTATTAGTAAAATAATCACAACTATAGTACGCTTTTTTAAGGTATGTTAAGAAGTGATTAGCGCAATCAAACCAAAATACCTTTATGGGTATAGCATGCATTACGACATAATCTTAAAACCATGTTTATCGATTCTATATAAATATCTCGTAGTGAAGAAATTGTATATTGGAGGATTTGTATGAAAATCTCAATGTAAACATAAGTCTGGTTGTATGAAACTTGTATGTAAATCTCACAGTAAATTTAAGATTTGTTGCATGAAACCTTTACGTAAATCTGAGAGTAAACATAATACTGCTTTATGAAACTTTTATGTAAATCTCACAGTAAATATAAACACTCGTTGCTTAATTCCATGTTTGATCACACTATTTCGACCTGTATCGTCGATGACATAGAATCTATAATTAGAACACGCGCATTTAGGATGTATTGAATATCTCCGAATTTCCCATCGCGCTTGTTAGTGTCTTACTTCACATGTGACCTTGTCACGTTTCTAACGGTGTAAACTTCTGGTAAAGTGATAAACTAGTACTTTATTTTCCCCAGTTGATGTTGTCACATGGACTTCATCCCCCCTTATCTTCCACGCTCTACTTGATCCTAATCAAGCATTAGAAGAACTGCAAACGTTTAAATGCCAACTACACGATTCATCCTCATGACCTTGTCAGTTAAAGAATGTCTGACATTAAAACGTCCATTTAATTTAGTTTAGTCTCTTTCTAAATGAGGATATATGTCCAAAACGTTCGTTTAGATATTCTACCAACTTGCATGCGTGTAATTAAAAACAAAAATAAAACGCAAAAACAGTCAACACACGTTTTCCAAATAAATGTTAGATTTCTTGCTGATAGCTATATATATATATATATATATATATATATATATATATATATATATATATATATATATATATATATATATATATATATATATATATATATATATATATATATATATATCGCTTTTCTTAGAAGACTAATGATACAATTCACTTTCCTTAAAATCAACTGATGACTTCTTTTTTTAATTTTGGGGAAGACACAATGGGATTAACGACGGTCCTTCAGTTCGCGGATATATTAAGTATATTTTTGCTTCTAAAGAGATGCATAATTTTATTCCAGCTTTACCACTGTTGGGACATGTCTAAGTAGGGACATGTCTAAATGGGGACACGTCTAACAATTAGCCAGATATATCACTAAATGCGCGATGTTCTAGACTAGCACATTTAATGGTATGGTCACTCACGGTCAATGTTTGTATCTTAGTCCTATATTTCAAAATTAATGTCCTGTGCCAAACTTAATGTTTAAAATACTGGTTTTAATTTAATTAGAATAACTCGAGAATTTGTCTAATGTTTGATTTATATCACTAGTGGCATTAATTGATGTAAATTACATCTGGGTACAAGTTGTTCTTAATTGACATTTGGTGTTTAGAGGGCTCTCTCTCTCTCTCTCTCTCACACACACACACACACACACACACACACACACACACACACACACATTAAAAGATTAAGAGAGAGAGAGAGAGAGAGAGAAAGAGAGAGAGAATTTTTATAATAATCTCATTCCAGCATTTTATTTTATCACGTAACGTACACGACCATCAAACTGTAATTGAATGAACGAAATTATATGCATGAACGCATACGAAATGCTGTATTTAAACATGAAATGCAAATTTGAAATTGTTTTCTTTATGTATAGCTAGTTAGACATTTAAGAAAATCAGATACGTTCAACGCATAGACTGTTCGTATTGGAAACTTCTAGAATCTATTGGCTACAAGAAAAATCTAAATTGCATCTTTGTATGTTTAAGGACTTAAGCATACAAACCCAGACCTGAAACAATATTCTTTAAATTAAACAGTAATTTACCGTACTCGACCCCCGCGATTTAGTTCTAAAATTGGAATGCATCTTTAAACAGACTTATGTTAATATATGCATTCTACTTTGAGAGAGAGAGAGAGAGAGAGAGAGAGAGAGAGAGAGAGAGAGAGAGAGAGAGAGAGATGTTTTCATACTAATATTCAGATAGATACACCCAGCCTTGTCGTATTAAACGAACGATTTATGTTTAGGTTCAATGCTTGATAGGTTTATACATAATTGGAGCTAGTCTAAAAATGTGCTGAATATTGGAGGTTGCCTAAAGATGAGTTTAATATCGGAGGTTGTGTAGAGATGTGTTGAATATTGGAGGTTGTCTAAAGATGTGCTGAATATTGGAGGTTGTCTAAAAATGTGCTGAGTATAAGAGGTTGTCTAAAGATGTGCTGAGTATTGGAGGTTGTCTAAAGATGTGTTGGAGGTTGTCTAAAGATGTGTTGAATATTGGAGGTTGTCTAAAGATGTGCTGAGTATTGGAGGTTGTCTAAAGATGTGCTGAGTATTGGAGGTTGTCTAAAGATGTGTTGAATATTGGAGGTTGTCTAAAGATGTGCTGAGTATTGGAGGTTGTCTAAAGATGTGCTGAGTATTAGAGGTTGTCTAAAGATGTGTTGAATATTGGAGGTTGTCTAAAGATGTGTTGAGTACAAGAGGTTGTCTAAAGATGTGTTGAATATTGGAGGTTGTCTAAAGATGTGCTGAGTATTGGAGGTTGTCTAAAGATGTGCTGAGTATTGGAGGTTGTCTAAAGATGTGCTGAGTATTGGAGGTTGTCTAAAGATGTGTTGAATTTTGGAGGTTGTCTAAAGATGTGCTGAGCATAAGAGGTTGTCTAAAGATGTGTTGAATATTGGAGGTTGTCTAAAGATGTGCTGAGTATTGGAGGTTGTCTAAAGATGTGCTGAGTATTAGAGGTTGTCTAAAGATGTGTTGAATATTGGAGGTTGTCTAAAGATGTGTTGAGTACAAGAGGTTGTCTAAAGATGTGTTGAATATTGGAGGTTGTCTAAAGATGTGCTGAGTATTGGAGGTTGTCTAAAGATGTGCTGAGTATTGGAGGTTGTCTAAAGATGTGCTGAGTATTGGAGGTTGTCTAAAGATGTGTTGAATTTTGGAGGTTGTCTAAAGATGTGCTGAGCATAAGAGGTTGTCTAAAGATGTGTTGAATATTGGAGGTTGTCTAAAGATGTGCTGAGTATAAGAGGTTGTCTAAAGATGTGTTGAATATTGGAGGTTGTCTAAAGATGTGCTGAGTATTGGAGGTTGTCTAAAGATGTGTTGAATATTGGAGGTTGTCTGAAGATGTGCTGAGTATTGGAGGTTTTCTAAAGATGTGTTGAATATTGGAGGTTGTCTAAAGATGTGCTGAGTATAAGAGGTTGTCTAAAGATGTGTTGAATATTGGAGATTGTCTAAAGATGTGCTAATTCTGTGTAGAATTTTAATCCAATATCTTGATGTTGATCATAAGTTGTGTAATGTCGCTCAACTTCTCTTTAGACCTTGAAGACTAAGACTTCAGACTTTGAGACATTATTATAAGTGGTAAATAGATATGCATAATGAATTTGGAATTAGGATCCGTCCCCTGGGGATGAACTTATTGGGTGGGACACATGCATATATATGTAATGGGGGGCACATAAAAACGTGGGGATATTTCTGCTTTGTTGCATTTACTAGGACCACTGTGTCCATGTACAATAATAATCATTACTGTATCACTATATACATAGTATGGAAAATAACATTATGCGACAATATGACCATTTACGATAATTAACAGTACTGTGACACTATATGGTTATACAGAAGATGCAACAATATGGCCGTGTATACAAATTATGGTTACTGGGTCATAGTGGAGATGTGTGATAATTAAAAATGATGGAACGAAATGGGTATGTGTGTGAAATGGTGAAATGACACTGTGGGGCAAAATAGGGACCTACACGCAAAGTATTTTTCTTTTTTGTGAGTATGTATGTAAGTGTGTATGAAGCCACACAATCATCTATACAAATATACGTAAACAAATAAAGAAGATAGCAATAACGATCAGTATTATGTTTCCAGAATAACAGGCGCCCCTGAAATTACAATATGGTGTTGTTTGTTAGACTTCCCTGGTTTAATTTAAGCAGTAGGCAGGATTGACGGTAAAGAAAGAACATATCCGTATTTGTGTTGTTGTTGGGCTTAACGCCATTTTTCAGCACACGATAGGTTATTCATGGCGGCCAGTATACATGGTGGAGGAAGAAACCGGGAAATCACCGAAAAGAACCACATACCCACAAGAAGCTACTGGCAAGCTTTCTCACATATCCACATTTGCCGAATCCTAGACTCGAACCCACGCAGACAGGTGAGATGGCAGTGATCCGTAACGAACAGCGCTTTAGACCACTCAGCTACTCGGGGCCCCTCCGTATTTGTGTGTTGAAAGACAATGATCTCTCGAAGTAGCAGTAGATTATGGAATCGTAGTATGTACAAGTTTGAGAAAGATGAAAAGCAAAGGGACGTTAACCAGATTTACTTATCACATTATTTCAACGAAAAATGTCTTTTCAGGACTACCTTTTAATCTAGAAACAGAATAATAGTCATTATTGTCAACATCTATGTTTTGTGGGCGTATTTTTAGTATTATTATTTTTTGTATTTTAAATTTCTACTCCTTCTTTGCATGTTGTGTGCTTATGTCTGTATCTTTGTTTTAAAAGATCAAACTTAAATAACCTACTCTCCCTAGGAAATACAGAATTGTATTTGCTTCAGTCTTTGTATGCAGTGTTTGTACGCAAGATAATTTTTTTCTCAATTTATTGATAGATTGTGGGTGTTGTATAGTACGTAAGTGTATTAATAAATCATTGATTACATGTTCACTTTGCCCTTGTTACCGCTTTTGTATGTGGGTGGGTGCTAGATAGCAAGTAATTGTATTAGTCACTCATTGATTACATGTTCCCTTTGCCCTCGTCCTCTCGTTTTTATATTTGTGGGTGTTGGATAGACTATAGGCTTGCAAAGACCAAACAAGAAGTTGCTTTTAAATGAAAAAATGAAGAAAGAAAATCCTTTCAAGCAAACACACAAATCTCTTGCTTAAAGATGTTGCGCTCTAAAATTTGTCGGATACAATCGCCCTGTTATTTTTCTAGTTACCGCGCCCCAAGAATATCAATCCGTGCAAGAAATATGTTAACAAGAATAAAAATAGTATCGTTTAAGTATGAATTCATCATTATTTTGACAAAATATACATTTTCAAACATGATATGTACAAGCAAAATTATAAACGTCGCTGGCTCAAAATTATTGTTATATGTAGGAACTTCTTTTTATCGACGTAATAATGCAGCTGTTGAAAAGCATTGCAATACAATGGAGAGAACCTATTGGTTGATTAGATACACGGAAATATTTCACTTGCATGTCGTGACAATACAATTTGTCCACTTCACGGGTGAGTTATTTCCGTTATCTACTCAAAAAACGTAGATATCATCATTAACATCATGTGTAACAATAAACATCGTATAGCTCTCCTTTCCCTGGTCTGCTAGTTTGCATGTGTGTGTGTGTGTGTGTGTGTGTGTGTGTGTGTGTGTGTGTGTGTGGGGGGGTATGTGTGTTCGACGTTAAGAATATGTGTTAGTAAGAATAGGTGCTTGTTTGCATGTGTGTGTGTGTGTGTGTGTGTGTGTGTGTGTGTGTGTGTAAGTGTGTGGGTATGTGTGTTCGACGTTAAGAATATGTGTTAGTAAGAATAGGTGTTAGTCCTTATATGTCCATCCCCTACTTTGCCCTGTACCGGGCCCTCAGCAGAAGAGAAGACCATCGTAAGCAAAGAATATTTTGTTCATCCACATATAGATATATAGATTGATAAGTTACCAACCATCTCTCTCTCTCTCTATCTCTCTCTATCTCTCTCTCTCTCTCTCTCTCTCTCTCTCTCTCTCTCTCTCTCTCTCTCTCTCTCTACACACACATACATACAGATACAGATATATATATATATATATATATATATATATATATATACATACATACATACATACATACATACATACATACATACATACATACATACATACATACATACATACATACATACATACATACATACATACATACATACATACATACATACATACATACATACATACATACATACATACATACATACATACTACATATATATATATATATATATATATATATATATATATATATATATATATATATATATATATATATATATATATATATATATATATATATACAACTAATATTTACTGAGATGCCGTATACATGAATACACGGGGAGTGCAAAGCCTGGACTGACGACTAATTATTCAAAAAAATGTCTTTAACAGGATCAAATTCGGATTTAAAGCTGTACAATACTAATGAGGTAATATTTGCTCTACTTTGATCTTTAGATTCTAAAGGTAGATATAACTTTACAAGTCCAAAGCTTACATATAAAGAAACGATTAATTATTAAAAAAAATAATCACTGAACAGGTGGGTATTTTCATTATACTAATCTTAACGCTGATACCTATTTACAGAGTAATTCACAACGATAAATGATGAAGAAAAGGAAGCGATTTCTTTACACTTGTCGGGCAACTAAATGCGTTGTTGAGTTCCGGTCAGTAACTGTCCTTTTAATTGTATATGGGTATGAAGGAAATTAAGTTTACGGTATTTTAACCTTGAGTTGGAGAGCGTTTAAATATGTCCACTCCAGGATGCGGCATTTTGTAGCATCATTTCTAGAGGAAAATAAACCATACGTTGACGTTTATAGCCGTCTTTTTCACATTAATCGTCAGAGGCTAATACTTCTGTCGTTTCTGTGGTGTCTTTAGGGTTGGTTTTAAGTAGAGACTGAAAGGTGAGAATTTCCAGTCTGAACGTCCTTAATAGGGATGCTTCTCAAATCCTCTTTTACCTCCATTATATGCACAGGATGCGCATTGTCTGACATGTGTAATTACTGGGCTAAGAGAGAATGACTGATAACAGATTTAAATTGAATATCTCACAAATCGGTCATATCAAATCTCACTCTGTCCAAGAAATCGCAGTGAGAATTGAATATCCTCCAGGTGTTGTTTATTATTCTCGATTTTTAAATTTTCGTTTACAGAGACAATTGAGTTCATGACTAGGAAGACAATAAAATGTTAAGAGAGAACAAATAATAGTAAAGAGATAGCTACGAGGACAAAGTTCCTAGCAAGCATGTCGGTTTTGTATGGAAAATATGGCATGCAACTTACGAAAAATATGTCTTCTGCACGGAATCACGTGTAGTAGCGGCAAATCCTTTCAGAGGCAGCGAAATTCACCATGCCATAGATAGATCCCAAAGTGATACCTTTCTCTGTTAACTAAAAATATGCATGGGTATATTTATTATTGTGCACCTGGTTTTGGAAAAAGCAGACTATCGCCATCGTGGTAAATGTAGCTGCTTAGGTCTCACTAGACAGTTTATCTGGTGAATTTTCATCTGAAAATAATCTATTGCAGAAAAAATCGATTAATGTTTTTTTTACTGAAGATACAAATGAAAGCAAACTAATAGTTTTTATTTAAAGCATGCGTGTGAGATTTTGACTGTAGCAATCAGGTTAATTCCTTATACAGCTGCTGGCTTTTACACCGAACAAACACTGCCAGCAACCTCTCTTTTTAACATTCATTTTTGACAGCAAAAAAAAGTATTTTGAATATTTTTCCTTGAGAAGGCGGCTAAAAGAATCAGTATGTGCCGTGTGCGTTAATAAAGTTCACTAGTACTATAATAAATTAGCATACTTGTCATCATCCCTCAGCCATCGCGATTTTTAGATATTTATTTCTGTAGCAGACATAAGTAAATATGTAAGCCGAGTTAACTATTCATTTGCAGCCCAAGTTACGCATTTACTCAGATCTCCAATCTAGTCTAACTGAGTCAGGCAGTCACCAAACAAGCCAACCCATTTTCAAGCATAACTCAAAGTAAATCTGAACCACTTTACAGATTTAGCTTCTGTGTGAATTTATAATTGCTAGGCTGTTGATAATTAGGTTCATGCCTTCTACCTCAAAATTTAGGCAGTTGTCAAAATACGAAACTATCCAGTGAGACCTTAAAGAAAATTGCATTTACGCCCATGTCAATCATAGGTCCAGTAACTCCTCTCAACAACTAATGTTGACCTCGTGTATTAGCATGATTGTCATAATCAAAATACTTTTCAAATATAGATAATAAAAAAGGCAAAGGAGCTTTCACAAATTAAATATGTCCGTTTAGACAATTTGGTTCTGACGCAACCAATGTACGGTCTTCACTAAATGATCAGTAGATCCGGGCGTCGTATTAATATCGAGATAAAAGAAAGCGATTTTAAAAGTGTCGCAATACATGTCTTGTGTTTATTTTATGTAATACAACATATAACATTTTTGACCGAGTCATCAAAATTTATTTCTATCAAAGCATTTGATTTGTAACGATTTAAATAATATTTTATTTCTTTCACAAGCAATAAATGATAAAACATAAAAACTACACAAAAAAAAAAATCAAACTGCGAATCCAGCAATGGTTTGTTTATAAAGTGTCAGAAATGTTTACAGCATTTAATAATTTAATTTAGTTCTCATGGTGTATCGGGTATATAGCGACTTAGTGGTGACTAGAAATCGTATTAATATTAAAAATCGGCTTTTGCGATAAGTATTGTCGTATCTTTGCAGCTGTAATGACCAGATCAGCGATGTGTGTCGTGTGATATGTGATTTGCATTTTTAACGTAACTTTAAAAATAAAATCAGTCACGTCGCTACGATGTCTGCAGTGTGACAGTTTAGTTTATAGAGATGTCTGGCAGTGGATCATCATGACGCAGACATGTAGCATGATGTCCCACATTATTCTGTCACCAGGCCAACCTCTTAATGCTGAGCGCCAATCGTTATATATATATATATATATATATATATATATATATATATATATATATATATATATATATATATATATATATATATATATATATATATATATATATATATATATATATAAATATATATATATATATATATATATATATATATATATATATATATATATATATATATATATATATATATATATATATATATATATATATATATATATATATATATATATGTTGTTTCAGTGATTTACTTTTCGTATTAATGAATATATATCTGTTATATTCAAAACCCGTGTCTCACATAGGCCTAATATTCTTGCACAAATAATTGTGACCTATATAATTAATTGTTCCATCATGAATTAGGTTTCACCTAGTGCTTTTGCAAAGGAGTGCGTAGCATGCAGACATGCTGTAAAGACCAATCCGGGTCAGCCAACTTGTGCTTCACGGGGCTAGAACCTTTTCTCCTCACTCTTGTAGACATGTAGTTAAACATCAATCTATTGATCGATCGATCGATCGATCAATCAATCAATCAATCACGCAATCAATCACATAAATGCATGTGCCGTGTATTTGAGTATTTGAATATCATACTACAAACCTAGGAAGATGGATCACGTGACATTTAACTTCAAGTAACTTTTCTTTCTGACTCATACCCATGTAAGAAACCATACCCGTGTAAGAAAAAACAATTTTTTAAAACGCTATACAATACTTTTTTCTTATATATTTTTATATTACCTTTCCACCTAATTGCATCGTAGACTGTACTCCTCGTTATCTCTGGACTGGAAGTGTGTGTGATTCTAGCAGCAGGTTATCTCTTTATTTTACGACATTTCAGTCGATATCGGTATTTACCCTAAGACAGATAAACGTCCTTTTCAGAGTGATCCTTCAAGATGCCTATAACAGAGATTGTGGTTTGATCCGAATTGTTTGGACAGCAGGCAAATATTACATATCTTGCAAAGTGGCCATTAATATTCGCGCACGTTTGCATTCTTGATTACCAAGGACGGAATACGCTCTTTCCCATGCTTGGTTCTAAGGAAGATGCCTTTGCTCTTGAATTCGACAAACATCTTCAATGTCGACGAGTTTGCATATATTATATCCAATACAAAACAAAATGTGACGCAAAAATAATCCGACAACTTTCATGTTTTAATACGATATCGAAAATATACCTTGCTTCGAAATTAGAATTCATATCGCCATGCTTAGATGTCCGCTCTAAGTAATTCTTCTTTGTTGGCCTTTTTTTTTTTAATGCAATGGATCACATACTAGCATACTAGTAATTTAACGTGAATGCAGACTTGAGTTCGGCAAAATTCTGCTAGTAAATAATAGCCTAACAACTATCACCTCTAATGTGAAGACTATGTTAATGGGAAAATAATTACCGAAGCTATCGTATACAGAAGTGCAATCAAATTCATGATTTCGCCTTAAAAGTATATCAGTGACCATTTCTAAATGGAAATGCTTATCTTGACAACGACCTTTGCATACTCTGTCGTAGAATATTATTTAAAAATCGTAATATTGATATCACTGTCCTGACAAGTTTTGCAATGACATATCAAATATCAAATAGACTGCGGTTAAGTGGCTGTGTGGATAGTATTGTTTAGTTTACAGGAAGGCTGAATACATTTCCTCCAGAAGGCGTCATACTCAATATTATCTCGTTTAAATTAAAAGAAAATTATCAAATCTAAAAATATCACTCGAAAATGATTGTTCTGTGTTTTATATATATATATATATATATATATATATATATATATATATATATATATATATATATATATATATATATATAAGCCATATGATTTAGCATATTCTATGAAAGTAACCATTAATGAGAAGATATTAGTAGGTCACATCTTATGCAATATATCGGTGAAAAATTATATAAAAACAATGACTAAGCAATGTGAAATTTAATTTATTTCTAAGATTTTTGTCTCAGCTAATATATTATCTCAATCCAAAATGTTATTTAGTTTAAACAATGCCATATTCTTATTGATAATTACGGTGAAACTTTTGTGATCCGGTTCATGAAAAAGACCAAAACTTTTCATCAAACTGCTCATTGAGACGGTAAACTCTGTCCTATTTATTGCAATTAAATTATAAGCTAATGGATGAATTTGTCGATAAACGACACCGATATCGACATAAATTTGACGGTGTCCAAACAACTTCTGTAGCTATATCGACATGAACCGTTTCCTTACGGAGTATTTGTCGAGCTGATATCATGTGATAGGAAAGTTGGTGTTTTATTTTTGTTCTAAATAATTATTACAATTCATTTCAATTGCAGAATGTACTAATTGACTTGGGTTAGTTCGGTTTGGTTACGTGTTTCTGCACAACAACATTCTCATGGTTATATAGTGGATAGATTTGCAAATTTGGACAAGGACACGCACAACGATAGCCGACATGGTCTGATCCGATTGTGGGAATAGAACCCAGAAATAGTTTTTGGTTAAAAAAGTGCATTTTTTCCTAAGCAGAAAGATATAAATTAATTGAAGATTATTTTAAATGAAATGCAAAAATCCATATCAAGTCAACCATCCCCAGTTTTCCTCGTCTCTCTCCGGCCTCATAGCAACCGTGTAAGCCACCGTTATCTTTTTGGTGATAGGGGTGAGAGTGAACAGCACTTTATATAGTATGGTTAATTACTAATTTCACTTGTGACCATTTGGCACCAACGGAGACAAGAAGTTGAAAGAAAAATGTTTGATGCAAAGAAAATACAAAGGATTAAAATCTCCTAACGGTTAGTACATGACAATTCCCAACAACCACCCATGTATATATATATATATATATATATATATATATATATATATATATATATATATATATATATATATATATATATATATATATATATATATATATATATATATATATATATATATATATATATATATATATATATATATATATATATATATAATTGTTTTAACGGAATGTCGCTCTTCAACAAAAACAATTTCTTAGCCCTAAACGTGGCGAAATGTTGGCTGACCCTTTCTATTGTTGGCATTCGCTGGGCTTAATTCCGATGGTTAAGAGTTAGATTTAAAGCGAATTAACTGTACCACCCGCAAACTTGATATTGCAGCGATTTGGGACAAAGAAACGCGTGCCAGCCACGCGCCAAATAACAGTTTCTTTTCAAGCGGTCAAGAAACGGTACGAAAAAAGTTTTCTTTTTGCTTGACTTCACGTTCATTGTTGGAAAGACATCTGTGGTTTACGATCTTGCATAACGCATCAGCTGGACAGGTAATGAGCGTTAAATTTTCAATCCGATAATATTTTCTTAAACACTCAATCATTCAGGTGGCAATAGAGATTCCATTAGTATACATCGTCTTCCTTTCAACAAGAGAGTCAGACAATGTAAGGAAATCAAAGAGGCAGGAGATTGTCGGAGTATAACGAGAGGTCAAAAGATCCTGGGACTCTTAAAATGTCCTGTTGAGTGGACCTGGGTCACATGCCGACTCTAAAGAATCTTCAGACATCAAAATCTTGACTTTCAACCTTTTGACAGTACATACTAGTAAATAATACCTCCATGCCTTTTTTTTACCAGTATAGCTAACTTTGCTTTTAACGGTAAGAACGCAATTTATTTTTTTTACTATGGAAAACCTATAATTCATTGTACTATTTGATCAAAATTTACTTACAGGGTAAAACGAGTAGCTCTTCATTGTTAAAAGTCGCCATATTGTCTAATCTCATAGTCGATATTAAATAGACCTTCTATTTCATTTTATTGGGTGCTATGATAAATGCAATATTTCGACCAAATATATCATAGCCTGTATTAAAATGTACCATATAACTATTAGAAAGTCTCAACTTATCAGCAATAAGAAAACCGACATTAAATGTGTCATTAAGGCATCTTAATTAAATTAATTTTATGGGATATAATTCATATTTAAATAATATTGCTTTTAAAGAAAACTTCTTACAAAGTACCATTCAGTACAAGCAGCATGAAAGCCTGATAAAAATAATCCCACGTATGATGGCTTTGATTACATCAAACAATGTTTCGATTTCTAAGGGTACTATTAATGTAATCAATATTATTAACATGTATAAATCTATTATAACACAATTCCATTGCTGGTGTGCCAAATCGGATTGCTAATGGCTACAGAGACATATGAAAATTTTTATTACGGGAACGCGCATGCTCACGTTCCTTACTGTAACGCCTGTGAATTTTTATTTGAAAATTTATCATTACGTCATAAACAAAATTATAGGAATAAAACAGGTGAATTATCAAAATATAAAATCCAATTTATCTGTTAAAAATTATTCAAGCTCGACGGAAGCACTCAAAGAAGAGCGTAATTCATTAATATGACTTAAAATATTTTTCTAAGAATGTCATATAATTTGCAATCCACATTGGGATAACACAAAATGGCGGATAATCTCCGCATCTGAAGTTAAAATTGAGAGAGAGAGAGAGAGAGAGAGAGAGAGAGAGAGAGAGAGAGAGAGAGAGAGAGAGAGAGAGAGAGAGAGAGAGAGAGAGAGAGAGAGAGAGAGAGAGAGAGAGAGATTTGTACATTTTCGGTCGAAGTTACCCAAAGAACGTAGAGTATATCTGAATTAGAATAATTCCGATTTCTTTAACTGATCAATTGCTCTGATGTTCGTTAGGCAAATTCAAAGGACCAGATCACACTATGTTCCTTTAAAATTACATCAAAGATTTACACGAAAACAACGAAAGGCAAATATCCTCTCTTTGATACTAAGGTATATTAAATGGATAAAAGAATATCTCTCAATCGTGTAACAGGTAGGAACTGATGGTCAGATTTTATTATAAGTAGGGAAAAGTTAGAGAACCCAATAAAGATGTGGACCACTTGATAACAATAATTTAATTCAATTTTGAATATGTTTATATGTACACCAAATTCCACTCCAATGAGAATAAATTGAAACATTAACTATTATAAAGACTTCGGGAACAGTGATTTGACGAAATGCTCTTCTTCAGGTGCTGTCCATAATATTTACCAAGTTTCCTTTCAGTTCATCAAACACTGCTGGACGTGTGACGCGTACGAAACTGTCATACACTGCTAAAAGACAAAAAGAGCAAAAACAAAACTTGACTTAGCAACGTGTCTTTAAGTGGTGGCCGTACTATTTACCAATCCATCAAAATCTGCAAATTAGCTGAGTCAATGCGATTATGCGCCGGACGGAAGGACGATCGAATGAACGGACGACACGGGAACTACTATATACTCCAGAATGGATATGAAAAACATTCCTACCCTGGAAATTGTCTCCCATTAACCTGCTCACATTATCCCCTGCAACTTATGGTATATAACATGTCATTACGAATACGAAAAAGCCCTCTAGAGTTAATCCTGGTAGACTATGTCGTGGCGTACGAAAAAGTAAATCTCGTGATACGTTCGTGTAATTATTCAAAATTCTCTATGGCACCCAAAAATACTAAGGATATCTATCTATCTATCTATCTATCTATCTATCTATCTATCTATCTATCTATCTATCTAGCTAGCTAGCTAGCTAGCTATCTAGCTAGCTAGCTAGCAAGAACAACATTACGAATGGATTCGCCACCCCTAACCCGTCAGTAATACAGAAATATAGATTGCATAATCTTTGTTGACATTCCGAACTAGAATTTCCAAGGACAACAAAATCTATTTCGTAAGCAAACTTGACCTACTGCGCTGGTCTAAATCAAAGAGATTACGGGTTTACCTCTGTCTGGTTGAACACGAGAGAGTTCTGGTTATTTTTTTTTTTTTTGTGGCCGTAAAGTTCACCTTCTATTGTAATGCAGAGATAATCTTCTGGTGGTCCTTTTAAAGCCTGGACTAAAGGCGTCAAATTCTCCGTGTCCTTCGGTTGACCGGAAGATTGCACAAGACCGTAACTGATGGCGCAGGTTATAGTGGAACTGGAGTCTCCAGATAGGACAGGTGTAAAGAGCACTAGAGACAACCCTTTCTATGTGGGGATGGCTGACTCCTTTTACGGTTAGTAAACTCCTCGTGACCTCACGACTTTTATAGCAATTAAAATTCCATGTTATTCAAAGCTGGAAGTTTCTTTTTTTTCAATTACAATCGTAAATCTTATAAAACAATACATTACGTTGGTATCTTCAAAAAGCATATTTCTATCAGTTTTATTTTAGTACCAAGGATTATTTTATTTAAATTAAACTTTTATTAAAACAATAACGGAATTTATTATTTATTTATTTATTTATTTGTTTGTTTATTACTGTTGATTTTGTTGTTATAACGCGCATTGTTTTAAAAATTTACAAATGTTTATTCCCTGTCCATTAAGTAAATTAATTATATTATCTTTGCTGAAGACAATTGATAAAAATCATATATAACAGCTAAAAATGCTGGCGTAAATTAGATAGGGTCAAATAAATCAAAAGAAAAGAAAACAAAGAGCTTAGCCTTCTATAGAGATCGAAAGATTCCAATATTTACCTTTAAAGGAAAAACCGATTCCAATTATGCAAATAAAAATCTTTGCATGTATGAGAGCTTTTAGCAAAATTTGTGCGTGTTTATAATTTGGACAGAAATACAAAATTTACAAGTGTAATTTTTCCGGAATCGGCATCAAGAATGTATTATCTCCCCATCCATCCGTCCGTTCATCCCTCCCTCAATCCCACCACCTATCTATCTATCTATCTATCTATCTATCTATCTATCTATCTATCTATCTATCTATCTATCTATCTATCTATCTATCTATCTATCTATCTATCTATCGATCGATCGATCGATCGATCGATCGATCGATCCATCCATCCATCCATCCATCCATCCATCCATCCATCCATCCATCCATCCATCCATCCATCCATCCATCCATCCATCCATCCATCCATCCATCCATCCATCCATGTTTCTAATTGCCGTTTTTATTCTGATTTTTTCCGAATGTAGAATAACATTCCTTCATCTTTTGTCAGTGCAAAAATTGTACATTATATTGTGATGAAGAGTGCAGCAAAGTCATATGTATTGATTCGATTCCGACATCACTGCTGCTTGAGTACTTAGATCCAATATTGTCCTCACTAACTGATGTTATTAGGAACTCTCTCATCCGGGGAATTCCCATAATTTTTAAAAACGGCTATTTTAATGCCTGTGCTGAAGAAACCAACACCCGACCAAAACGATATAAAGAACTACCGCCAATTACAATCGAAATTATTAGAAAAAGTTGTTCTATCCCAGCTTGCATCTCATTTGAATTCAGACAGTGTTTTTAGCCATATACAGACTGACACAATAGACCATGATATATTACTTTACCATCTCCAACATGTATTTGGTATTCACAATATGGTCTTACTGTGGTTCAAGTCCTACTTGGTCAAGAGGACACAAATTGTGTCCCCAAATGGAAAACACTCCAGTCCAGTTGATCTATGCTGTGGTGTTCCACAGGGGTCTGTTCTTGGATATGTTCTTTTCATTTTGTACGATCAGGCGCTCTCCAGTGTCATACATCATCATCCAGTGTCTCACTAATTGTATGCTGATGGCACCAAAATCTAGCCACCCAACTGAAGTCGATGCTACCAACCAAGGCGTAGAGACGTGCTGCATTTCCGATGTGAAATCATGCATGACGTGTAACAAGCTGCAGATGAATGATGATGAAATTAAAGCTATTATGACTACAACACAAAGACTTTCTCATTCGTATCCTTTACCTCAAACAATAAATATCAGCAACAACAACATTAAATTCAAGCAGTCAGTACGAAACCTTGGTATTACTCTTGACTGTACTCTCACTTTGTACCAACAGGTCAGGAACTAATGAGAGGATGCAAATCTTGAGCTGAGACGAATCAGCTCCATTCGCAATTATCTTTCAGTTGATGCCACCAGAACAATTGTATGTTCCTTAGTACTTTCAAAATTGGACAATTGTAACTCAATTCTGTCTGGTTCGTCTCAAAATCTACTCCAGAAATTTCGAAAAGTTCAAAACACTACTGCTCAGATTATCTTTAGAGTGCCACGATCAGAGCACGCCCATGTTACGTACCCTACACTGGCAATCCATTCGATCCAGAATCAAACACAAAATGTGTTCTCTGTGCTACGTTTCACTGACGGGCTCCAGTCCAATATACTTAGCCAACCTCACCCATGTGTACAAGCCATCAAGATACTTTTGATAATTGTATTCTCTTTGTTCCGACTATAAAAATGAATTCATAAGGACAATCTTTTGCATACCATTGACCAGCAACGTGGAACGAATTGCCCACTGAACTTAGACACAAAGACACTGTGATCTCGTTCATCGCTTTTTAAACTTACATATTTCAACTGCAAGAACAGACTTAAAGACCTAATAATGTTTCTTTACCTTAAATATTTTCAGCTTGTTTTGTTATCTAATTTCATGGTGTTTGTTTTCTGTAATCATATCATTATATGTTTGTCTAATGTTGTAATGCGCTTAGAGCTTCTAAACATTAGGCGCTATACAAAGTCCTCATTATTATTATTATTATTATTATTATTATTATTATTATTATTATTATTATTATTATTATTATTATTATTATTATTATTATTATTATTATTATTATTATATCAGGATACCAGGCTGTCTCTCAAATGAAAGCCTAAGGGCAATTATTTGTTTCATTACGTTCAATCAGAGTATATCGTGCTATGCCTGGATCTCTATAATCGTATAGTGTTCGAACAACGTGAAGAATAAAGACAACAGTTATAAATACGCACTTAGTAATATCCTAATACCATTATACGTCAGTGGTATAGTGACTTACGTCCATCCATTTTCTACCTACAAACTGATAGCGTTTTGACCCTAATCTAGTCTTACGACTGCAACTGGTGACAATTGGTTATATCTCTATCAATTTCAACTCAGAGAGATAAAAAAGGTATATAAAAAAAACAATTGTACAGTCACTAAATTGATGTGATCGTCATTTGCCCAACATGCACAGGGGGTCGTCTTTCAAGATAACTGTTTACAGTGTATCAGGTTAGAAGAAAAGACACTGAAAACAACCTTGACAACATAAGGTATAAATAATTGAATATGTATAATTGGATGTTTGTACTTATCCATGCTAACTATTGACGATACATTGGGAATTGTACCGATTGTTTTTGAGACAAATTTTAACATCAAAAACGTTTGCACCTATACTAAGTCCCGATAAATGTCGCCCCAGATTACACTTTATGTATGGATCTAATGCATAAGCATGCTTAAAACAACTTCAAGGACTGGTCGCAGAATTATACAACTAGTTAATCTCTCTCTCTCTCTCTCCCTCTCTCTCTCTCTCATACATACGTGCGTACGTATGTACGTATGTTCGTACATACATACATACATACATACATACATACATACATACATACATACATACATACATACATACATACATACATACATATATACATACATAAATGCATGCATGCATAAACACACACATACCTACCTACCTACCTACCTACCTACCTACCTACCTACCTACCTACCTACCTACCTACCTACCTACCTACCTACCTACCTACCTACATACATACATACATACATACATACATACATACATACATACATACATACATACATACATACATACATACATACATACATACATACATACATACATACATACATACATACATACATACATGCATGCATGCATGCATGCATACATACTTATTACCGGTAGCTGAGTTATTTTTCATGTTACTTTATTCCAAAAACTTCAAATAACCAAAAGGAAATTCAAAATAAACAAAACATTAACTGACACTAATGATATTCTGACATTCAGACACACCAAAATAATGTTAAAAATTGCATATATGGAAAAGTCTAACGGAAGACCAAGTAATAATTGATAAAGTATAGTGGTAAAAGTGTTCATACACGTAGGTATTAAAAGTACTTGTGAGATATTTAATAAGCATGAATCGACCAACAGCTTGCAAATTAATTAATTAATTAATTAATTAATTAATTAATTAATTAATTAATTAATTATAGAGGTTGGGCAGTGTTAACAGTTTCATCATATTACTTTGGTAGGTGTAGCAGATTTGGATGCATGTATCACGATGAACACGTGAAATCGCATTTCAAGGAAACCGCGGTTATAGAAACGAACATTGAATAAAACCAATGAACATATTAGCCGGTGTTTAATTCCTAGAGAAAAATGGAGAGAGAGAAACGCAATCTTTCTTCTACAATACAGGCGAAATATATGTTTAGTAGCAGGTTTAATCATTTAAAATCAGCACTCGACATTTTTGTCACACGGTAACTAATCGCAAGATCTATATGTTCCTTTTACTCGTTCATACATTTTTTCCTAAAATCTATATTGCGCAACTGTTTGAACGTTTACTCCGACCGAACAATAATGTGAATTACATCCTTCGAATCAAGTTCAGCTGTAATGCTGGCATTCCTTCATCAGGATTAGCCGGTTAGGTTTAGTATATAAAATTAAATTACTTAAGTAAATAGAAAAATAACATAGTTTCTTGTACAATTAGTAAAATGTTTATTTATTTAAAACTATTTAACTCAGGTATCCCTTCCACATCCTCTGTTTTGCAACGCTATGCAATTTTAAGGATTTTACGTATTCTAGTTATTACAATTTTATATATACATTTTACAGAATGTTGGCAATATATATATATATATATATATATATATATATATATATATATATATATATATATATATATATATATATATATATATATATATATATATATATATATATATATATATATGCACAATCCATTATTAAATTTTTCGATCATTGCATCATTTGGCACCATATAGCTACTATTGTGCTGATGTGCCGTCAAACGTTGCTACATATATACATATCAACTACTGTGAAATATTTAAAAGCAAAACCAATGAAATTATTTAAGACGCTGTACAATCTTAACTCCTTCCAATGACGTTACTTATGACGTTGCGCCATCTATATACCTTTCCACTAATGACGTTGCGCAGTCGTATCACCTTTTATCTAAACCCACAGTGGTAAGTGGTCATTGATGCCAAGGGTGAGTAACTTGACCTTTACAGCCGCATGTATATGAAGGTATCGCTTCAAAAGGACTGATTTAAATTTTAATGAACTTTTGGAGATAAATTATAAAGTGTTTGCTCACGTGGCAGTTGATTAAATAATTTTCACCTTTTGGTAATTACAAGAATGTAATCTGGATATTCCTTAAAGTTAGAAATAATTAAGATGTACAGTATTTGTTATTTATTTAAAATCACATGACCCTAATATATGGTGAAATGATCAAAACGGTTACATAAACTTCAATTAATTATTTGCATATGTACTTTCCAATGGGTTTGTTCCTTTTATTGGCTTTTATTCTTAATTTATGACGTAGCATTGGTGCCTACGCACGATCTTATTGGTAAATTGTTAACAGTAAACATCTTATTCTATTATCACAATAACCTCGCACGAACGTTGATTGCACGGTGTCGAGGACAATATTCTCGCTCACAGGTTTGTGCGCAGGGTCTGATGACGCAATAACATACCACGCTTTAGACTAAAAACCACGCACGATACTTTCTAAATGGCTGAGATGGAAACGTTGCAAGTACATCAGAAACGTTTTTCACTGAATCTTTATCTCCATGTTTAGCGCCAGAGAAAAAAAAAATCGGAGTATTACATATTCACTTTTCACGAGGTTGTATCGCTTAAGACTCGTATCGATTAGTCCCTTAAGGGAACGGGTCGGATAAGCGATTTTGTTTCACACCCAAGGATACAAATTGACGGATAAAGCCAGATCATGGGCTAGATCCGGCCCTCGGGCCGTATTTTCCCAACCCCTGGCCTAAGTAATGATTTGTTAACAACAGAAAGGTAATAATCTGTCTCTAGCTCATTCACGTGCCATTTCATCGTGTTTAAATCATTTTCTGAAGAATATTCCGTCATCAGAAATCGACAACTGACTAACCCGTCCATGCAGAAGTTGGCCCAACTACAACCATAAGTAATCTGTGCACAGTAAGAACCCCGTTTTAAGCAATCTTTCCAATCAACATATTCAAGACTGTCCTTAATTACATAATTACAATTAACGATTTGCTTTATTAGTACAAGAGTCCTTACTTTAAGCTATTATATCTCCGGTATTTACTTTTTAATTATAAATGCCAGCAGAAATTAAACGTCATTTATCTGCCCCCACCCACCCCATCCTAACATCTCCATACTTTATCATTCTCTTCTACATTTGTTACTGAAGTATACAGTAACATTATTCTGTTGTAAGTGCTTCTAAGTTACTGTCATTATTAAATTATTTTATGTATATATTTCTTGTCACACCTCATCGGCATAGTTCGATGTTTACAATGATATGCCATCATTAAGTACATCAGCCTCATTATAGAAGTAAATATTATTATTACTGATGAGAGAGCTTGAAATAAGCTGATACTTAGTCTGAATCCTCTTCATCTCTTGTTTCATTTCATATACTTTCCACAATGATTGTTTTTTTGGAAACCGCTCCGGTGGCCTAGTGGTTAGAGCGTCCGCCTCGGATGCGTAAGGCTGTGGGTTAGATCCCCGGTCGATTCATTCCAAAGACTTGCAAAAATAGTACTAACAGCTTGACGCTCAGCATTAAGATGTTAGTGTTAGGACTGGTGGGCCTGGTGTCTAGATAATGTGACTCGGTGGGATATCGTGCTACATGTATGCGGCATGATGCCCCAGTGCTATACATCACTATAAACTGCTACACTGCAGACATCGTAGTGATATGACTGAGAAACTGTTAAAGCTACGTTAAAAAATCATAATCACATCACCACTATAATTTTGTTGTAAATAAATACTGTTTAAGTAAAGTTGAGCTTACTTTTTATGCAATATTCACTGTTGGTTTTTTTTTTTGGAAGGGGTGTGATGGGGTGGGGTAAGCGTGTATTTCATGCTTAACTTAAGGGCATATGGAAAGGTTATGATCAATCCGTATTTGAGAAATTTCAGCTGTATGTTACCTTGCTCATGTGTTTTATTTCGCTGTCTTTTGCTTATAGCCCGACTTTTGCCTCTTACTTGGAAATAAATATTTCTTGTTTTATTCAGTGAAATTATCACAGAAATGATATTTGACATTACCTTTTCTGTTGAAGAAACTTTTGAAGAAATGTTAAATACAAAATTTCTGAAGAAGGATGGTTTCAACAACGAATCATGTTCAAAAAACATTTTCCTTTTTTGGATTATTGATCAATACAATTGATTACAAGCCTTGCATGCATGTAGAATTTGTTGTGATGACTATTTATTTATCATTTTTTGTTTGCTTTTTTCATCTTCTTTTTGAGAGACGGGACATTTTCCGCAAGTTTTTGACATAACGTTGCGATTTGCGATTATTTAAGTCCGCAAATGTGTTTCACGGAGGCAAGATGTGAAAATCGGTGAATTTGTCATGTGCGAAATGTATCGGTGAGTTGTCTTTTGTCATTGGGCAAGATTTATTGCTTAAGTAAAGATTCATTGACATCAGAAGTAGAATGGGCAGAATTAATTATTGAGCGATGCATTTTTTCATGCTTGTTCAAGGGTGGTAATACAGTCATTACCAGAAGTACATCAGTGATATAGTTAATTCCAACTTATTTCCCCTTATATGCTTATGATTGAGGACATTAGACGTACTAAACTTGTGTCAGTCTATGCGATTGTTAACGGTATCATTTTTCGACTCGATTTTGCGTTGTTACTTATCTGAATGCTGATCAAATTATGACATTAAAACAACCTTAAATTTAATATCCTGAAACAATCGACAAACGTAACTAGCACTCGGTCATTCTTACTTGACTAAAGCAAGGATTTATGGTACTGTACGTACATTTTTGCACAAAGATTTAAGTTCATTTCTGCATTTTGGTATTAAGGATCTTGATTTTCATATATATTTATATTGTGAAAAAATTGCCATAGAAACGATTTATCTGCTTGATCTTAAAAGGCAGCACTCTCTGGGCCCTCACTTAAGATCCGTGTCACAAACTTGTCGCCATGACTTTCTTCCTTAACGATACTTGCCAGTATCCGCCTTGCAAATCTTACTTTCGTTTGTATTGATATGAGGCAGACAGGATTTGCTAAATGTCGCTTGATTTTTAAAGCCCCCTGCAAAAAAAAAAAAAAAAAAAAAAAACAACTACCTTGCTGAATTGAATGCGCGACTTTACCAGTTGATGTTACTCATCATTTCATTCAAAGAGACATTACATTTAGAAGACCGTTTGGCGACAAAGATAATATCAAGAAATATCAAAACGAATCCGCAATCAAATTCTGTTTTATTTTCCATTTTACTAATATAAAAACACTGTCATAGTCTTCAATAAAGGACAATAACGGAATAGATGACGACAAAACAATATATATATATATATATATATATATATATATATATATATATATATATATATATATATATATATATATATATATATATATATGAAATAAACTGACGACGAACAGTACGAAACTAGTAACTAACTAGCCTAAGCGCTTTCGACTCTTAATGAGTCTTTTTCAAAAGCAAATACAAAACATATATACGCCAAACAAATAAATACAAAAACGTTGTGTTTGTAAACCTCTACATGGCTGTCTTCACATGTGCTAATTATCAACAATGAAAGACTTATCTTCTCTCTCTCTCTCTCTCTCTCTCTCTCTCTCTCTCTCTCTCTCTCTCTCTCTCTCTCTCTATATATATATATATATATATATATATATATATATATATATATATATATATATATATATATAGTTTAATACAAACAATACTATCATACAGGTTAGAGAAATTAAATTCGTACTCTACCGAGTTTCGAACCCAGGTCCGCGAGTAAATGGCACCCATCGCCTTGCCTGCACGCACCAACCCATATACCGTCACGACTATATATATATACGCACACACCAACCCATATATATAGACACACACACACACACACACATACATACATACATACATATATATATATATATATATATATATATATATATATATATATATATATATTTATATATATATATATATATATATATATATATATATATATATATATATATATATATATATATATATATATATATTCAAGCTGGTCCGAGTTCTCGCCCAACAATAATATTTTAAGGCTTTAGCCTGGAGTCCATACATTTGACTCGGCACTTCTGCTGATGTCGTCTGCACAATCGTGGTCAATTTAGCATCCGATGACACTGCAGGCGGGATCATCAAGAGGACACACAAGTCAAAGTAGTATACGCAGATTAAGAAAGGTTGATACACTGATAACATGTACAAATCGCATAAGAAAAAAACACTCAGCCACAAATTACCCAACCAATTGAACATTACGTGTTTTTTTATAGATGGTTTTGCTGTTCGCCTTTATAATATATAGACTTATTTATCTTCACCTCTTAGATCTTTATCAAATTGATAATAAACTATCTGATTATTCTTGTCTCTGAGCGTATCCGCAATGAGTGAATAAAGATGCCACGAAATTTGTTCATGTTAAATTACAGAGACAACACAGTTAAGGACACTTAAAAAATACACGTTTCACTTCTATTATTATTTGCTTTTTTAAATTACGATCCTTCATTTGCTGGTAGGGTAGAGGATGACATTATAAGGATCCTTTATTTGCTTTTAGGGATAGGGGATAGTAGAATTGGGATCCTTCACTTGCTGGTAGAGTTAGGGGATGGGAGTGTTAGGGTCCTTCATATTCTTGTAGGGGAAGGGAGTTGGTTCATTCATTGGTTCTTTCATTTGATTTCAGGGATAGAGGTTGACAGCATTGTGGTTTTTCATTTACCATTAGGGATAGAGAATGGGAATGTTTGGATCCTTCTTTTACTAGTGGGGATATGGGATAGCTGTGTTGGGATCCTTTATTTGCTTTTAGGAATAGTGGATGGGAATGTTGGGATCTTTCATTTGTTGGTAATAATAGGAGTTGGTGGTCAAATCGGAAAATCGACTGACCAAAATATTTAAGTGATTTTTAAATCAAGAAACTTGATGGGCTAAAGTGATTAACTGATTTTTTTTAATCAGAAAGCTTGATGGACAAAACACTTAAGTGATATTTAAATCAAGAAACTTGATTGGCCAAAATACTTAAGTGATTTTTTTTTAATCAGAAAACTCGATGAGGCAAAGTACTTAAGCTGATCCAGAGATGGGAGAATATACTGAACACGAGAAAAGGAAAACAAATATAAAATACTCACAAAGAATAAAAACAGAAAAAAAGAATTAGTTCAAGATTACAGTTATAAGAGTTTAATGTTGTTTCTTTCGGTGTTTACTGTGCTATGAGCTGGCAGTTGCCTAATAACACAGCGAAAATAACGCCCGAAAGGCGTTATTTGCTATAATAGTCACCGACTGGCTGTATATAACATGACAAACACCGAAACACAACATTAAACTCTTAATTGTATTCTTTCTGTTAATAATTCCCTATGTTCAGAGAACTGCCACATCAACAGATTCTAATGCTGAAATTATGGTCCGCCTAGTTGTGGGTTATGGTTATTGTGGGTTTAACTCCATTTTCAGCACACGAAGTAGTATAGGAAAATGAGGATTTGGCCCACCACCCCCTCCCACACCTCCTCCCCCACCCCCGCCAAACCCTCATTTCCCTATACTACTACTATGTAGACAGATATTTTGTAACCAGACAAAACAACAGGTGTTGGAATGCGATAAGCTCTGTCAACAGAAGTGACGAATTTGTTAGAACAGCGCACGCGTGGAATACGATTATTCTAAAGACGGCAAATAGGTTTTACCACAAATTTTTTATCAGATAACAGGATGAAAATTAAACTGTACATTAGAACGTTTCAGTTAACAAGGTGAAAATTAAACTAGCATTAGAATGAAAATGATATTATTTTATATCTCATTACCAATGATTAATGTTTCAACTGTTGATATTAAAAATACTTCACTATCACGACTATAGATACTAAATTTTACTTTACCGCTCACACAGCGATGGGACTCAAACAAATCTTTCATTTCTGGTTTGTTCAGAGGATATTTTTTGTTGATAAAATACACCTTTGACCGATCGAGATCAATTGTGAGTTTAGTATAGTTTTGTTGGCTAATGGGGCTGTGAAAGTTTTTAAATTCCGCTAGCAACTTTTGATACAATTGTTCGAGATAATTGAAATACACGCTGTTATCAGATCTGATGAGCGAAAGTTTTAACTTGTCACGTGTTCCATTAAAACATATACCTGATGTTTCATTATTAAATTCAACTGTCAATTGTTTACCGTCCATCATTAGATATTTGATGTTACTATTGTAGCTATTTGTCATTGTCAAATTTTCAAACATTATTTTATAAGTTCATATAAAATTTCAGTTGGAAAAGATAATGTCGAGTATAGATCTATCATCATGACAATACCCAAGGGCAAATGTATCTACCCCATTTTTACAATAGCGTTTGTCATCAAAATTATACAATCCACGTTTGATAATGACATCTGTTTCGAGTTTATGATGATTAGTTCGAATTGCCATAGCTCTCATAAAACTAACACCGCCATCAAGCGCATACCTGTAGTCATCAAATTTCATAAACTTTTTAACAAAATTACGAGGCAGACCTTTTGCTTTTTTCGTTATTTTATTATTGTCCAATAATACGGCATACATTTTACTACGTAATCCGATAAAGTATTTGATAGCGCTTGAGTTCATTTCATCTTTAAACTTACCAATAACCTTTTTATTTGTGTCGTCATGAAATTTACTGTCACGTGGATAATCGGAAAGATCAAACAGATGTCGATTATTGTACATGTCCTGATAGATGGCCTCACATTCGATTTCATATACGAGCGAATCAGTATCAGTAAACAATAATCTACTAGCCGGCCACTGATTTTTAACAAAAGTGTAATGAAAATCGTACATCAGCCACTTTGATAAATCTAACACTGCAGCTCCAACATAGATCGGCTTGTTTAGTTTTAGATTTACTTTTCTTCTTTGTATCGCAACAAGATTTTCATTAAATATTTTCATGCTCACAAAATCATCGTCTGACACAAGTTTGTTTCTGCGATTGACATCATTAACTATTTCAATATTTACACGTTTCCTAATATTCTCCATCGTCTTACCAAAAACGGAATTGTTCATCAGTTTAAAGAAGTTTTTTTCAAACTCTGTTTTCGCTGCAGCCCTTCTTGAAGTGTTTGAGTTAATATAACCTCTCATCCACGGCGACTGATTAAATTTTAGTACACGATGAACTTTTCTCAACACAAGACCAGCATCGACTGCTTGTTTTAAAACTTTGTAATGCAAAACGTAATTTTTCTTATCAAGTAAATTTGGTACTAGTTTCTTGACCATGGAATGTTGCCTTGGTGATGCTAACGCTTGTTGTTCTTTTGATAACAAACTATAATCTATGACCATCGATTCCGCACAGAAAGGGTAATCGTTATGTAATTTGTGTAGCGAATTTGGATAATCAAGATCAACTTCAACGAAATAGGAAACATCATCGGGTATCTTTTTTTTTGTCTCCGATAGAAATCGATCAACCGTGATCCAATGAAATCCACCAAGAGGCATTGGTTCTGCCATCGAACCACCGTAAAGATTATTACAATATAGATAAATTATGTACTTCGAAGGAAGGTCAGGATTATACTCTTTCAAATATTTGTTGTTTGCTTCAGCATATTTCTTCGTTATCACGCTAATACCGCCTCGGATACCTTTTTCAATAAAATTGAACATATCCACGTTGTCAGTAATTCTAACCTTACCTTACTAAACTTTAGCAAAGCATCCCATGACAACCCAGGGGCAGAATAATACCAGCAAGGATCTAGTCCATAATTATTATAACTCACTTCTCGAAAACTTGCAAAAACATCTGCTAATAATAACACGTCAGTTTTCAAATACAAATCATGATAATCACCAAAAGTCTCACAATCAAACTCTTTCCAGATATCTTGTGCATACCTGTACTCATCATCAGTTATATTTTCATTTTTAAGTTGTGAGTAAAATTCATCTTTGCCAGGTAAAGATGTTTCATCAAATTTACTCCAGTCGTCGAGGTATTCGTATGGAAAAACTCCTTTTTTAGCTAGTAGATTAAATTTATCTCCAAAACAGTCTCTTAGGTTATCAAATTTACTACAACCTTTTACTAGCTCATCTAACGAGGCTGCCATAAACTGCAGGCTGTCAATAAAACGCAATTTACCTAGCGTAACTGACATGTACTTTTCAAAATTATTTGGGATGCATTTGATGACGTTATCGAGTTTTAGACGAGATTTTATATCAGGATCAACAAAAGCTTCTACTATAATATGGCTATCATATCCTCGAAAATTGTGAAGAATAACCGGAATAAAATCTGGAGCATGAAATTTTAAATTACACTGATTATGAGCCGCTCCACGATACTGTCCAGTCAAATGAAAATGGTCATGTACTTTTTTGTTGTCAGTATCAAAAGCTTTTTCACAAATATGACAAATTTCTGCTTGCTCGTGATCGGATTCTTGTTGAGGTGTTAATTTTACCATTGGCGTTACTTTTTTTCAAACGATAAGTAATATTATCAACTTCATTAATCAACTGCTTGAGAAGGTAGATAGCTGGATTTTTACCACGATATAATTTAATTGGTTTAGATAATCTAGAATCAGTACAACAAACTACCTTATACGCTACTCTACACGGAACATGATTTTGAACTTTTCTTGTACTCGATTGATTAGGATTAATTTCTACGCCAAGTACAGGTTGAAGTAAACACTCAAAATCAGCGTAGATAACGAAAGGAATTTTTAGTTTGTGATTATGATGGCATTGTTATTTTTTGCACATCATTACAGTACTGATGATTTTTTTTGTACATCATTACAGTACTGATGATTTCTTTTGCACATCATTACAGTACTGATGATTTTTTTGCACATCATTACAGTACTGACGATTTTGTAATGTTTCATTGTTAGTACAACCATGCAAGCAGCGTAACAAAAGAACTTTTTGTTCCTATTTTTATTGTACTGTTTACCAACTAGTCCGTTAAAGTTTTTAATCCAAACGTAATGATTTTTGTAAAACAGTAAATTTATAGTCAATTGTGAAGCTTTTTCTGAAATATATCTCGGGTATACATCCTCTTTTTCATCTAGTCCGAAAACGTTAATTGAAACATTATTTTGCTTTTCAAATTTTGGTATTTGATTTTCTGCCACAGGAAAGTTAATATCTTTAAAATTTAATCTAGACACGTGACTGATATATTTTTCAACGCGATCAGCGTGTTTTTCTGCTGGAAATATTGCGGAAAGAACAGCCCATTGGAAACACTTGTTATCTACGTTTTTGATGTTTATACAACATCTTTTACTTTTTAGTTTTGGTGGCAGGTCGATGTATGAACTACCTCACAATGCGTTATATTTCATCGTGTGAAACAATATTTCTTTGATCATTTCAAACTTCCAACCCGAACCTAATTGAGTGAATTCCTCTATTTTTTTTCCAGATTTCTTAGTGTATTTCATCAGATAGTGATAACAGATCAGTCCCAAGCAAAACACGTCTTGATTTTGCGTTCATATAAGGTTCTGCAATTTCCTTGTTAGTTAATTCTTCCGTTATAACTAACTTTGAAAATATAACATGATATTGCACAAATAATCTGATACTTTTGTGTTTTTCGAGCTCACGTTTTACAGTTGTCTGTAGTAGGTGGTAAAGATTTGCTGCATTAAAATTTACTAAAACAATTTGATTATTAAACTGATAACTATTATCAAAACCTGCAAAAGCAGTCGCTATTTTATTAGGTTCTCCCATAAGGCTCTCTTAGCTATATCACGCAATTTTAACATTATTATACTATAATGTAATATCTAATTGATAATTTACCTCACACTGCGCATGCGCTAAAAATCAATTGAAGATAAAAAAAATCGCCTATAATATAATGACAGCAAATCTAACAAACACATGTGAGCAAGAAGCATATCAAATTCACCCAAAGTATAACTTTACCTCACACTGCGCATGCGCTAAAAATCAATTAGAGATAAAAAATATCACCTATAATATAATGACAGTAAATCTGACAAGCGCACGTGAGCAAGAGATTTATCATGTTCACCCAAAATACAACTTATACGCTGGAAATACATTAGGTTCAGTTATTAACATCAAAACTAGAATATCTGTTGGGAAATTAACGTCAGCGGGTTATACGATTAGTGTAAAGGGAGATAATGCCGAGAGGATTGCAATGTTTAGAAAAGATTTTATTTACACGTTGTTTTGCGATGATATTCCAGAGGGACAGCGTGTATATCACGTGAACGATAAAGTCACTGATGACAACATTGAAAACTTATCCTTACAAGATGAGTTTCAGCCGCATCCGGTCTTTGATATATACGAGGCTAACGATTGCGGTATTATTAGAAACAGAAAAACTAAAAAAGTTCTTGGTACTATGAACAATATGGGATATATCAGGGTAACTGTTAGAGGAACATCGACATATCAAGTTTGTTATACTGGTCATAGGTTTGTTTACGAGGTGTTCAACGGATCTATACCCAATGATCTGGTTATTAATCATATTAATAACGTAAAAGCTGATAATCGATTGAGAAGTCTGGAGCTAGTGACGCAACAGGAAAATGTAAGAAAAGGACGAGGTGGTGGTATTAATTTTAGATGTCCAGCAAAACCTGTTATTTCAAAAAACCTTGAAACGGATGAGGAGATCGAATTCAAATCGATTACAGCTGCGTCAAAGCATTATAAGATAAATTCCAGAGCAGTAAAATTTGTAGTTGATGGAGTAATGAAATCAGCTTTTTCAAGAGAATACGATGCTAGGATTGGTTTTAGATATGATATTTGATAGCTCGGTTTTAGTCAAGCAATGGTGAGCAAATGCTATGATATCATCGTGATTAAATTTTAGCGTCGTTACTGCACTTTCATTAGTTTTATTTTTTCTGCTTCTGTTAGCAATATTTTATGAGAATCACCTTGCATTACAATAACGTCAACACTATAACCCAACAAACATTTTCTTACCGCTTTGGCTAGTTCGTTGTAATTTAATATATTAACTTTTTGGTGATATTTTATCTCATCAGTCATCTTATAACAATAATTTAGATAAAAATATAGTATAATAATGGATTTGATGAAACGACTCGCTGAACTCTACAAACAAGATACTAGCGACAAAGTCGCCAGCGATAAGGTCGTCAGTGATGAGGTCACATTTTCCAAAGATTTCATAGACAAATCTATTGGTTATAATGAAGATGATATTTTATATAACAGCGAATCTAATGATGATGGTGAAATAGTCACTGTTGCTGACAGATCAAATTACAGCAGACCAACAACTAAACGATATAATGTCAAGTATCACATTGCAAAAAAAAATAATGAAATTTAATTTTACCGTTACCGAACAACAACTGTTTTGGCAGCTAATCAAACCTTTCTTAAACATCAGAATTCCAGGCCGACAGAAAAATATCAAATTCGATTTCATATTTGTCAAGATTTTTAATCTAATGACGATCTCTGACGATCGTAAGCAGTATCTAATATCGTTATGTAAACCAGTAAAATGTAAATCTATCAAACAAAAGTATGAGTTAATTTATAATAACATTATATCATAATCTGCTTAGTTGGGCTCCAACTGTTAAATTTATCACTATACCCACGCCATTTGACTAAACTTTTATTTCCTTTTTTTCTAATCACTTTCTCGATAACAAAAACATCCTGCTCAGTTTTCTGTAGTTCTTGTTCATAAAAATTACCTACGATCGGTTCCACTGCCAGATCTTTTAAAACGTACGTTACAGGTATTGTGAAAAGTACCTTATCAACTACAAATACTTCTTCGCTCCAGTTTGGAGTAAATCCTTTTGCAAATACCTTTTTTGTCAAAGAAATTCTAACTTTATCACCAACCTTAAATTTATGTCTGCGGTACATGTTTTCATTTGCTAATATTGGATTTTTAATAGCTTTTTTAGGTGTCATTTTGATGGTTCGATGTTTCGTGTTATTATATTCACCTACGATTTGAGAAAGGTCATCGATGTACCTGTTGGTGTTTTTAGCTGTCATATGTTTGTTTAATTTCTCGTTTAGCGTGCGATTAAATCTCTCAACAACAACGCTTTTACCTTCGTTTCCTGTAACATACCTTTTTATATTATTTTGTTCTAGAAACTGTTCAAACTTTTGTTAAAGAACTCGGCTCCTTGATCAGTCCAGATTTTATTCGGTTTTCTTTCTGTACTCTTTATTATTTGTTTTAGCGCATCAGTCATTGAAGTCCCTATCTTATCCGAAACAGGTACACTGAAAGCGTATTTGCTAAAAACATCTATAACATTAAACAAATACCTTTTTGGAGCACCATCAGCGCCAACGTTAAACTGAGCTAGATTGGATACATCCACCAAATCTATTGCCCAGATATCATCTACACCATTAGCGACAACTTTACGTCGTGGGAACTTTTTTTTTAGGTCTGTGCAACTCGACTGCAAGATCATCGTATACTCTTTTCCGAGTCCGAGTTTATATTTTGCTCCAATCATTCCCTGAACAAATCTTCTATCAAAACGTTCTCGTAGATTTGTTGGCTCCATATCACGTAATTCGTCTAACATTACTTTATCACAATCTGCTTTCGAGTTTTCATGATCACGATAACAGATATCATGACGCATCGCTATTGCATCCACTTGATTATAAGGCTCTTGACCTGGCAATGGATTGTCGTTTTCATCTAGTTGTTGATCTAGCGGATTGTAAGGTCCTGTATACCGATGACCTGACAATGTCCAACCGCCTTTTGGTTTTGGTAATTTTCCAATAATTTTATGTATATCTATACCTGACCCTATTATTTCTCTGTTGTTACAACATTGACAGTATGCGACAATTTTATTTTGCTCAAGACACAAATCTCTGTTAGAATCACAGTTGCATATCATTCTATATTTTTAGTCGTCGACTAAAATAATATCAGGATAACCAGATCCTAGCGAATTTTTCGCTGGGGACACTTTCTTTAAAAACATATTTTTTCTTTTTCCGCAGACTGCACAAAAACATTTTAATATTATCCTGTTGTTTTTTGTTTTTTCTGTTGTTTCATTAATATTTTCTGTTTTAGTTCTACACTTGAGACAGTATGTTGACATTATTATATTTTTAAGTTTAGATAAAATTTATTGCGATCTCATCATTAGCGTGAGAAGGATGCTTGTCAAACTGTAAAAAAAAATTAAAAAAATTAAGATTTCTGCTCATCTGTTGGATAAACATAATACAATAATATCCGCAAGCAGACGTTCCAAGAGGTTGGAATTGATTTGGTGAATAATATATCTTTTTAAATTTTTTCTTCATATACTTTTTTATTACAACGCTTGGAGGAAGTCCAAATGAGTCAAAATAATTATTATTATAAACTGCTACCCAATGCGTGCCAGATCCGTCATTAAAATCTTGTATATTAATAACACACGAACTTACAGCTGATGGTAATTTTATTGCAGCGATTTCATCTTTAGAATAAACTCCGTGAAATCCAGGAACCGCTTTTAACTTATCAATGATATCAAAATTACTCAACGGGGTGGTCGAGTTCCCGGTAATGTTAGACCACGTCCGATTCCTAAAAGATTTGGCAGCAGACTTCCCGCTAGTCCCGCCAAAAGTGGAGCGAACGGAATAATTCCTCCTTGTTTTGGTTGATTGCATATGCATTTGCATTTTGGTGTTGGCGATTTTGTTTTTGTTGTTTTCTTTTCTTTTGTTGTTGGCGATTTCTTTTTCTTTTGTGGCATTATAATATATCATTTACATAAAATTTACAATTTTTTTTATTCCACTTCCACGAATGATACCATTACCTTCGACTGCTTTCTTCGTTGCGCCAGATATTGCTCCAGACGCTGCTGCTAGTCCTAATGTGCCTAAGACTGGTAAAATTTTAGGTATTATTGTGCTAGCTAATACTGATAATGCCGGACCAAGAAAACCACCTTCTTTTGCCAGAGCTGTCATTTGTGCAGCACTCAAATTTAAAACAAAAGTTATTTTTACGATCATACTTTTTTACTTGATTTTTTGTTAGCATTAATTTTGTTAAAACACCATCAGAAATATTAGGATTGATTTTTAATGATACCTGTTCTCGCTTTGCAATAGCAGCTACTAATTTTTTAACTTGGCCATCGGTTAAATATACTTCTTTTACAATATATTTTGCCATTTTATATAACAACTGTAGAATAAACTTGAACTGTCATTTTACCTCCAATAGAATCTACCGTGATAAATCTATCACTAATCACTAATGCGTATACGTACAACGGTGCTATTGGAACCGCCCCAAGTGTCCAGGTAATTTCAATATCCGCTGTGCTGTCTACAATTCGCTCGTTTTGTTTACTAACATCAAAATGAAATATAGGATAAAGGGTACGAAATTCCTCTGCTGATATTTGAGTTCCATCTTCAACATCCTGATATTTTTGAATTCCGTCAAGCAGGTACATGTACGGTCGAGAAATATTTTTATTAACGTCATCAGCAAAATTGCACTCGATAGCTCGTTCTGGATATTGCTTTGAATTTAATCTAGCGTATATTCGTCTGACATCAGAGTGATCAAATATTGCATTATTTTGTTGTTGGTTACCTCGTCGGGCTTGCTGTTGAAATACGACAAAGATATTTCTCGGCAGTTGTTCGCTTGATGTTGTGACCCTCCATGTGTAGTCAGTAGTATTTGGAACCGCTATCTGATATATCTTATGCTGCTTAAAGTAAATTCTGTTTGTATGTTTATCAAGCGTACTATTTAGTTCTGACATTTTAGTGATTGATGGTGTTATACGTGGCATCCACAAAGCGAGTTTGTTTATAATAAACGGTACATCAACCCCTCCAGATCTAAACAAGCAATCGTTTTGGTCTGCTCGATCTAAAATAAAAGTATGTTTTACTCCGCGAAATACTTTATATTAATCGCGACAAAAGCCGAAAATTGTGCTTAGTGGAAGCATCATTGTAATTTGACGTGATCCTGCTGCAAGTTTTCTTCGCCTAGCAAAACCATCGTTATAGCGTGGATTTCTCACGTCAAGTGTGTTAAGAAGTAAATTTAACATCGCAGTACCGTTTGCATCTGCAGCTGGTGGTGTTATATTTAGATTATTAAAGGCTGCTATAAGAGAAACTCTTGTAGCGTCTGCATTAGTAGCTGCACCTGGTGCGACAATAGCTAGCGCGTCTGCATTAGCAATGAGAAAATTTCTCACAATTCCAGCATTTGCAGCAGCATCTGCTCCATGTACTATAGCGCCTCTCTTTAAAAATTATGTTGATTCAGCTATACCCCGTCCAGTATCTTTAAACCACATCATGTTAGTTGCAGTTGATCTTGAGTAATCATCAGAAAACGAAATAATATTCAAAATTGTACTTGCAACTTGTAGATGACTTGAAATATTTCTATAGTTTGATTGGCCAGTTGATATCTAGCACTTTTGAATAAACACCAGCCGTTATTTATAAGAGCTACTTCTGCTCCAACTGCAATTGTAGCAGGTGGATTGGCTACTGTCATAATCTGACCACGAACTTCTAACATAGCCTTATGTGGCAGTAGAAATACATCTTCGTCTTTGGTGTTAAAGGTTCTAATACCAGCTTTATTTGGTTCGTTAGAATTTTCATCAAGATACTCAACAAACTCGAATTCTGTCACATCGTTGTCGATGTCATAAGTTTCTGTTAACTCGAGATAATTTTTAACAGACATTTTATTTTATTAGATTATATAAAATTTTATTGCGGCACTGTTACTTTAGATATTAATTTTTGTATGATCTGCTCACCCTTTGGTGATAATAATTTTTTTGTTGTTGTTATCATAGCTTTTTGAGTTTCTTTTGTTGGAGCGATTTCTGAGATAGCTTGTTTTATTTCAGATGCAGTCGGTGGATCACCTTTTATTTTATCAGCTATTTTTTGTCCCACCGCAGTCCCAGCGGCAGATGCAGCCCCAATTGCAAAAGCTTTACCAGCGTCAATAGCAATTGGTGCAACTTTACGTGCTATACCCGGAATATTTTGAAAAACTTTAGTAAAAATATTTCCAAAAAATCCTCCTACTATTTTTCTTCGATAAACTTTTCTTCTTTGTTTCATTATATTTGATGTTGCATAATTTTTACTTTTGCTCACGTAGATATAAATAATAAGTTACAACTTCATTATTCAATTCCAACTGTTTTCCTGACTGATCTGTCAACTGCATTATTATACTTGATATTTGATTTTCAACATTTAAAGGATAATAGATAATATCTCGTGGAGTTATTTGCATGAGAGAACCTGGCGGAACTTCTGGTGAGAAACTGTAAATCGTTTGACCTTTGCTGCCTTTTGATGTATAAGAGCCAGAGGCAATAGTGCAATTTACAAATATTGTATTTACTTCTGTTATATTTACTGGCAGTTCACTGTCATATGTAATAGGCTGATCAAGTGCAGTGTAAGTTTTTTCAGTAAATCCTAAAAGTTGTGCAATACTTCTTTCTCTTGGTTCAAGACTGATTACTATATTTTTCAAAGTTATCCTAGTTCGCAATGAGTTATAATTTGCTGCCAATTCAAAATTATCAGCCACACCGTCAGCTTTTGTGATGAGCTCTTTGATTGTCTTGTTTAGATCAGTAATATTATAAGCTCCTTGTGGATTTTTTTTTGTTGTAGATATTGGAGATGTTGTAATCATAGTAAAATACATTTCATCGTTAACATCATTTTTCACGTTAGGTATAGCATTCCAGCAAGTACAAGAAATTAATCCAATTTCATATTGTTTTGTAGGATCTAGTTGGATAGGTGGAATATAATTTACTGAAAAATTTGCGCTATCTATCGCAGACTCACTAGAGTTTAGTAATAATGTTGTTTGCATTCCTTTAATATTATATCATTTTACAAAATTAAGTCGCCGCGATTAAGTCGCGGTGTAAAGTTTCATATTCGTCAGATGTTAATAATTCACTCGATCTTAGATGATCAAGTATGTCAATGATTTCATTATCAAGTTCAACACTAACATTCCCAGCTTCCTTTGATGATATTAATAACATTAATCTACCTATCATATCAGTAGTTGATGTAAATATTTTTACACCAGTTCCTGTTCTTACTTCTCTACTTTTCTCTACACGAGTTTTATCAAAAGTAAAAAATTTCCTTTTAAAACTCCACCCTTTACCAAAAGGTTTTATTCTACTATTTTCTGCTGTTTTTTTAAACGTGAGAGCAATAACACCATATCTCATCCTATCATAAAGTGGAATCATATTATCAATCTCTGTAACCGTGTTTAATTCATCTTTAGCAGCAGCTCCGTCTTTAAATATTACATCTAATCTATCGAGTAATGTTTGATATTCTACATCAGTCCACTTGCTTATATCATCAATACCCCTCATATTTTCATTCTTTAAAAAAATCATCATATTCAATACCTTTTATCTCATCATTTGCTCTTTTTGAAAAATAAAATCTTTGATCTCCAACTTCCATAAACTTTACAGTAAGCTCACCAACTATTTGTTGCTCCTCTTTGATATCTTTTATATCTCCTGATAAATGTTTTATAATATTTGTTATTCCTTGCGTTGTTAACTCTGCTAATCTTCGCTCAATTTCCAGCGGATTGTTTATCAATCGATCTGTTTCAGCTTGTCTAGCCGCAGGATCAGCTAAATTTGCTGTAAATGCCTCAATTAGTTTTCTTTTTTCTTCATCAGATCTAGTAACAAGTTTTGCAGCAGTTGCTTCCTGTTGTTCTTTAACAATTCCAACCATTTGTTTAAGTTCTTCTTCTGACAGTGGTTTAGTTTCAGGTTGTTTACCTAATAGTGCTTCAGTAACCGGCTTGAAAATTGTAGCTGTTGCTTCTGTAGCTGTTACTTGCCCACGTCGTGCTTGTTGTACTTTTTGCTTAAGCGATGTCTGAGATTGAGCAAGTTTTTTTAGATCTTCTATGTGTTGTCTGTATCTTGCTCGCTTGTCCATTATTATTATTATAAATTTTATAAAATTGAAACCCTTACTGTAAGTAAGTGTCAATACAACAGCGAAACATTTTAGTTGGATCATTTGTAAGTTGGATCATTTGTAAGTTATCAAATAAGAAAAAGTTGTATTTATCTTTTGTAGCATTATGGTAAAGTTCAATAAACTTATCTTTAGTCACGTCACCGCATTGTTCGCTTGACAGTGAGAAATACGATCTTATTTTGTTCATCTCCATGATATTTAGCGGAATATCGTCAAAAACTACTATCTTATGTTCATCTGCATCAAGTTGATTATCTGGAATAAGATCTTCTGGCTGCCTAATTATAAAATAAAAATCTTCACCAGCCTTAAGTTCATCACGAAGTTTGTCATTATAATCGCTTAATAACTCATACTTATCTTGCTGTGGATTGATTGTGTAAATATAAACTCTATCGTAGTTAAAATTATCACCAAGAAGCAAGTTCATAAGCAAATTTGTTTTTCCTGATCCAGTTCGCCCAACAATAAGATAATGACAATCAGGAAGTTCTTTGTTATGTTTGTGTTTCACCAGCTTCTCTTTATCAAAGTTTAATATCGACGATTTTGCCATTTTGTATAATATTAAACTAGTGTTGATAATTTTATCTAAGACAGTAAATAATGAGTTACTATACAAAATTTGGAACACTATCAGGAGATTTATCCACAAAAGGTTACCAAGGTGACTTATCCAAATATGCAACTCTTGATCAGCTCAAAAATGAAATCAATAATTTACTAAATCTTACTAGTGTAGAACCAGATGAAGTCGTCATTTTCCAGGACAAAGAATGACGATTAAAAACGAGTGATGTAAAACTGCCAGATGTACTTGTACGAATTCCTAATGCGGTTGCTGATAATATCATGACTTTTAACAATCAAGGTAAGATACATGATTCTGGTAGGTCAGTAAATGATTTTGTTAAAAAAGCTGGTGATTTATTTAATGGGAATATTGTTATGAACCAGAACAAGATTACAGATCTTGGATATCCAACTACAGATGGAGACGCTGTAACTAAGAAATATGTCGATGATCAGGACGTTCCAATCAGTAATGAAAAAACAGTGCTCAAAAATGAATTTACCGGTCACGTAAAAACATTTTTAAATTTTCGTAGAAACATAAACACGCTTAAAGATGATTTTTTTGGAAATCCATCAATTGTTAACATTACACTCGCTATTATTAACACAAAACTCAATGATATTAACACAAAACTCAATGATATTATTAGTGGAATTCCTAATATTGTTGAGAAAACGAGTATGGTTAAAATTCCTCACAAACAGATTAAAAATATTGTGTATACTGTTGATACTGGTTATACTGGGTGGACACCAAAAAATAATTCTATCAAATATATTGCAGAAGTTACCGGTGTGTATAGATTGTCAGTGCGTAGCAGTGCAAAGTTTAGAATATCTACCAAATATCTATTTCGTCATCCAAATGATGACTCATCTGGAGTATTATCTGTAATAATAAACAAAAATTCTGAAGAAGAATTTGTACTTGAACCAGTTGATAAAACTTTAAAATTAGCAATTTTTCTCTGGTGTTTGGAATTTATGGCTGAACAACCAGCTCTTATTATGGATTAACCAAACATAGGACTATGTGCACTAATATTATAATGAAAAGAAGTATAGTTGATTTCAATCATATTTCAAAAGATATTCCAAAACAAGATGTAGACGCATTAAACAATACTATAAATATTATCATAAAAAACTTTGGTATGTGAAAAAATATTGCAAATACTACAACAAGATCCTTCGAGTAATATCTTATCTACCCTTGTTAATGACCAGTTCTGGTATAATTTCAAGTGGGGTATCATTAAATCCTTTTTTGTTAATCATATCCGCTATTGGTGTTTCACTTACAGCGGCGTGTAAAAAAGTAGAACCAAGACTTTTGATAAAGAAGCACGGTTGTTTAACATCAATTAAAACTTACAAGAAACTACTTGATCAGATCCGGTCTTACCTACGAGGAGTTAAATATAATATGGATGACTTATTACGTGAATTTCGTATTATTGACAATATGTTATCAGATATTCTACCAATGAGGGTTAGCAAGTATGAAAAAAATATCACAAAAAATATGAGTAACATAAAATTTTATCTAAACTTAAGATATAATATAACTAAAATAATATCATTTTCATTCTAATGCTAGATTAATTTCCGCCTTGTTAACTGAAACGTTCTAATGCACAGTTTAATTTTCATCCTGTTATCTGATAAAAAATTTGTGGTAAAACCTATTTGCCGTCTTTAGAATAATCATATACCACACATACGCTGTTCTAACAAATTCGTCACTTCTGTTGACAGAGCTTATGGCATTCCAACACCTGTTGTTTTGTCTGGTTAAAAAATATCTGTCTACATAGTAGTAGTATAGGGAAATGAGGGTTTGGCGGGGGTGGGGAGGAGGTGTGGGAGGGGGGGCCAAAACTATCATTTTCCTATACTACTCACGATGGTTGTTGTTGTTGTTGGGCTTAACGCCATTTTTCAGCACACGATAGGCTATTCATGGCGGCCAGTATTAATGGTGGAGGAAGAAACCGGGAAATCACCGGAAGGAACCACCGACACACGAGAAGTTACTGGCAAGCTTTCTCACATATCCACATTCGCCGAATCTTAGACTCGAACATACGCAGACAGAGGTGAGATGGCAGTGATTCGTAACAGACAGCGCTTTTAGAACACTCGGGGCTCCAGCACATGATGGGCTATACCTAAGTATTTATGGCTGTTGTAATAACTGGTGGAGCAAGAAAACGAGAAAATATTGGTAAGAATCTAAGTTAATGGCAAGCTTTATCATTTGCCCACATTGGTCGAGCCTGAGACTCTAACCCACGCAGACAGAAGTGAGATTGCAGTGATTGGTCAACACGAGCGCTTGAAACTACTCGGCCCCTCCCGCCCGCCCCCTCCCCGGATCTCATTGGTCAGCCTAGACACAGCTTTTTGTGGATAAAACAATACTTATTGTACAGAGATGATGACACATTGTTGCATTTTACCTCATCTTATTATTTCGTTTTTCTCGCAACTGCCAGTAAATGGACAATAACACTCTCAAACGTATGTATGTATGTATGTATGTATGTATGTATGTATGTATGTATGTATGTATGTATGTATGTATGTATGTATGTATGTATGTATGTATGTATGTATGTATGTATGTATGTATGTATGTATGTATGTATGTATGTATGTATGTATGTATGTATGTATGAATGTATGTATGTATGTATGTATGTATGATTGTATGTATGTATGTATGTATGTATGTATGTATGTATGTATGTATGTATGTATGTATGTATGTATGTATGTATGTATGTATGTATGTATGTATGTATGTATGTATGTATGTATGTATGTATGTATGTATGTATGTATGTATGTATGTATGTATGTATATTTCGCCAATGCTATGATATGCATGAGTGCATATACCAATGACTTTGTGCATCATATTTTGGGTAATTTTTAGTTAGTCATGAAGACATATGGACTTGTTCTTGCAGGTAAGTGGCCGTTTAAACGCGGTCTTTGGCTCGAATCTTCGTCGAGAACGAATTAAAAATTCACTTTCCTTTATTATGTAACCAACTACTTGCAGTTAATTATCCTACCTTCATCAAAAATACACAAGGACTTTTTATAACTTTATATAACTTGTGTTTCTTTGAATATAATAGTAAAACTTAATTTTAATAATTTGAAGAAAAAAAATGAAAATCAGCATTGTAAGGAGATATTTGCAAAGAAATGGCGTCTTATGAGACTAGTTTTAGATGAAGGAATTTACAAAAGTAAATGTCGTAGTAGCGCACCTTTAATCTTTGATTTTGATCTGAAGAAACGCCCTTCCTTCTGTATAGGACAATAAAAAGTGTTTGAGCATTCAAAGAATATCATCACAAGTTTGAATGAGCCAATTTGATAACATGTTCATAAAATATGGAAATTTTCGGCTGATAGCCCTTTGAGTTGACGTCTTTGAACGTAATGGCTTATTCAAGGAAAACACTGAACGATTGCTTGCTCATGTTTATTATTTGTTTGGCAATATTGACTCTGACAGGATCATGTCAACTGCATAGATAAGACATGTCAACTTTATTTTTTTATTTATTTATTTATTTATTTATTTATTTATTTATTTATTTATTTATTTATTTATTTAATTGTTTTTGTTTTTGTTTATGGAAAAAAAAGATTGCTAATTAACCTTGATTATGAAAACTCGCAAACCATCCCATTCTGATATACAGTTTCAGTTCATGAAAATTGCACGTACCCTCGAGCTTGTAATATGACTCACAGGCGGTAAAAGGGTTGAAAGTCATTCCGGTGCAACTTATTTCTGTTTTAATAAAATATGGACTAAAGTTATTCATTTCCAGAGCAAACTGTAAATCCTCGATGAAAGAATTAAGAGCTAAGTTCGCCTCTAAAATGCAGTTCTACGGTATTTAGATGGGCTTGTTTATATGGCATAAACTTGGCACTTGAAATGAGATAGTTTTTGTTAAATTACATTTTACTTCTTTACGTAGCCGAGAAAATCTTCAGAAAAACATTCAACTTTGGTACGATAACAAGTTTTCGTATATCAAAATCAATCCATATTTACTTTCACCAAGCGCTATTTCCACTATATATCAGTATCTCCTCCCGTATATAGCTACGCACTACTTTTGCAATGTTTGGTCGTAACTAAACCATTCGTTTAATGATCAGATCAGTCCATTCCGGGAATGTCCCTCATCAGTGTTTGCTAGGGATTAAGAAAATATCCTTTACGATATACTTCAATTACTTTTTCTTTCTTTCTTTCTTTCTTTCTTTCTTTCTTTCTTTCTTTCTTTCTTTCTTTCTTTCTTTCTTTCTTTCTTTCTTTCTTTCTTTCTTCAGTGTGAATCGATTTCTTCGTTTATATATCTCATCAAGCTCTCTAACTTATTATGGATTATTGTGGTTCTTGTCAAAGGACTTGGAGATTTATTCTAAACTGCGTGCATACAATCGATATTAGAGATACCATTTTTAATTTTTTTATGTATTCCGTTTGCAGCTTTACGATTGTAAAAGTTCAGTTGACAGCACCAGTTTGAATGTCAGAATTTGTAAGCAAAAAGATCGCACAAATTAGTATAGTCGTCTTCATCATCGTCGTCGTCGTCACGATCATTATTAATATCAACAACAAGAACAATAACAACAACAATTATAACATTAACCGTTTCAACTCCCACTTTGAAAAGGGAACATTTTGCATGTTTGTATGATTCATCCGTCCGTATGTTCATCCGTATGTACGTCAATTTAAGTTCATTTCCCTGTTAGGAGATTATTATTGCTGAATTGCTAATATGGAGATTATGCAATCTTTTTTTTTTAATTCGGATGTTCTTTACAATATGAGTACGTTGCAAATTGTAACTGAATCACCGTGACTCATTTATCCGGCTCTATTCAACAGAATCGAACACTCAGGTATGGGCACTTATCCCCCGCCTTTCCTTTATTGGCCTTGGGTATACATCTTTGTATTAAGAGGGGTCGAACACCAAAACTAGACCAGTGTATTGCGATTTCCAGAATGTCTTTAATATTGCTAACTGTTACATCTAGTAAATATAATATCAGCTCTGCTAATCTGCTAACAAAAATTATTATTATTATTATTTTTATTATTATTATTATTATTATTATTATTATTATTATTATTATTATTATTATTATTATTATTATTATTATTATTATTAGTTCATGTCTTGCTTGTCTCCAATTAGCAGGACATAAGTTTTGTTTACTCGAATTAGCGTTCAAATACATGTAACAAAAAGCCATCCATTGCGCTAGGTATCAATGCCATCCCGATCAATCTGCGTATTGTGTATTCTCTAATAAAAGTTGCTTTTTATAACTGAAAACGGCAAAAGGCTTGTAAAGATAAAAGAAAGGACATCTCGGATTGCGATGTTAATAAGGGTAAATAAGCTGGGGGTGGGCGGGTGATGAGGGTATATATATTGAGATACAGTCCCATGAACATTCTAACTTCTAAGAGCGATGCTGTTATTGTTATATGTACATTAACAGCTGGGTGGGAGAAGATGGGTCTACAAACTCCACTTTCCTGTTTTTATAATTCCTTGATCGGTGTTACACAATATGTTGTTTTTTCCTCCATCCTACCGTCTTGTACTCAGTTCATCAACATATCCACCCTACCAACTTTTGGTCTGATATATATTATATAAATTTATCTGTTCTGTCTGATAGAATTGTCTGAGTTAGATGAGAACGTGGATTGTGTCCCTTTTAATTAGTAATTTGTTTTGATTTTATTTGATTGGTAGTGGTAGTGATGGTGAAGAAAGATCTTCAACTCAAATCAATTAATCCGTCTGTCAGATAATCCAGTCGCTCAAGCCCTTTTTTTTATTCCTGATAAAATACGACGACAATAATAAATAAACTTTATTTCCTTTTGCTCTCGATTGCTGTTTCGATTTTAGCGAATTTGCTTATTTTATTTAGGATTGCTAAATAATTTGAGTGCAATACATCTAAGGGGGATAACTATATGCTTGTACCGTTAGTGTACTATTTATGTAGTAAGTGCTTTATGTGTGTTATATGTGTAGCATGGGCGATTTCGCAATGATTTACTTCCGTTATGCTGACCGACTAACTCTTCTTACTCTGCATTGTGTACTGGTTAGTCAAGCTGCTCTCTCTCTCTCTCTCTCTCTCTCTCTCTCTCTCTCTCTCTCTCTCTCTCTCTCTCTCTCTCTCTCTCTCTCTCTCTCTCTCTCTCTCTCTCTCATAAATGCAGGCCCTCGTAAGGCGACTGTTACGCAAACTGAACATCAAAACGACGTGAAGAATATACACATGCATAGGTAAAGTGTATGGACAAAAAATATTTCCACTTCAAGGAAAGCATGTTCGTGCATGTTGAACATACCGCTGTTGAAACTCTACCAATCCAAAACTTGTACGCGGGAAAAATTTGCATGCCCACTTGACTAGAAATTACAATTGACCAATCATTTCCAAACCATGTTTGGTTATTTGCATAAGATTAGCAATTCTCGTTTTATATCACGTTTGATTATGTTTGACGAAACAGTTCTAAAATAGCTATACATTATTTATCTACATTATCCAGCTAGGTATATGACTCCATTCTCCATAGTCAATGTACCGTTAGCCTACCACGGACGAGTCACCTCGCAGTGGGAAATACGGGCACAAGGGAAAGGGGGTCAGTAACATTGAAACATTGAATTGGGATTATAATACCTACCAGGTAGAAATATATAGGCCCTGTAAAACGTAAAACAGAACAATATTTGATAACTCTCTCTCTCTCTCTCTCTCTCTCTCTCTCTCTCTCTCTCTCTCTCTCTCTCTCTCTCTCTCTCTCTCTCTCTCTCTCTCTCTCTCTCTCTGTTCAGTAAAAGTAAAATAAGACACATAAAACTTTACTATGTGTAATATTTTGCAAATTGATTAGTATTGGAAATCATGAATCTCAACAACAGAAATCTCGCTTCGCACCGCAAAAACGAAAACATAAATTTTTAATTAGAATAAAAGACTAATTGCAAAATTAAAAAATAACTTAAAGTATCTGTTATCACTACCGTAAGTATCTTTCTGACAAATATGTAGTGTATTTGTGCATACATACATACATACATACATACATACATACATACATACATACATACATACATACATACATACATACATACATACATACATACATACATACATACTACATACATACATACATACATACATACATACATACATACATACATACATACATACATACATACATACATACATACATACATACATGCATACATATCAAGGAAAGAAACAATGAAAACGAAAATTAATGAAAGGGTTGAATGAGAGAATTGCATGAAACATCTTACATACCATCTAGATTTATTTTTTCCAGTTGAAATCTGCTTGCAATATTGAAGTGTGAGTGCGATTGCGGTGAACCCGAAACTACATTGCTAATTAGGCATGAATGTGTTCGGTTTGGGTAACTTAGGATGGAAATAGAAAGACTGGTTTTAAATTACAGTTACACACCATTATCGACTCTAGAAGAAGCTAGTGCATTGTAAATAATTCATATAACACAACGTTTGTACCAGACTAAGTCACATGATCATTTTATTGTACTAGGGGTTATTTTTTTTTACGCTATACTTTATCTAAAAGTATAGACACGTATGCTATGTGAAGGGAAACAAGAAACAGAAACGAAACGCATACGACATTTGTTTACTTGTCTCTCTAATTCTGGATAGAATGCATTGCGCCACATACAAAAAGAAATGCATACCATATAAATAAGAGATAATGGAAAATAGAAACGAATTTATATTACACTAATATTAAATATCAAGAAACTTATTATAAATTAGTATATATTTTCTTCTTTTAATAGTCTGATACTCTTAAAACAGCAAGCGAGAATATACGGACGAATATAATTTAGGTATGTAAATTCTGATTTGAGTCAATAAATAATAACCCATGTTAACAAAGTGACATATGGACATAAGTACATGAGAACTCTATTCGTTTTGGCTGTTTGGTACAAAAAATGCTACTTCATATAGTATATTTGGTGTAGTTACTTTTTATTAATTTGCTAAAATTAGGTAAGCATCCAAAACGTACATGAAGCAAATATTACCAAACAATTAGTGTTTACATTGCTGTATAGGATTTCTTATTTTCTATTTAATGATAACTAAGGAAAAAATACATAACAAATATTTGAAAAGCATCGCTGGCTTGTTTCAGCAATAATAATTACACCAGCAATAATAATAATAATAATAATAATAATAATAATAATAATAATAATAATAATAATAATAATAATAATAATAATAATAATAATAATAATCGATACTGTACGAACGTGTGTCATTTCTTTGGCATGATGTTAATAGTGGCGTGCTAAACGTGATGTCAAAGTACAAAACAAAGCAAACACAAAACAAACAATATTCATTAAGAGTCGTCAGACTAGATTTTCATCCAAAAGACTGTCATTAATTCACTTACACTTTAAATACCTTACAACAGTAGTCCCCAACCCCCAATCAAATGGTACCGGTCCGCCCAAGGTACATTAAATTATTTCCATTTTATTTTCTGTTGTGTATTTCTCTTGGATTTATATTCACTTAATATTCATTTATATTTATATTTATTTATATTCATTTTTGGTGTAATTGTGTTTTAATTTAATGGCATGTTTAAATACAATTAAATTAAAATTATTAAATCAAACTAATCTAAAATATAAACAATCAACGCCCCTCCCCTCAGCGGGCTGCGGTAAAATTATCAAACCTTGACCGGTCCGCGGCGACTAAAAGGTTGGGGACCACTGCCTTACAGGGCAAACTAAATTTCAAATTTCGTAGTTTAATGCAAATAGTTAGCGTGTTCCTGCTTGCTTTAGATGTGTTTTAATTTATAATCGTTGCTGTTGTTTGCAATGTAAATTCTGAGAGCATTTCAATCCGATATTACCTGCATATATCAGAGCCAAAAGCGTCATACCTATATAAGCAAATAAATGTATGCTTGATTCCTGAATAGTTCTTCTGATTAATATATAAGACCGCTATCGTGTATCTATAGCTGTGACCACTGTGGTCATCCCAAACTGGGAATGTAGCCTGCGACGGAGCAATGACCCAGTATAATCACTAGTTAACATGTTTTCCCAAAGACCAAACAGGGTTATTCCATCCATTTAATACGCTCGCGCGAGTCCTTGCGCCTGAATGTACTTTTCGCTTTTCAACTTTTATAACTCTTCTAATATCATTCGAGATACATGCTTGAAACTCTCGGTAAAACATATACATAACAATAGATATAAAACAGAATATTATAAATAGGATCAAGAATCGGGGGGGGGGGGGGCGAGAGGGGCAAAAAATACGAGCGCGAAACAACCGGAACGTTTCCAGAAGTAACTTTTGTTTACATTTAGAAGGGTACATTTATGCACTGGAATTTCTGAGAGTTTCGATCACGGGCCACCTCTATGGGTTCCAGCCAAAAAACCCGTTTCCAACATATTTACGATCCTCCTAAATCATATTTTTAGAGAAGAATTAAAAGACAACCACACAAAGCAATGTATGTATGTATGTATGTATGTATGTATGTATGTATGTATGTATGTATGTATGTATGTATGTATGTATGTATGTATGTATGTATGTATGTATGTATGTATGTATGTATGTATGTATGTATGTATGTATGTATGTATGTATGCATGCATGCATGCATGCATGCATGCATGCATGCATGCATGCATGCATGCATGCATGCATGCATGTATGTATGTATGTATGTATGTATGTATGTATGTATGTGTCTATTTTCGTTGGTTGATTGGTAGGTATGTAGATGGGATAAATAAATGAAAAGTCAGCTTTTCTTTACTCCTTGATATTAGCTTCACGATAGATTTCAATAGTTTTGGATTTTGAAAGCGAAAGAATGGAGCAATGGATTAGACGGTGTAATATATAGTTTATTATTAGTGGAAATACCAGTGTTGTAATATTGTTTTCTGTTTACTTTCAAATAACTTGTGTCGATTAAGTAATTAAGGCTACAGAAGGGTAATCCTTATACTCTAGACAGATAGTCATTCCAACGTATATCATTTGGTATCCCATTCGATATATGGATAGATAAGCACGCACACAGAGAGAACGATATATGGATATACAGACAGACAGATCGAGAAGACAGAGAAGCAGAAAGATAGATAGATAGATAGATAGATAGATAGATAGATAGATAGATAGATAGATAGATAGATAGATAGATAGATAGATAGATAGATAGATAGATAGATAGATAGATAGATAGATAGATAGATAGATAGATAGATAGATAGATAGATAGATAGATAGATAGATAGATGAAACATTTAGCAGGATGAATATTATAAAAGAATTTGTGAAGGAAATATGATGCAAGTGAGTGAGTAAGAAATGACTAAGGAATGAAAGACGGAATAAGGAGGAGTGAACTACGAAAAAGGAAGAGATGGGGAAGAAGATGAAAAGAAGTTCAGTAAAGACATGAATTGAAACAACCACTTTACTCGGTCGTCGAAGCTTAGATATATATGTATGTATGTGTATAACTTTCAAATTAGATTTCTCCCAATCGATTGCAACAAACTCGTTATAAGGAAAGATTCCTTGGCTTTCCAAACACGACAAGAATGTTTCCAAAGTAGATACTTCTTCATTGAGAAAATAGCTTTGCTGCATAAATATCCTTAGTCTTATAACTTACATTGACAGAAGATAAATTACATTGACAGAAGATAAATTACATTGACAGAAGATAAATTACATTGACAGAAGCGTTAACAAGAGAAAAAAATCGATGAAGTTTACATACTACCTTAGTAAATATCTTGACATTCTAAATCAACATAGACCAAGTTCAACTTAGTTTCATCGTCAAAACGTACGTTGGCCATATTTTCCGTTTATGTACAGATGTGATAGAGATTCTAAGAAATGCGGACTCAGCATTTGTTGTTATATTCTTCACACCATCTTTTGTTTCTTTTAAATGCAGTTTTGGCTGTGCAAATTTACAAAGATGGCTTTCTTTGAATGAATTGTTCCTTGAATGAGATGTCTTACAACAAAAGGGGTAAGCAAAAGAAACATTCTTTCATGTGAGACAATAAGTAAACTTAGCACTGTAAAAATGTTATTGAGTTCCAATAATAAAACAGTGTATTAGATGTTAAGTATATTTACTTATTTTCGCCACTCACGTGCCGTAAACCGTAGGAGGGAAAGCTGTCGGCAAGAATATTCAATTATGGACGGTTGATAAATACACAAAACAGCATACGTTGTCTATTCATAGTGGGTGGAAACAAAGAGTTTGATATGGCGTAAGAATGCGTATTGGCAGTCAGGAAAAGACGTATTTATGAGCAATATCAACAACTCAAAACAAATGACAATTACGGTTATTGTTTTTTATTATATGTCCCCTCTATTAAGCTTTCTAATTATATTTAGCTTTACCGTGTGAATATAATTATAAAAGAATTTGGATTTATAAAAGTTATTTCACTACGTCTAAAGATATATACGATTACGATTAAGGTTTTTGTTTTTATTATAAGTCCCCTCTATTTAGCTTTCTAATTATATTTAGCTTTACCGTGTGAATATAATTATAAAAGAATTCGGATGTATAAAAGTTATTTCACTACGTCTATATATATATATATATATATATATATATATATATATATATATATATATATATATATATATATATATATATATATATATATATATATATATATATATATATATATATATATATATATATATATATATATATATATATATATATGTATGTATGTATATATATATATATATATATATATATATATATATATATATATATATATATATATATATATATATATATATATGTATGTTTATACATACATACATACATACATACATACATACATACATACATACATACATACATACATACATACATACATACATACATACATACATACATACATACATACATACATACATACATACATACATACATATATATATATATATATATATATATATATATATATATATATATATATATATATACATATATATATATATGTATGTATGTATGTATGCATCGCGCCTAAGTAGTTCAAATCTGAATGTGTGTAATACGAAAATACATATTGAACAGATATATCGAAAACCAGATGAAACATTTAAGATTCAATGGGTATCAATAAACATTGTATTTATACTACAAAACTATCATCTTCCAAGAAAAAAGAAGTTTAAAAACAGCAATGAGAATACTTCTTGAAGTCGACATTTAGTCAAAGAGGGTGAAGAAATATTGTGGCAGCGAGAAGTATGCAAGCTCCTCTTTGTATTTTGCCTTATTTACCAAAAGTTCAAGCATTAGTAGTTCGTAAAAGCAAATGGGATACAGTTTAATACTAGTACATTGAAGATGTTCATTTCGTGAGAATATTTATAGGGTTCAGACACGGGTATTCTTCAAAATATAATTAGAATAAAATTAATAATTTTGTAGGCGACAAAATGTGTGATCTTAACAGTCCTGAAAATCTACCAAGAACATAAATATTACGAAACTTGATTTGGAAGTGCATTTGGTTTATGTAATGGGTATTCTTAGTTTAACTATGAAAACAGATTTAATGTGCGCATGTCTTCTAATTAAACCAACGTACATGTACATTTGTTATTCTTTGCGTTGAACTGCACGTAAACGTTGTTATTTTGCGGCATTTTCCGGTGCAGAAAGTCTTCACATTCCTCGACTTCCTTAAAGAGCTATCAATAAATATGTTCGAATCCTCAAGTCAAAATTAAGATCAATTTCTCACGTGATCAGATAACAATAATTCCCGATGTTATTTCAGCTGCTACGGTGATTCGTAAACATTTGACCACATGTTACGAATATCGGGGTGCATCACACGGGCTTTAGCGACACGAACTGGACAAAAGGATTGAAGCAGGTGCGATGGTGACCTGTCTTCACTAATTGTCTTCTAAAACTGAGTGAGAAAAACGTATTCGGTGTCATCTATAATTAAAGGCCGGATTAAGGCTTTGTTGGGTCCCGGATACTTTAAGATGGGGAACCTCTTGTAGATCTACAAATACACCTTGAAAACAATGCTAAAACTGTCGTTTATATGTGTTTGTTTATTATGCCGATTCAAGCCTAAGTATTTAGACGGTTTGAACCCATATATCGTTTATTTAAATACAAGTAAAGTTATCGACAGCAACCTGGAAACCACATGAGTGGTGGCGGGGGTAGAGGTACGTATCACCTTCCACAAATAACCTTGATACAGAAAATTCATTTTGAAAATCAGTTTTAATAATGCTTGGAGATACACTTATCTGAGTCCTCTCTCTCTCTCTCTCTCTCTCTCTCTCTCTCTCTCTCTCTCTCTCTCTCTCTCTCTCTCTCTCTCTCTCTCTCTCTCTCTCTCTCTCTCTCTCTTTGCTGGTTCAAAATAGACTTTTTGTAGTGCAATAAAGAAATAAAATGAATTGTAAAAGTTAATATACCAATAACAACATATATTTTCATGAAACAGTTTATAATCAAAACTTGGAAATAAAATAATTCGGACCGAGTAAAAATCATTGTTTCCACCATCCCTTTGTCTCGGCATTGAATTTAGGACGACCTTTAAGCAAGGAACTAGCACGCAAAGTTACTACTAGAAACATGTTTATTTGAAAATTTAAGTCTATATCTAAGATCTGACCAAACAGGAAAGCAGAATTATCACAAATATTACAAAGTCAGATGAAAAATATCAAACTGTTAAATGCTGAGCCTGAGTATCAAACTTTACGTTCAGTGAATCTGATGATGACGTCCATAATTTTGTTCATCTCCAACAGCATTAGAAGCAATCGTCATCATCGTAATTTTTATCAACATCGCTATTGTTATTGCTTTAGCGTGCCTCATTAGGACGATACCATTCTTTAATGAAAATCGCTTTGTTGTCAAGTAGTTTTCGGACATGAATTATTGTTTGACATTATCTTTGACAAATATAAAAGTTTATCTTAAAGGACACTAAACCATTCCCAAGGAATAGGTTGGGGTGAACGGCCAGCAGTCTATGACCTATCTATTTGCTGTAAAAAATGTTTAAACAAGAAAACATGTAGGCTATATCCATGTAGTCACATGTATATAAATCTTTCACAAGGTTAGTTATACCAGAAAAGTTATAGGTTTTCCCCACTCACTTCTACGATTGGCAAGTTAAAGGAGATAAATACAGCACGGTTGCAAGCTCAAATGGCTACTCATTTACCCCTGACAGATGTCGGTATTTGCTGAAGAAAAAAAACATTAAATTCAGAAATTACAAAGTGTAAAGGAAAATTTTTAAAATGTCAGGTTGAGAAAATGTCAAATGTTTCGATAGGCTTAATAACGCGATACAGGTATGTTGAACTCGGTGTCTCCTTCTTGTTTAAAACAAAGACAACTTAGAAAACGTGTTTTCTGTCCTCAGTTTTCCGTAATGACCGATCTGAATCAATTTTTGCTAAACTAAAGAGAATAGAAATGAGTTAACTCCTATATATGCATGAATGGTACTAATTTTTTTGTTATCAGTGTGTGTGTGTGTGTGTGTGTTTGTGTGTGTGTGTGTGTGTGTGTGTGAGAGAGAGAGAGAGAGAGAGAGACAGAGGGTGGGTGGTGTTTATAATTTTTAACGTAGCTTTAACAATTTTTCAGTCATATCGCTACGATGTCTGCAGTGTGGCAGTTTATAGTGATGTCTAGCACTGGGGCATCATGCCGCAGACATGTAGCATGATGTCCCATCCAGTCAAATTATCCTGACCCCAGGCCGACCAGTCCTAACACTAACCTCTTAATGCTGAGCGTCAAGCGAGACAGCTGTTAGTACCATTTTTGTAAGTCTTTCGATCAGGGATCGAACCCACAACCTCCCGCATCCGAGGCGGACGCTCTAACCACTAGGCCACCGGATCGGTTAGAGAGAGAGAGAGAGAGAGAGAGAGAGAGAGAGAGAGAGAGAGAGAGAGAGAGAGAGAGAGAGAGAGAGAGAGAGAGAGAGAGAGAGAGAGAGAGAGAGAGAGAGAGAGAGAGAGAAATCTATATTTCGGATGTCTAAAGGACACTAATTTTTCAGTAATTGTTTCAGAACATAAAAGACAATACAAAACATTTTCACAGGAGAAGTACATTACTTGAGTAGTTCCTTTAGCAAAACGGAGCAAGTAATCACCGTTTATCTTGTACGAACATATATGGTGAATGTTACATAGATTTACAACATGCTATGGACAGGGTAAATGGCACCATGACAGGGGCGTTTGCGTTTCTCTGGTCGTGGTATCGATCGGCAACACTCTCATTAAGAGATTATACTTTTCCATCCCTTCAGCCACGTGTGTGTGTGTGCGTGTGTTTGTGTGTGTTAAGTAATATTGCTATTGAGAAATCAAGAGCCAGATTCTAAACACTGAATTTTATATGAAATAAATGTTTAGATGTTGCATGTATTTTTGAAGTAACAATTTAAATTCATTTTTGAGATTACGGGTCACAGCCCCGTTTTCAGTGGTCACAATATTTTCACAGCCCCGTTTCCATTGGTCAAAGTGTTTTCACAGCCCCGTTTCCATTGGTCAATGTGTTTTCACAGTCTCGTTTCCATTGGTCGCAGTGTATTACATCTTACATGTTCCTTATACACTGCTTCCATTTAACAATTATCAACTTCAGAACGCTCAACATTTCAGAAATCAATATGAGGAAAACAAGCTTTGTAAATGAATTATTGTTTGGGTTTTTTTTAAATTTTATTTATTGGTATTTAGCAAAATCATATATCTACGTTATTAATTGTTTAGCGTGGGTAACAGCCCCAAGACTCCCATCCCCTTATGTAAATCTGCTTAAAATGAACACAAAAAAACAGGTGAGGTTTTTTTTTTTTACAGATTGAAGGTTAAAATTATGTGCTGAAACGCTTTAAATGCATGAGCTTCCCACTGATACATCGTCTTTTTGTTTACCCCTCCACACACACACACACACACACACACACACACACACACACACACACACACACACACGTACGCCTTGAACGATATTTCTGGATCCACTACTGAATATGATTTGAACGACAACCTTCGAATAAAATAAAGGAACATATTAAAACGTCAAAATGATCTTCTATATGAATAAATGACGTTAATTATTACTTCATTGAGTGTGCACGCGATCCAAGATCACTATTTTTATTTTAAGACATACTGTACTAATGGTATGGAAAAAATGTGAACCAGCCTGGATAAGGGTGAACATTAAATACAGTATATAAGGGTTTGGGTGGCCAGGATTGGTTAACGATGTAAGTTCTGTTTTAGGTAAAAGAATATTTTGAGAGTTTATCCAAGTTGGAAGTGAAAAACAATACAGACATTGTTTTATTGATGGAATATCAGTCCTTTAACAGTCTTGAGTTTGGAACACTCATTACTAAAATTTGCACCTGACTCTTTAGTGCGGAATTGTAAGCACGTCTTAAGCTCATGCTGGTCCGGAAAATGCTGCAGCTCATATGCTTTCCTTTACACAGAAGCTGACATCCGGGTTTCATCTGTGCTGAAAAAAAATATAGATTTGTTCATGGGCACTCGAAAATTTTAAGTTATTGAATTTTTAATATCATTGTGTTTGCATAGGTTTACTATGGGAACTGAATTATTATCGTGAAATCCTTTATGTGGCAGTCATTTTCCTAGTTCTTGTTAGAATACGAAAGAAATGAGTTTATTTTTTGGACACCAACTGTAAATTGCACAGTAGTGGTGAGCAGTATCATCGTTATACCGGTTTAACGCGAAACCATTTTCCGGTGGGATGTACCACAATACTTTTTCGCTATACGTGTACGTTTGTAGTTTCCGTCAGTTAGGAATGTAAGGAAATTGACGAGGTATCTTATGACTTAAATGATATTGTGTTTCATTTATTAACGACAAAATATATCAAAATATTAACTTTCATTTTACAAAACGGTTGTGTCTGTCATCAATTTATGGTTAAAATTACAACTATAATTTCATTACATACCCATTTAATATTATATGGCTGAATTGGCACTCAATACAGATGTTCAGTATGTGATTCTGTTTCGCACAACTAAAATTTCTTCATCGCACACCAAGCCTGGAACTACTTTTACAAATAGAAATATTAAGCTGAGAAATCAGAGTTAGCTGGGGTTGACACCACCATTTTGCACAAAATGCTCGACAGTCAGATCTCATCTTTAGCTGATGGTTCCAGTTGACAACATTATAGGAAGATATGGGAAGAGACCAAGGATTCTGCCGCTGAAAACTTGTGTTGAAAGATTACAAATCCAGACAAGTGAGAAAGACTTAGGGACTCATGTCCTGATTCAGGGCATGGTTAGAAACCTTTACCCCTCTTTAATTAGATACTTAAATTGGTACATACCCTTTCACTAATAAAATCAGATGGTTCGTACCATGAACCGGATAACCTATAGTTAATAATAACAGATAGATAATAAATGGACAATATATATGACTACAACATTTGATCTTCAAATGAGTTTTCTAATTGCCGCATACTACTTAATTCTGGGCGCAACGACCCTAAACAGCTTTTGAACGGTGCACCCATCTAATGTAGTTTCCAGCTACTCCACTGATGACGGAGAAGACACATTTCACAATGTAGAATAGGGGTCTCAAATTCAAACCACCCTGACGGCCGCATGAGGGCAATTTTGATGTCCCAAGGACCGCACCACCTTTGCTATCTCTCATGACACCTTGTGACGTTATTCATTTTGCGGGCCACAAAATACGTCTTGGGGAGATTACTGAGGAGTTGAACTTGTTTAGTAAATCTGAGGGTACAACTGCATGCGGCTAGCAGGATGTGTGTTTGAGATCCCTGATGTAGATAATAAAAAGATCAAAATCTTTAAAAAAAATCCTTATTTAAACTTTAGAGTTTAAAAAACTTTGGTCTTTGGAATTTGTTTTTATATACATTTTGTTCTAAAGGGAAGGTTTAAGTTGAGGAACTTTCAATTTGTTTATTAATGTTACTGAGGAGGAGTCGAACATGATTAGTAAATCTGAGGGAATATGGGACATATATTTGCAACTAAAATATAAATTTATCACAGGCAACAGCAGATGTTTCGAATATGACACAAATTTAGAAGAATTACATATTGTTACTATGTTCTTGTTGATACTTTTCATTTCTGGGGCACCTGCTGAGACTGGTATGTATGTTTAAATTTTACATCCTTGATGGTGCTAAAATATATAGCATACAAAGAGAAGAAAACAGAACAATATAATTTTCTTGTTACAATTATCCAAACGATTCTTTAAATTATAGTCCGCGACTGAATCATCGTTTTGTTAAAACAGATGCTTAAATAACTACGTTTAAGTTCAGTACATCAAAAATTTCTTGCAATGGAAACAAAAAAAAAAAGAGTTTGAATGCATTGTAAATTAATAAATTTTCTGCATACAACTTAATGTATTTAAGTGTTGTTAGGCTGTGAAAGCTCCCCTGAAATTGGTTTGGAAGTAGAATGTGTGTATTCATATTGACTATTCAGCAAGAATGATGCACTTAGAAAGGGTCACATACAAGTCCCAAAACCATGTTCCATTAGAGAGAAAAGGAAGCACTTACATGAATGTGACTGTAGTTTAAATCCATGCATACGTCATACAAAATATTTTTTAAAAAGAATTTCAAGCTAAGGAGTAAATCACCATCTCCACAAATGCAGACCGATGACACAACTGCAAAGTATATATCTAGGCCTCGCCCCTAGACCGATGACACAACTGTACAGTATATACCTAGGCCTGGCCACTAGACTAATGACACAACTGTACAGTATGTACCTAGGCCTGGCCCCTAGACCGATGACACAACCGTACAGTATATACTTAGGCCTGGCCCCTAGACCGATGACACAACCGTACAGTATACCTAGGCCTGGCCACTAGACTGATGACACAACTGTACAGTATGTACCTAGGCCTGGCCCCTAGACCGATGACACAACTGCACAGTATATATCTAGGCCTGGCCCCTAGACTGACGACACAACTGCACAGTATATACTTAGGCCTGGCCACTAGACCGATGTCACAACTTCACAGTATATATCTAGGCCTCGCCCCTAGAATGATGACACAACTGCACAGTACATATCTAGGCCTGGCCCCAAGACCGATGACACAACTGCACAGTATATATCTAGGCCTGGACCCTAGGCCGATGACACAACCACACAGTATATACCTAGGCCTGGTCACTACACCGATGACACAACTGCACAGTATATACCTAGGCCTGGACCCTAGACCGATGACACAACTGCAGAGTATGTACCTAGGCCTGGCCCCTAGACTGATGAAACAACTGCACAGTATGTACCTAGGCCTGGCCACTACACTGATGACACAACTGCACAGTATATACTTAGGCCTGGCCCCTAGACCGATGACACAACTTCTCATTATACATCTAGGCCTGGCACACGCTAAGATAAGTAAAAATGGGGATTCTTTTTAGAGGTTTTTATAGTATCTTTCATAAAAAAACGACAACTGCCTAATTCACATTTTTAAAAGTATAAATTGCAAACTTTTTATATAATATGTGACTAAAAAGAGACAATGCAATAACTCTACAACCCACATAAGTGCTATGGTGACATTGGACAGATTCGTCAATTGGTCCCTGGCAAATTTGTTAACTTACAGTTATGGTGTATATTTTTGAGCTATTACTGAGTAATAATGAAATATATGGATATATTGATGAATCAGGTGTTACAGGTTTGTGTTCTTATTGAAACCGACGTGATGCATGTTTACCTCACAGTCACTGCACAGTATGCTTCCACTGACTGAAATACCAATATTTTTCTAGCAAGCAGAGCTAACCACTAATAGCAGTAGACCCTGACTGAACTACCAACATTTTGTTAGCAAGCAGAGCTAGCCACTCATAGTAGTAGACACGACGTGAGTTCTTTGCAAGTTGAATATCTCAAAAAACATCTTTGATGATAACTATGTTGAACTGAGCCAAGCTATTAGGTACACAATGTTTTTCAAAATTATCATCCATGGATAGATCTTGCATATGCACTATGAGCACAACATGCTGTCAGAAATGATCTTTGAACGTGATAGGTGCATGAATAAATTTGGGATTGGGGTGAGAAAAGCAATCATATGAACTTCAGTTTACTTGTCAGATCATGTGAATGGTATTCGTACGTTGTGCTATATAATACATATCCAAAAAATATGGACCTTTATGACCACCCCTTTATTTTTTAAATGAATTTTTATATCAGGCAGATGCATGCGATTTAGAATTTGTGCATAAGAACAGTCTCTAGCACTCTTTGTTCCAGGAAACAATTCGTTGAAGATGCGTAGGAAAATATGTCTTGGCCTGACGACATCGACATATTTCTACACTATAAAACGCGTTCTTTCTGCCCACTCGAAACAGAGATATGTAGTCCCGTCTATATATTGATGATCTTTTACTCACATGTTTGACACCTGTCACGTATGCCAAATGCAGTGACTAAATATAATGTGAAACATTTGAGGGCCGAATTCAACTTTCCGACAAAATTTTGATTAAAGAAATAAAATAAATAAACGTCATATTTTATCAATAAGCTATTGAATGTCAGTACTATAATTTTAATAGTATCATTGAACTCAACCATCCCACTTTACTGTTTTAGATTGCAGCTTATGCACCAATTAACATGCACTTAACAAACGCATCAAATATAAGGTACTGGACATTCACTTTTGGAGGGAAGGGGTTGTTATTTTCGCTTGAGTTAACCATTTTCTTTTCTTTAATCTCCAGTTAGTTGGTATGCTTTACAAATAATATCTGGACATACTATAGTAATATTTTTGTCATAAATCAGAGCAAAATATTTCAGACAGATGTAAATAAAAAAGGTGTCTGGCCCCATCCGCAAATCATTGAATTGTTGGTCCCTAACATAAATGAGGTTCATCATCGTACGTATCGCGCAGTACGTTGAGAAATACTGCGGCAAAAAAAAGAAATTCGTGTTACCCAGCTCTATAACACAGATCCAGATCTGCCATCGTATAATGCGCCGCCAGATATGTGTCTGTGCAGTTTGTTAAGAGTAATGAGTAGAACAATTAACACAGATCTTGATTTCCAGTTGCATTATGTCAGACGATGATCTTTGTTGTTTTGCAGTTTGACTCAATTTATAAGCGAGTACGTACGGTAAGTAGTATTTAATATATCATGTATCAATCACACAACAAGCTTTAAAGTTAGGAATTATTGGTAGAGGATTTGCGTGTTTATATGGAGAACATCCAACTTTGATGAAATTTTATTCTCTCAAAAGCATAGACTAGTTTTTGAACTCGTAAATGCAGAGGTGTAATGATAGAGATCAAAATATTTACACACGAAAGGGTATCATGTAGTATTTGAAATATAAGCCAAAACAATACTCAGTAATTTAATAAACCTTCTGCATACTTTTACAATGCAACCTAAACCATAACAAAGCTGTTACCTAACATACCAGAGCTTAATTAAAACCAAGTTAAATATTTACCTGTTTATGAAACTCTCTTCAATTTTTATGTGGTTCACCGTATATACTCTCTTAAAAGTTTAGTCCCGTTGCAAACAACATAGACTCTTATCTGTTGTAGCATAATTGGCGAGCTTAAAGTTTGTTCTACTGATTACTCCAAACAAAATGCGTAGACCAGGATCTTCCGGCGTATGAAGCAGTTTGCAATTTGTCTCATCTTTTAAGTGAATTTATACGGTTACATTGTTTTATAACATTCATTCATGCTCTCCTGTCCTTTCAGACGAAGGAATTCTCAGGGATACATGATAGAAAATTTCAATATTCTGTTCCCGTCTTTGTCAGCCTATACACAGATAGACTGGTTTCCGGTCAGTTGTTTTCCGTTCATTGTTCCATGGCATAAAGGAGATTTGTTCCATGGCATAAAGGAGATTAAGTCTGGGGTGCTTTAACACTCTAATGCAAGGTATTCGTCCCCATTCCATTGGGATTATAATATTTTGTATCGGTAGGTCTGGAGAATAAAACCCATATTTTTGCATATATAATCTCCTTTTCATCAGTTTGGGATGGATTATACTTATTAGCGTGCTCCATGTTTGGGTTGGAACGGTTTTATGTGCATTTGTAAACTGAAAATTCTAAATTTTACGATGCTTAATAACGACATATCTCTTTTAGCTACCATTATGGAGTACATATTGTCTGACAGGTGTGAATAATTGTTCTTCGTTGTAAATATAATTGACAGATAACTGTTCTAAATCGTTTTTCTCACAGATTTGGAATATCTCATTCCCTTTCTATATATAGCTGTATAGTACAAACTGCCGTGGGATGGTGATCTTTTTCACAAAAGCAAACCGGTGACATTTTTACGTTTATTTCAATAAGCGTTCTAATCACCAAAATTGTTAATGGATCGTTTCCATGCTAATTGCCTATATATTATCAGTCGAGTGTTTTTTATTTTGAATGTATCAATTTAACGTAAATATACTATCAAACCGATCAACATTCCCAGCATAACGATATACCAGGACCCATCAATCTATCTATCTGGCTGGCGTTCTACCAGCATGCTCGCCCATCCTTCCATCCATCTAGCTGACTGGCTGGCTGACTGCCAACCTGCCCATCCGTCCGTCCATCCATTCATCCGTCCAATGATTAATATATCTATCAATGCTTATCTTTTCTTTAAAATCTACTGAAATCTCACCTGTAAATAAAGAGATTCTGCCTTTTTAAATGCCACTTGTTAAAACAAACAATTTTCTGGTGTATTAAATTTGCATTTCATCTTTAAGATAAAACCAATATTCTGTCAAAAATAAAAGGAGAATTTCAACGGAGTCCATTAAAGAGTACACGGGCAAAAAGTGAAAAAGTTTTACGAAACTGAGTGTCCTAGGGACGACGTTTCGTACTTTCATGAAGCATATGTTCTGTAGAATTGTTGTTAACGTGCTGTTCTTCGTTATCGCTTTGTATTTGTTACTTCTTTTATTGATGACTTTCTTATCGTATAATTTACTTTCCTGTTTATCTCTGTATTAAATATAGGAAATGCAAGATCCGTGGTCCTTAATTTAGAATGAATCTTGACGTTTAATTTGTAATTATTTGGCTGTGTGTTTCATTTACAGACTTGTTATTAATCAAGAAAAGATTTACAGAGAACAAAAAAAAAAGAAGAAAAAAAAACTTACACGGCGTGGTACACTGAAACGCTATCTGCACGTCATTTTTCTCGTTTCTTGATAAAATGTTACGTACTGTTTCTTCAACTCCCTGCTTAATAAGGTCACGTGATTAAACATGGGTCGTATTCTGACACATTCTCTCAGCGTGGACAAAAGAGCAAAACTTTATTAAATGTATTTACCCCCATCCCATCCCATTATGGTTCAGTTCGCTGGTGAAATAACACAATACATTTCTTATTTGTCATAATGATCAAATATACGTGAAATTTGTTGCCGTTTTGAACCCTCGAGTTTTATTCTTCACCACCCTTCATTTCCCCCGATATATTTCTTATTCACGTCAACCCAGTCCATAACAAAAACCCTAATTAAGAAGAACAAAGAGAAAAAAAAATTAAGATATAAAATATATTATCAGAGATATCATTTATGTTTATTTGTACTAGTGCATTCAACTTATGCTTCTTCTTAACGAGAATGCATTAACATTAACACGAGGTGTCACTGTTTCGACTGATATTGTTTAATAGTTTGATTGGTCAAGCAATATGAAGCTTAAGAGTTCATTTGGTAGTCTTTAATATATATGACGACTACCTAACATTCCAAACAACATCTATTTGACCACAACTATTAAAGAGCAATACAATTTCGGGCATATGACAAAATATTCACATAGGATTCAGTTTGGGTAGGACAAAAACATAATAACGCCTGTAGATTTTTTCCATAACTACCCGATTTCAATTTTAATGGTCTATTTTCATTTGTATGTTCTTTTTATTTTATCAATGAAAATATCTCTCAGCCCTTCCCCCGAAAAGTACAAACCTTACCAGGAAACAGGGTTTGGGATAAGGTCCTAGCCTCGTGTAAAAATGTCGAAAAAAACCAACTTGGACATGTTTGGCCATGTAGCCAAGTTTATAACCAGACTGTTATTTATCGAAAGATTTCTCCCCCACACTATAATAGAAAATTTAGCTTAAGGTCTCACTGGATAGTTTCGTATTTTGACATCCCCCTAATGTGTAAGTTAGAAGGCATGAGCTTAATTATCACAACCCTAGCATTTATAAATTCACACACAATCTAAATATGTAATGTGGTTTTCATTTACATTTAGTTAGACTTGAAAATGGGTTGGCTTGTTGGTTACTTCCTGTCACAGTTAGAACTAGCATTTGAGATCAAGTGCGTAGCTTTGACTACAAATGAGCAGCCAACTTGGCTTACGTATTTACACGTGTCTGCATCAGAGGTAAATATCTAAAATCTAGATGGTTGACGGGTGATGAAAGGTACGTTAATTTGTTTTAGTACTACTGAACTTTAAAGATGAATAAGGTACATACTGATTCTTTTAGCTGCCTTGTCACATGGGATATGTTCAAAATAGCTCTTTCCTGTCAAAAATGAATGTAAAAGAGGGGTTGGTGGTAAACTGGCGTTAATTCCTTATACAACTGGTGGCATAAAAGCCACCAGTTGTATAAGGAATTAACGTTAATACCTCAGTCAGAATCTTACAAGCATCCTTTTAACAGAAATCATTAATTAGTTTTTATTTGTATCTCTAATGTAATATTATTATCATTGTTTCTGCAATAGGTCATAATCGGATGAAAATTTGCCACAAAAAAACTGTCCAGTGAGATATAAGTCAATAGGCAAGTACCTGTCTCTGAGAGGTGTTGTCATCCGTGCCTTCTGTATAAGTCTGACGGATAAGAGCATTTGTTTAAATGAAGATAATTTAGAACATGAAAGATAGATCAAATTCAAAATTGGGAATTTGTATCTTGATCCTTGGCGAAAAGAATATCTGTAAGAGCTATATTCTTTACACTGAAAAAAGAATTTAACCAAACAATTATTGAATTTAATTGTTTGAATTATGTTTCCATCCTTTTTGCAAGTTACCGGTGAATTCGTTTCCATAACCTCGGTGAAATGTTCTCACTTCAAAATTGATAGTGTCTCAATGCAGTGATTATAAAGCATGGCTGTATTGATATATCTTATGGAAACTGTTTTGATGAAGGAAAAAATAATTCTGAAAGAAAAAAAAAACATTAGTGAACATGTACTACCATTGCAGCGGGAGGTGGAGCAGGAATAACAGCAGTATTGTTATTTATTTAAATAACGGTATCTTAACATTGTCATAATAAAAAAAGACGATAGCTGTATCGTTATTTGTATTTTTTGATTTTTAGTTTTCGAGAACGACGTCTTTTGACTTAATGGCCAACATTCTAAACAATTCATGGATTACTGAGACCTCTCTTCAATTAAAGAGATAATAAGACACTTTTTCAAAGGAAATAGCCTACAGTATAGAGGTTGTAAAATATATGTGAGGTTTAGAATATTTTTGACACAAAAAGAATTTGATAAACACTTTGATGTAACTGCTAGTTGTTTTCGCTCATGTCATAGTAGCTATTAATAGGTAAGTTGAATTTTCGTTTGTTATTTATTATTGTCTGTGATGCTAAATGAATTTAAGAAAAAGCAACTGAAATCTGCAATTAATTTAAAAATATTGTTTTAAAGAATTTATCGTACTGACAAAACTTTCATACAAAAATCTACGTATTCACGCCTTTTCTTTTGAAAATTATGATGAGGACGCTGGTGTTTTTTTAAAAATTTTGTTGTTTATTTCGTCTTTTTCTTGTCTTATATCATAATTTATGCCAATATATTTACATACATTTGCATAGGTCTCTTGTATGTGTTTTAAAAAAGAAATAATAAAGCAATGCCAAATCAAAAACAAAACAAAATTGCCTGATTACTCCAGTGCAAGATCTAAAACACTCATGCTATTTCCAGGACATAATCTGCCCATTCTAAAATTCTCTTCCGTGTGGGCTTGTAAATTCGCACAGGTACATGGTTGAGATATGGAACATATTTTGTTCCTTTTCGGTCAGTTAAGGAACAGTTGGTTTCCGGTCAATAATTATATGTTAATTGTTTCTGGACATAAAGACCATTAAGTTTAGAATACTTCAAATTTAAATGTGATCGGTAACAAAATCCTTTCAGTAGAGCTTTTAGAATAATGTATTCGTAGTACTGGATGAAAATGAACCATATTCTGACGTTTATAATTATTTATTTCCCATCAATCTCCATCGACTATTATTTTTTTGTCATTTTGGATGTTTCAGAATTCCAATATCGACGATCTTAATAAGAATGTCTCTTCTAGCCATTTTCACCACCATTGTTTGTGTGGAATACCTATTGTCCGACAAGTGTGAATTAGAGTGCTCAAAGCGAAAATCGAAGATAGGGAACTGTTTTTAAATGAATAGCGAATAAATATGTCATGGTATCAAATTCTCTTTCTATATGGGACAAATTGCAGTGGGATGGGCACTTCTTTTACACGAGGACTTAGAGGAAATATTTGCGCTTATCCTATAAAATAGAGCAGGTTTGATTTGTACACATTGGCAATCAATAAATATTAGTCCTCATATTAACTGCAAAAATATAAAATTGTCAATTGTAACTTTTCGTTATGACTTGTAGATCAGATTTTAAGACAGATAAGTTTTTCATTTTTGAGTTAAAACAGCAAAAATATGAGAAACATTTTGTCCTCAAAATCTCGGTCAATGCCGACTGGAGTTTTACAATACCAATTTTCATTGATAGAAAATATCGTTATTGATCTATATTCGTTACCAATGAAATAATTACAAAAAATAATGAGATAATTTAAAAACAAATCCATCTATCCACATCATCCATCCATCCATCCATCCATCCATCCATCCATCCATCCATCCATCCATCCATCCATCCATCCATCCATCCATCCATCCATCCATCCATCCATCCATCCATCCATCCATCCATCCATCATCCATCCATCTCCCACTATTGAGACAACAAGCAACATTTCTTTCCAAACATTTGTAAGCTGAATGTTCACTTTATAGACTTATTGTCACTTTAATGGCTGACCACACACTTTATACATTCCTTTCTGCGTCAGTCACTTCTACGTCTGCTTTAAGAAAACGGGGCCTCTTACAGATTTTCATGGGGCGTAATTGTAATTGATTTTAACATGTCGACCTACATGACGGCCATGATTCTTTAGATTGTACAATTATTAAATTAGAAAGACAGTTACGTTTTGGGGACAGATTTCTTTTATTCAACATCATTTGCATAAGTGATACAATTTTCTAATCATTTTTTTTTTGTTTTGTTTCAAAATAAATTTGATTTTTAATTGTAAGTACGAAACGTATAAATGTCTTCATTCTGGGCCTTTTCTTAAATGATCACCTTATTACAAGTATCCAGTTCCTTTATGCGGACTGTTAAAAAACTGACGAAAAAATAAAATTATAATTTGCACGCTCCTTTTTTCTTTATATTTTTTATACATGTAGTCTATCATATTGATGTTTCCACATAGTTGATATAGTTCCAAATTTACTTTGTGGCAATTGAATAAAAACAGAGGATGTGGTTATGTTGATTAAAACGCACACAGTGGCACGAATGAGACCTGCCACTTATGTTATGGATAAGTACATTTTGAGGTCGGTGTCAACAACTTTTAAGGTCATATTCAGATAGTTATGAATAAAATAGTCATCTTAATTTAGTTCGATTTGTGATTTCAGCTCTGTTTCCTCAAGGTCTGAACAAGCAAAACATTTCTTCTTTGTTTTTGAACAAAAGAAAAATGTATTTTTTTTTATTAAAATATTAATTCTACCCACTAGTATCATTCTTCTACAGAATCCAGGGATGACACTTTCCGTTCTGTTTGGTGTCTATTTATAATTCTCTATAATTAATCCTATATACCTTGATTTCTTTCATAGGAATCCAGAATGATTGTGTAGATAAAAATTAATTGCTAAGTCGTCATGCGAGTGTCTGCTACCCACAAATGTCACCCGATTCATTCAGATCATTTGTTGTTGATGCGTGCTTAGACGTGACGGAATATGTACTGGTGTGTACAGGCAAGGCAATGAGTGCCGTTTACCAGCGGACCTAGGTTTGAATCTTCATAGAGTACGAAATTAAAAATTTATAATCTGTAGGATAGTATTGTATGTATTCAAATATTACATCTGCCCACTATTATCAAGCAGTGATATAAAAGATGCTTACAGGTCTATGTTACTACATGGAGCACCGACTGTATTATGTCGTGACATTGATGGGATAAAAGTTGGTCACAGATCCATGTTACTACATGGAACATTGAATGCATTATGTCGTGACAGGGATGGGTTAAAGGATGGTCACAGATCCATGTTACTACATGGAGCATTGAATGCATTATGTCGTGGCAGGGATGGCCACGGATCCATGTTACTACATGGAGAATCGAATGCATTATGTCGTGACAGGGATGGTCACAGATCCATGATACTACATGGAGACTACATGGAGAATCGAATGCCTTACGTCGTGACATTAATGGGTTAAATGCTGGTCACAAATCCATGTTACTACATGGAGCATTGAATGCATTATGTCATTACAGGGATGCGCTAAAGGATGGTCACAGATCAATGTTACTACGTTGAGAATCGAATGCAATATGTCGAGACAGGGATTGTCACAGATCCATGTTAGAACATGGTTAATCGAATGCATTATGTCGTGACAGGGATGGTCACAGATCCATGATACTACATGGAGACTACATGGAGAATCGAATGCCTTACGTCGTGACATTAATGGGTTAAATGCTGGTCACAAATCCATGTTACTACATGGAGCATTGAATGCATTATGTCATTACAGGGATGCGCTAAAGGATGGTCACAGATCAATGTTACTACGTTGAGAATCGAATGCAATATGTCGAGACAGGGATTGTCACAGATCCATGTTAGAACATGGTTAATCGGATGCATTATGTCTTGACAGGGATGGCCACAGATCCAGGTTACTACATGGAGCATTGAATGCATTATGTCGTGACAGGGATGGTCACAGATACATGTTACTACATGGAGAATCGGATGCATTATATTGTGACATTGATGGGTTAAATGATGGTCACATATCCATGTTACTACATGGAGAATCGAATGCATTATGTCGTGACAGTTGGGATAAAGGATAGAACCTTACTACTACACTGAGCATTGAATGCATTATATCGTGACAGTGATGGGACAAGGGATGAAAATAGATATTAAGTTACTTCTATTTGATTTAAATTTTCCTATTAAAATAATGCAAAATAACATAGGTAAATGCTAGAGTTAAGTCCAGCTCCAACATCTGTTGCTGCATTGTCAATTAGGCCTAACTAGACAACACTTGGAAACGAAATCAAAATGTTATTAAAGGGTTCATGGATCTTTACACTTGGAAACAGTAACTATTCTAACGCAACTCACATTTGCACCAGCGTACACTGATGCTCCTTTTGTGGAGATTCAATGCTTGAGGGACGGTTGAAAAAAAAAGAGAGCGTCCCTTTCACATTCGTAATATACTGAAAACATCCTAGATTTGGAATGAAATATAGTAGTGTGATTGGTACAACTGGCAAACATAGCATGGGCCTTGCAAAACTGTTCATTAAATTCGCATGCTTGGTCGCACCTGCTTGTTTACGACCAAATGTCTTGCCACGCATATTTTGCAAGGTAGTATGTGTTTATCTCTTGTATCTTACGTTTATGACGACCAAGTGCATCGATTGGTCGAATTTATATAAATAGAAACATACTACTAAACACAAGAATAATTCAAAATAAGCAATTGTACAAAAAGTAATCTTATCATGGACAAACGTGAATAAAAATAATTCCATTATTACATATATCTCTTATCTAATCAATTGGACTGAAGCTAAAAAAAAATATATCGAGTACTTCTGGATTCTCTAGCTGCCTTCTGTCGCTGTTATATATGAGTATATCATATGTTCATATACAGCCATTCATTCATGCTTTCATCTCATTCATTTCTGAAACCCGATTAAGTTAAAATGCTGTTTAGTAGAAATACGTAATTGAATTTAAATATAAACCATTTCTTTATAAAGTTATTTGAATGGATTTATATAGGTTGCTTTTGATATGGTAGGTGCGTGTGGGTACTCGTTTATTTGAAGCTAATGGTTATTTGCTTCGCCATTTTACAAAAAGAAAATAATAATAGAAACTCAGATTGGTAGCATTTGAATTAAACAAGCATATTTAATGTATCGGTGTATATGTAAATTAAAATAAATGTATGTGGTCGTTTCGACTTGCATACACATGTCAAGCCCGTTAAGTCAATTAAACCAATTAGATCAATTAAATCTAAACTCTAATCGATATTTTACATAAAAAATACGAATTCATTTCACAGCTATATTTTGCCTCTTTACTTTTTCTAAGATTAAAATATATATGTACACATAAAGATTTATTTTATCTACTTTCACTTTTCACACTAATGGGACAGTCGTTTATTTTATTGCTGAGATCAAAAGAAGAGGGGAAAAATTCAAAATCAATTTGTTTAAATGCTCTCTTTATATATTGAAAGATGGTCTATGATTTACAAGCGCCTTTATAAATGCGGTGGAAATAGTCCATTTTCTCTTCGTACGTGTGTGTTTCAGATATAAATTAAAATAGGCCAATTTATGTTAGTTCCATTATATTAAAGACAACCGTGATATTTGAAAAAAGCAATGAACTTAATTATGTTGTTGAATAAAAAACAAACAAACAAACAAATCAAACTATTAAGCATGTATCTTGATCGCGCCCTATCAAGGACGAATCATTATCTTCTTCACGGTAAGCCTTTGATAGGTGTTCCATTACAGATAGATCAAGATATACAGTACACATGATATGTATGTATGTATGTATGTATGTATGTATGTATGTATGTATGTATGTATGTATGTATGTATGTATGTATGTATGTATGTATGTATGTATGTATGTATGTATGTATGTATGTATGTATGTATGTATGTATGTATGTATGTATGTATGTATGTAGGTAGGTATGTAGGTAGGTAGGTAGGTAGGTAGGTAGGTAGGTAGGTAGGTAGGTATGACTGATTTTCTTCATTTCCTCTTCAAAAGAGATTTTATTCAGTTATTTTACATTATTACACTATAAAGATAGGAACACAGCTTGACATTAATGGATTTGCAACACATTAAATCTGTAGTATATATCTACAAAAGCCGAAAAACACAATGCCTAAACACATGCGTGAGATCACTGCAAGCGAAGCATATAAGCAACGGAGATTAAGAGAGGATATATAGAAAAAAAATTCGAATTAATACATTTGACTGGAACGATTTAAAATGATTATCACATTGGCTATCACTTGGAAAACGTATGAATATTTTTATGATTGGAATGAAATGAGTTCATTTCCCTATTATGCTGAACAACCATAATATCAGATATCGTTTTCAAGTTCAGTTGCTCTTCTGTACAATGAAAATATTCCATATATATATATATATATATATATATATATATATATATATATATATATATATATATATATATATATATATATATATATATATAGTTCAGTTGCTCTTCTGTACATTGTAACTATTCCATATATATATATATATATATATATATATATATATATATATATATATATATATATATATATATATATATATATATATATATATATATATATATATATATATAGTTGACAATTTCTCTTGTTATCTCCTAAACTACCATTCATATGCAACATAATAAAAAATAGGTTACATTATCATCTACAGCGTCGCGTGTTTCAATCCAGAGCTAAAATGAAAAGAGTTGGCTTCACGGGATTTTTTTCTGTCTGTGTCTTGCAGTGAAGCATTATTATCGGTTTCGGTTTGGTTTGGTGCTTTTCGCCACAAACACACAATTAAACACTACATCCGATGATAGGATTCGAACCCGTACAATATATGTCGCGAGTTGAGCACGCCAGCCACTGAGCCAGAGCATTCCCGTCAATACTTTAGGGATAATGAGTAGATTCAGGTACAGAATAAACAGCTTCATAGCTATAATGCAAAATTCTTCATCTGTGAAAGTTTTCCTATTTTGTTTCTTCTTTTCTTCCTTCAAACTTTAATGAGATATTTTAACGATATTTAAAATTAAAACTGTCCCGTGAAACCGTACATTATGGCTGCTATTAAATCTTTGTCATTTGTAATATTGTCTTCAAAAGTAGAGACTTTGTTTTCATTTGTTGAGTATAAGTTCTCTATATTTCTAGGATGTAAAGATTTAATGCGGTATTCAAACTGAATGCTATTGTTGAATGATACATATCGAATTTTTAATGAGCAACTTTCTTTTTATCCTTAAAATTGTAAATCCAAAGTTACACTTCTTGTAGAATCACATTTTTGTTAGGGCATACATTTTTCATGATTTTACAAAATGTCATATTATCATGTGTACTTAAATCTGATTCGTCAATGTGTTTCTAACTGGGAGAAGGCTCCTACTTTTTTACATGTGTATTCTTTTATGATGGATGTTTACATTACTTGATTGCGGTAACCAATGTTGAGATTTCATAAACGTTTGTGCACCACTACAAGATAAAGCAAATTAATAGTATTTTCTTTTCAGACTTTCGGTGGACTATGAATACGTCGTTCATCTCAGTAGTATGGCACTGATCTTACCCAGTTATATGAGAGTTCTCTATGACAAGTAACAAATACTGGTTTTAAACCTTTCCACGTGCATTGTGGCGATATAAACTTTCATCTTTAAGATTCAATAAGTTTATTTGTAAATAATTTCAAAATTCATGACTCATGCCTTCAAAACAGCAAAGACGATACTTCAGTTGCTATAAATCAAATATGCACACTTACATATATTAATAGTTTTTCAAAAGCTGCACTCCAGATTTTTAAAGTCTCAGAGTTTTTTTCACCCTTAAATTTTCTTTTGAATAAACAAGCATGTGTAAAAAAATTTTGAGCGCAAATAGATGATCGTTCAAGAAACAGATGACTAATATTCGTTTTCTTGTTTTCTTTCTCTCTTTTACATATTTGCCACTAAATCGGCTATGTCACTTATTTATTTATTTATTTATTTATTTATTTATTTATTTATTTATTTATTTATTTATTTAATGGTTTGGGATCGCTACCGAAAATGCAGTTTCTACTCTTCTGTTCAAAGACTTTAAGAAGGGACGGAGATTGGGCCCGTTGGACATATAGCAATTTCGCATCTATTTTTCTGTTGGACCTATTGAAATTCAGCATCTATTTCTCTGTTGGACCTATTGAAATTCAGCATCTATTTCTCTGCTGGACCTATTTCAAGTTATCATCTGTTTTCATTTTGGACGTATTGCAAGTTAGCATCTATTACGTGATCTTGTACAATGTTACATGCGAAAGTGGAAAACGCTTTAACATAACGGGTGACGAGATATCCATCGATTATTTTCATACCGATTTGAACAGAGAATGTATGTAAATTGTACAATATTAGTTATGTTATTGTGGGACATTTGCAATATTATTTACAATATAGTGGGATCCGTGTAATGTCAGTCATATTATGGTGGATCTCGTGCAATATTAGTTACGTTATAGCCGGACTTGTGCAATATTAGATACATTAGAGTGGAACTTGTGCAATATTAGTTACATTATAGGGGTACTCGTGCTATATTAGTTACACTATTGAGAGTCTCATGCAATATTAGTTACATTATAGTGCGACTAGTGTAATTAATGCATAATATTGAATATTGCAAACTGAAGGAAACAATATTCTTATTAACAGTCTGTAAAATAGACATTTGATATATACAATTTAATGAATATATATATATATATATATATATATATATATATATATATATATATATATATATATATATATATCAAATAAATATATATCAATATGTAGTTACGTATCTTTTTGCAATGATATATCAATAGATTGGTTGAAATTTCAATTATATGCCAAGGATATCACAAACAAATAGAATATATTTCCTTTCTTCCTGCGATCCCAGCAAAAAGTTGCAGTCTATAGGAACACGTTTTCTCTTTCTGGATGGGTCTTATTGGAGCATTTTGGGTTTATTTATACCTTTTTATTTCATAATAAAACTTGAATATAAATATTTATTAAGATTTTACTTCACCTATTTAAAAATGCTAATGACATACTTGATATATGTTTACACAAGAAAAGTGTAAAGAAAAATGTTGAGTATCATTTATTCCAGGCCAATGCGTAGTTTTTATTTAATTCGAGATCATAGATACGAAAGTGCAGTCTATCAAAGAAATCAAAGCAGAGTTTAGATTAAATAGGAACAAAACTATACTTTATCTTCTTAGAAATTTTTTGTAATGCAGCATAATTCGTCGCTCTAGTACTTTAAAACAGTTTAAAATAGTGTAGATCGATATAAAATAGAGTACAATAACATCGTTATTTACTTATGCAGTTAAGGTTATGAAAAGGCAGTTGACCTTGTCATGAATGTTATGGTTTAACAGTCCACACCAGCGTATGAAACGAAAACAATGTTCAGTTGATCAGTAATCATTCTCTCTCTCTCTCTCTCTCTCTCTCTCTCTCTCTCTCTCTCTCTCTCTCTCTCTCTCTCTCTCTCTCTCTCTCTCTCTCTCTCTCTCTCCTTGTATGTGTGTGTGTTTGGATATTTAACATACCTTTAACAATGTTTCAGTGATATCGCTACGATGTCTGCAGTGTGGCAGTTGATGGCAAAGTCTAGCACTGGTTGGGAACCATGAGGCATCATGTCCAACCCAGTCCTTATTATCCTGACACCAGGCCGGCCAGTACTAACACTAACTTCTTAAAGCTGAGTAAAAAAATTTAAGTTGTAATCCAGGTAATGGTGGTAACGAATGGAAGAGTAACCATGAAAATATAGAGATATCACATTTGGTATGTAAGTAAGTAAGTAAGTAAGTAAGTAAGTAAGTAAGTATGTATGTATGTATGTATGTATGTATGTATGTATGTATGTATGTATGTATGTATGTATGTATGTATGTATGTATGTATGTATGTATGTATGTATGTATGTATGTATGTATGTATGTATGTATGTATGTATGTATGTATGTATGTATGTATGTATGTATAAGTGTGTGTATGTATGTATGTATGTATGTATGTATGTATGTATGTATGTATGTATGTATGTATGTATGTATGTATGTATCTATGTATCTATGTATCTATGTATGTATGTATGTATGTATGTATGTATGTATGTATGTATGTATGTATGTATGTATGTATGTATGTATGTATGTATGTATGTATGTGAGAACGATTCTTGTACAGTTAAGGAGTTTGGTATTATTTCAGCATTTTTGGCAGAGTATAGACAACTGGCAAATAACGCCGATTCTGTCTGTTAATACTACTACTACTACTACTACTACTACTACTACTACTACTACTACTAATAATAATAATAATAATAATAATAATAATAATAATAGTAATAATAATAATAATAATAATAATAATAATAATAATAATAATAATAATAATAATAATAATAATAATAATAGTAATAATAATAATAATAAATTCAACCAAATCTTTTAAAGCTTTTATATTCATAATACTTATAAATCAATTTAAGAATGATATTTTAAAATCCAAGATCATTGACTGCTTGTCACGATTTTTCTAATTCAAATCCAAATCTGCTGAGCTGGAAGGTTAAATCTCTTATTTCTTTAGTCGGCATACTATCTATATATTACAAGATCTCTTTTGTACATTTGACGCAAATTATTGTAAAGGAGCAAAGTGGATTACTGTTTAATGGGATGAGTGTTTTGCAGTGCCTTTTTAACGATCACACTACTCTTGCAACAATACATATTTATATGTGCATTATATTTATATCAGATCTTTATCTTCTATAGAAAATCAGTATAATTTAATCATCCTATTTCTAAGGTGTGCTTATGGGTAAGATTGTTTGACATTAAAATATATTAAGTACATACATGAAAATATTAACCAGGATTATAGGAGTTGTGAAGATTATTGAGAAGAGTTTTCTATATTGAATAAGTCTCATTATGTATAATTAGTTGTACCTGTAACTCAAAAGAATAGCCATAGCTACAGCAATACCGCATGTAGATCCTAGTATACCTTGAGTCTTGATCTAAGAGCGGAACGGAAAATAATTTTCTTCGTTGGGACAATAGCAGTTTGGTTACAGCTAACATAAAAACGCAACAAAATACACTTTACACACGTGCGTCTGTATGTGTTCATGTTATATATATATATATATATATATATATATATATATATATATATATATATATATATATATATATATATATATATATATATATATATATATATATCCAGTTAAAATAGATTGAATTATAAAAATTGTTTCACACACACATGCACACATACGCACACACGTACACACTCGCGTCTGCGCGTGTGCTGGTAGCTTTCCATAATAGCTTGACAAAAAATAAAATAATATTAACGAAAATAATAATTACGGCATAATGATAATTTCTATGTCTTTATCATGCCAAGCATTATAAAATGATTTTTAGGCATGTATGTATTTAGCACATTTTTTTTGTTTGTTTTTAATAGTAATTCAAGGTTGAGGATATTGGTATGCCCACCAGTGCCATAATGAAACAGAAAAATAAAAATGTGCTGTTAATATTGCCAGTACACCTGTCACAAATGGCAATATTTTGCAAAAATCGGCATGAGATTGCGTTTGTTCGCAAAGGTACTGAAAATATTTTTAATACTTTTGCAAATATTCGCAATTTTATTAAACTGTATTATACAGAATTGACATACTTACATAAATGAATTTTCTCAAACTACCAATCATGGACAGTTTAAAATCTTATTTAACGTAGGAAGTCATTTGGACATTTGTATACGAGTTTTCCTGGGTCAGTCACTTGCTAAAGTAGATATCTACTCATATACGTCATGTTAAAAAAGGTTAACAGTTAGGAATTGAAAGAGTTGTGAGATACAGACCAAATTCTTGAAGATTTGTTTCATTTCCGTTGTGAAGTCCCTCAATATGCAAATTTTATAGTAAATTTATGTCATTTTTGTAGACCGTCTATGTGCAAACTTTTGGATACCGTTTAGATGCAGATCTTGCAGTACTTATATATGCAAAATTTGTAGTCCTTCTATATGCAACTTTTGTAGTCCTTCTATGTGTAAATTTTGAAGTATGTCTATATGTAAATTGTTTAATCCTTTTATATGTTTTTGTTGTCCTTTATGTGAAAATTTTGTTAGTCCCTCTGTATGCAAATTTTGTAGTCCTTCTATATGCAACTTTATATGTACAAATTGAGTAGTCCTTTCTTTATGCAAATTGTTTATTTCTTCTACATGCAAATTGTGTTGTTCCTTCTATATGCAAATGTTGTTGTTCATTCTATATGCAAATTTAATATAATGTATCATATTGATAGAGAGATACACGTCAATGCCGTTTGTGGTTTATTTTACAAAAATATGATAACATATGATAACATTTTTCTCTAATATATAATAACTGTATGCTTTCGCTATGCATTCGAACATGCAAGCTGCTAAATAATTAATGACATTTTGTATTGCTGTTGGCGCTGTAAAAATACTCTGAGATGGCGAAGGAGGTACCTGAATTATTGTACTTTGCATACATGTGAAAATCTATTGAGACTTTATTTAACAAGTACTTGCGTACATTACGTAGCATTTTCACCTAACGTTTTAAAGTTTATTAGATTTAGTACATACAGTTCATTCATGCTACTAAAACTCCATTCATGAATGTATCCTTTTTGATGTTCCTAGCTACTAAAAACCCATTCATGTATGTATCCTTTTTGATGTTCCTAGCTACTAAAATCCCATTCATGTATGTATCCTTTTTGATGTTCCTAGCTACTAAAATCCCATTCATGTATGTATCCTTTTTGATGTTCCTAGCTACTAAAAACCCATTCATGTATGTATCCTTTTTGATGTTCCTAGCTACTAAAATCCCATTCATGTATGTATCCTTTTTGATGTTCCTAGCTACTAAAATCCCATTCATGTATGTATCCTTTTTGATGTTCCTAGCTACTAAAAACCCATTCATGTATGTATCCTTTTTATGTTTCTTGCTACTAAAACCCATTCATGTATGTATCCTTTTTGATGTTCCTAGCTACTAAAACCCATTCATATATGTATCCTTTTTATGTTTCTTGCTACTTAAAACCCATTCATTAATGTATTCTATTTTGCTACTTAAAACCCATACTTATTATCTTGGTCACGTATCATGTAAAAACACGCACGCTTACAACTTATACAAATCAACTTTGCCATATGTTCATGTAATAACACGCACGCTTAAAACTTATACCAATCAACTTTGCCAAATGTTCATGTAATAACACGCACGCTTAAAACTTATACTAATCAACTTGGTCATATGTTCATGTAATAACACGCACGCTTAAAACTTATACTAATCAACTTTGCCATATGTTCATGAAATAAAATGTACGATTAAACCCATGCTAATCAACTTTGCCATGGGTCATGGAATAACATGACGCTTCTCTGGATATTTATTTTCCCGACTCTGTTTAAGAACCGTTATAATAATATTGTTATGCTTCCGTCCGTACTTTCTTTCATCCGCCAGTGCGTGACCACAGCTGGTAAACCACCCAGTTCAGTTTCAGAAAACTTTGTAGTTATCTGGTCATCTTGGTAACTGTCTGCGTTAGTGGTGTCAGTGCCATTCTTGTGCCCGACTACCGCTACCGTTGGATTCATGGAAGAGGATCAAAAGTGAAATATACAAACATGGAATTGCAATGACATTTCATATATTTTGCAACTAAACTATATATGCAGTCACTTCAGGTAGACGCATCATACAGTGACAGATTTTGCATTAATAATTACGAGGGATTGTTGGTAATATGTATGAGAATGTTGGGATGTTTTGAACATGCAATAGAAATGGCGTTTCTTTGCGGTTTCTTGAATTGTGTTTCAAATGACGTTTTATAGTCATTTCATATAAATATATTCGTATGAGACATCTGCAGTCCTGACATGTAAATACGTGTCTAAACATACCGGGATATGTAAAAACAAATGTAACACCTTTGTTCATTACGAAGAATACCGACGTTTGAAACTGTATTACATGCTGGAGAAAAATATCATTTTACACAAAATTTGCTTTTCAGCGTAAAGATACTTTTCAAATTAGTGGTAATGAAAATAGTTTTTTTTAACCAAGTACTACATTACTAGCTTGTTGCTTATCTAACTTGATTAGGCAGGAATGATTAACGTCTGGCGTGGTCATTTTTAATAAAAGAAATACCAATGTGATGGTGTTCGTTATTCTGGACACTTATTATTATATATTACAAAATACATACTAGTTCATTTTAATAGGAATGGAATACTTTTAAGGAATGACGCACACAGGTAACTTGATATTATAATAATTGAAGCATAACTGCATTCTATCAAGTTGTATACATTCATTCTTCTCGTCACATCAGCCATTGGCTGCTTTTGTTCATGGTAAATTTACATATTTATATTATTCAATTTTTATTAAAAATATTCTTACCAGGTAATTTACATCCTGGTAATGTGCATTAGCTTTTAGCAAGAAGACACGCTTCTCATGCCCTTAGTGTTTTCTTTAATGGAATTTATATATAAAACGTTAAAGCAAAAAAAAACAAGCAAGGAAACAAATAGAAGATGGGAAGAATATTCGAGATATATTAAAAGACGTTAAAATATTTTAGAACACACCATGAACGATGCATTTTAAATATATTTATATTTTAATATGCTTCTCCTCCCCCAAGACCCTTTTTGCTGGTTTTGTTTGTGTAGTGTTTTGTTTTGTTGATTCTTTTGTACACGTGATAGTTGTTGAATAGTACAGTAGTGACGAAGTCGCAGCTTGTTGCATACTATGCAAATACATTCATAAGTCCAGCAGGTAGTAGAGAGTTTCAGACGAAACCATCTGCAAAATAACTAATTTGATGTAAAAAGAAATTGATATCATGTTTATTGAAATATACTCTGTCTCCCCTGATATTTTATGCAATAAACATATCTAAATCGAACCATCAACATAGAAAACAAAATACATGTCTGATATGTTTATTGAGCACAGTAAACTGGTATTTTTAATCGAAAAAATATAATTCGCTCTTATCAATCAACCGAAAATTAGTTGCTGTATTGACAATAATTGGGGCGGTATGAACATGCCACTCTGAGTATTCTGCTTTTATTGTAAAATAGCTATAATTCAACTCATGACGAAAGACCTTGGCTGGTAATACGTATTAAAATAAATTCATTTTATATTGCGTCGTTTATATTGGCTGAGTTCTATTCAATGCAAGTATTTGTTTGTAAAAGTACTTGTTGTCCGGTGCACATTTTTCCTCGGTACATGTTGTGTATTCTCACGTGAAAGTGAGGTCAAAGTTCAAACGGCATAGACTCAGATCTGTCGTCACGTAATGGACGGACTGGTTATGCCTTTTTTGTAGCTTGCTAAAACTGACCAGGAGAACGAAAAATATAGTCCCTTACCTGCCTGCACACTTTGCAGCGGCAGATAACGATTCTGCGTATACCCGATTATATACGGTATAATTAAATTTTTTGACGTGACATTTCTCTGATACAGAAATAATTAAAAGCTAATTTGAAAGTGGGAATAGCTCCTGCATTGTCCATGAAACATGAGAACACACTTTTCTAAATAATTTTTTAATTGATAGTTGGAAAGCATAAATACGTGTTCATGTATTTGTTTTCATTGAGTTCTATAAGTAAAATCAAAAATGTTCATTAAACAAACAAACGGGGTGAAATCATGAGCTTTAGTATATTTTGATGAAATTAAACAAGTTCTAAATATCTCTGTATGTAAGAATTAAAAGTTATGATTGTCTGACAACTTGGCGCCAAACTGCATTATATTTGTTAAAGAACGAATCAATAATTGTTCAAAATTGCTTAAAATAACTAAAATGAGTATACTTTTTTTTCATTAATGAAACATTAAACTTTAAAAAGTTATTTATATTGGTTCGTAGAAAGACTGCTTTCATATATTCAAGAGGCAACCGACTATCTCTACAAAGGACCAAAAAACAAACTTTCTAAAAAACACTCTCTCGTCACCCATGGATGTATGTCCCTTACACACCAACATCTCAGGCGCGGAAGGTATCACAACCTGCAAAACAGCATGGAATCGTCTTCATGGTTTATCCCCTCCAACGTTCTATTAGGTCAAAAAATTTAACACTACTTTGTATTCGACAACGAACACGTCCTGCAAATAAATCAGAATGCAGTAGGCATTAAAAAGGCACCTTCGTGTGCTAATATTTTCATGGGAAGATTGGAGCGTAAACTTCGCAACGGAGCACCCTTTAAACACCTAGTATGGCATAGATTCATAGACAACAAAGAATCGAAATGGACCGAAACACAGCGACAATTGCAAAATATGTTTTGAATTCGCTAATGACTATGACCTTACGATTAAATTCACGTTGAAATTATCAAATATGTCCAGTATCATTCTAGATACTTAATCTACCTTTCTGACTTCCACTAGTATCTACCCTGGACCACCACCCCTCCACAGAATTTAAAAAAAGATCTCCCTTACATGCTCTAATCCTGCAAAATTTGAAAAGAGAATAGAAGACCTCAGGGGGCACCTTAGAAGGAGAGGATACAGACGGAGTTATATTGAAGAGGCTATTAACCTATTAACAAAACTAGACTCCTGGATTGGGAAACCCTCCCGAAATATAAAACTAAGGAAACCAACAAGTGTGTCCTTTTCGTGCTAACGTTCCACCCCGTTGTCCCAAACATACAACAGATCATACGCAAGCACTGGCACCATACTGAATCGTGTGAACGCCGCCAGAGCATATTTCAAGAAGTCCCAATGTGTTGCGTACTGTAGACCGGAAAAGAAAAATGTATAGTTTTGTTTGCTTCCTTTACTCAATTCGCATCCAGGAAATGTACATATATTGAGACATAATGGTGCTTATAAATTAATATATATATATATATATATATATATATATATATATATATATATATATATATATATATATATATATATATATATATATATATATATATATATGAAATTTCCTGAAACAAATTAAAGATGGGTATTAATAGTATCTTAAAATGAAATTACTAAGTTAAGAAAAATGATGGCGACGGATTAGTTACTTAGATATACATGAAAATAGAAAACACAAAATGACACATATTGCTTTTGTACGTCCTAATTATCTGGTCCTAAATTTTTGATAGAGTGAAAGAAATAAATGAATAGTTTAACAATCCAATTTTAATGTTGTGTGGTAAGTTTAGTTTAATTTTGGTTTCGAAGGGTATATAAATGTTGATAACCCAAAATTAGAGAAAGAATAACTAAACTCATTGATACTCGTTAAACTCATTAATTCATTGATAGTCATAACTGATGGTCATCAAGACCTCATTAAACTCATTAATGGTCATGATTAGCTCATTAAACTCATAGATGGTGATCATGACCTCATTAAACTCATTAATGGTCATCATGAGCTCATTAAACACAGTAATGATCATCAAGACCTCATTAAACTCATTAATGGTCATGATTAACTCATTAAACTCATGGATGGTGATTATGACCTCATTAAACTCATTGATGGTCATAATAATCTCAATAAACTCATTAACAGTCATCACGATCTCTTTAAAAACAGTAATGGTCATTATTAACTCACAAAACTCATCAATGGTCATAATGATCTCATTAAACTCAGTAATGGTCATCATGATCTCATTAAACTCATTAGTGGTCAAATGATCTCATTAAACTCATTAATGGTCATCATGTACTCATTAAACTCATTGAAGGGCATGCACGCACCCCCACCCCTTGCATACATACGTACGCACACACACACACACACATATATATATATATATATATATATATATATATATATATATATATATATATATATATATATATATATATATATATATATATATATATATATATATATATATATATATTCTGTACCTGCCACGGAACCCCTCCTCCTCCAGTCTCTTCTTTAAATTAGTTGTTCTACACTTATTCTATATTTCCTTTTCAAGTTTTCAATTTGGATGAAAATTTTTAAATTCCTTTATGTTATGTACTTTTAGTCGTTGCCACTTTTCGTGTACCTACTTCTGTATTTGTGGGGGGAGGGCTGTTGCTAAGTTGCGAGAACGTGTTTTCCTACCCCATGTGCTGTAATTATGGGGAATAATAGGTTTGACAGCAAACAGAGTACATCACATAATTGGTCTTGTAAAAAGCTGTATGAGCAAAGTAGGTGTAATTCAAAACAATCTATTATCGTTTCTATAAAGAAGGAGAAACTGTTCGACTTTGGGGGGGGATGTTTTTATATTAACGAGTTCAGATCACCCCGTTCTGAATATGTAAAATAACCCCGCAGGATTGCAAATTGATTCTTACCTTAACAAATTATTCTTGATGACACATCAAAAACTCAGAAGAACTAAACTGTAAAATTTTTGCACTAAACCTTACGTAGATGTCACAAGTAAAATAAAGGACAGATTTAATTTTAAAAAAAATTATATTGAAATTTAACAAATTTGCTATCTTTCTTAAGTCTCTATTGCAAAGAAAAATAATTTAATTTAAAAATTACACGATAAAATGGGTTAATTTAGTAGAATCTATCCTCACAACAGAAGCAATTTTACTTAGTTTAACCCACCAGGAATTGAATTGAGCTTAATTACCAGAAAGATTTCTCTCTTCATTAACCTTTCCCACGATGAACATATTCGATAAAAAAAAAAGAAAATAAATGAAAAAATACCCTCTCCAACCCCCCAATACAGTTCTTACATCTTTTCTTCTTTACTTACTACCTTCCTAAAACTATTTTTAAATACATTTTTGTCGTTGTATTCTTCAAATCTATTACACTATTACAGCCCAATCTCATGCATATAATCTGAAATACAAATGTGTACTCCTATTGGAATGTGTCTCCAATTCAAATGTGTACTCCTATTTAAATGTGTACTCCTATTCAGATGTATACTCCTATTAAATTGTGTTATCCTATTCAAATGTGTACTCCTATTCGAATGTGTCTCCGATTCAAATGTGTACTCCTATTTAAATGTGTACTCCTATTCAAATGTATGCTCCTATTAAATTGTGTTATCCTATTCAAATGTGTACTCCTATTCAAATGTATACTCTTATTCAAATGTGTACTCCTATTCAAATGTGTACTCCTATTCAATGGAATTTATTATTTTAGAATATATAGAAATATTTTGCAAAGCAGCGAAGAAACATGGTATGTATTTTGTTTATGAACAGAAGAAAGAACTGAAACTGTTTATTTTGATGAATAACAATGATATTTATATATTTTACTTGATGGCGGAGTTCAAATTGTTGAAATTGCGGTTATTTGCCGATAAATAAATTAGTTAATTTATATTCTTTCCAAAAAAGCATGGACGTTCATATGTTTGTACGTTTATAGTGTTACTCAACAATTACTGCATAAAGGACGCGTGCCCCTCGGACGAGTAGGAGATTGAATTTGTATTGAATAATGGTATTCAATACTAATATGAGTCTCACGTACTTGTAGTAGCGCCTATTTGATGTGATACCTCTAGTTCTTCATGCTCACTCCCTGCACGGACTATAGTCGCTTACGCAATCTCTTTTGAGACTTGTTAATTCTTAAATGTCAAGCTATTTAATTGATTGTATAAATGATGCCAATACAACTCCGCCTTTTTGTGCGATGGTTGCACTTCTTACTTAAATGTTGCGAAGAGGAAGAGGAGGAAAAGGACCGATGAGGGGCGTGCACGACTACTCCCTGAACGCCTGGCCGGTTGTATTAATGGATATACCCTGGTATCAATAGCGTGTACGCTACCAGTGCAATTAACCAAATTCAGTTAGCCTTAGAATGTTCTTACTTTTATTTAGTTTAGTTGGAATTTTGTATACATAGTTTATTTTTTATTTTTGAAAAAGTACCAATCAGTTGGATGTTAAACATCCTACATCTGCTAGTATCTCGCAATAGTTATAATATTCCGTTAATTTTGTCGGTGGAGTGAAAAGGACCAGGTTTAATTTACGGATAGAACTATTGTCGAAAGAGGTCATCAATAGCCAAAGGAAAAGTGAGGGGAAAGTGTTTGGGTTGATCTGTTGTAAGTTCTTCTATAAACTTGCCCTCTGGCTAGCATGAGTCTGATACTATTTATGGACTTATAATTTGGCTAGCATGAGTCTGATGCTCTTTATAAGCTTGTAATTTGGCTAGCAGGAGTGATGCTATTTATAGACTTGTAATTTGGCTAGCATGAGTCTGGTGCTATTTATAGACTTGTAATTTGGCTAGCCTAAGTCTGATGCTATTTATAGAGTTGCTTTTTGGCTAGCTTGAGTATTAGGCTATATAGTCCCTTCGTGTTTGTGTTTTATTAATAGTTTTTGGTTGTGTTTATATTTTGCCATGTTTATTAATTTGTGTTATGTACAATATTATGTTCTTTTAGTTCGGGATAGGTGATCCGATCATCTGGCATTCTTGGAAGTTATTTCATTGTGTGTGGTATCTGGGACAGGTGTTGTAGACGTAGTCAAGTGTTTCTGGTACAGGGCAGTGTGGACAGTTAATGGTTCGATTTGGTTAGACTTTGAGACATCTTCTAAAACTGTTGTTTAGTAATACTTTTTCCGTTTTTATCCTGTTAATTATTAAGATCGACCGTCTCCATTTTTGGGTGCTTTCATGTTTCTGGCTACCTATAGTTGGTATAGGTGCCTGTCCTTGTTGGTATTCTCCCAGAGGTGTTGCCATTTCTGATTTATGCTGTTTTGACCTGACTATATTGTTATTGGACGCTGTAGTTAAGAGGGTGTGTATCCTTGTTCAGGAGATTGCGCTTTAAGCGAGGTCCGCTTTGTCATCTCCGACCAGGTTGATGTGAGATGGTACCCATAAAAATTCCATGTTGTGGTGGTTTTCTTCAAGTTCCATTGTTTCTTCTAGCATATTTCCTCTGCTTTTTGATGTGCTGGTCTCCAGAGATTTTAATATGCTTAGTGAGTCTGTTATGTTGGCGTTCTGGTTTTGTTTTTGTTTTGTTTTATAATCCATTTTAATGCTTCACTGAGTGCCCAGAATACCTCGAAGACTTTCAGCAACACTGGCTTGTTGCCTAAGTTATCTCTTTCAGTTTTTCTTGATTTGATGGTGTCCCTTTATCCACACTGGTTTGTAGCATGTGGGTTCCACGTTCCGCACTGTATTTCTCGCCCTCCTGTGTTGATCACCCGTAGCTCGTTTTGGGTAACATTTTAGTTGTTTTCCCTCTTTTTGCTTTATCTTGCCTCTTTTCCCTCTTCAGGTGTAAATGGTGCCTTGGCTATATCCCACTTGCCCAGCTCTTTCCTTAACCGTTAGTCTTGAATTGGGTTTTCATGCACGGGTGGAAAAGGGTAGAAAAAAAAAAACAACAGAAAAATAAATAATAATGATTAAATGAGTATATATCACTACCATCTAACCTCTATCTGAGTGAGTTAGAGTCCAGACTCGGATCCCTTGGGTAAGTGAGAAAGTCTGCCAGTAGCTTCTCGTGGGTCGGTGGTTCTTCCCGGGGTTTTCCAGAGTTTTTCCTCCACCATCAATACAGGCCGCCATGTATATCCTATCTTGTGCTGAAAAATGGCGTTAAACCCTATTTCAACTGTTGTGTAGCTGCTAATAATATGGTATTCACCCAGAAACTCACCCTCTAAATTTAACAGTGACTAAAGAGCTACTCCTCTATCATAGACATACAATTATTAAATTTATGGAGAGAATTTAGAAAATGTATACACAAATATGTCTTCTCTTCTAAACTTAGAAAAATACCATAGCACCTGAAATAAATAAATTTAGCCCTATAATGTAGTCTTTGAATGAGTAACGAGTAGGAAACTGCATTTGTACGGTTATAGTGTAACTCAATTATCATTGTATAAAAGACATATACTCTTTAAACGAGTAGTAGCCTGCATTTGTATGGTTATAATTGTATTCAGTACTAGAGTATAAGGTCATATACTCCTTGAACGAGTAGTAGCCTGCATTTGTATGGTTATAATTGTATTCAGTACTAGAGTATAAGGTCATATACTCCTTGAACGAGTAGTAGCCTGCATTTGTATGGTTATAATTGTATTGAGTACTAGAGTATAAGGTCATATACTCCTTGAACGAGTAGTAGCCTGCATTTGTATGGTTATAATTGTATTCAGTACTAGAGTATAAGGTCATATACTCCTTGAACGAGTAGTAGCCTGCATTTGTATGGTTATAATTGTATTGAGTACTAGAGTATAAGGTCATATACTCCTTGAACGAGTAGTAGCCTGCATTTGTATGGTTATAATTGTATTGAGTACTAGAGTATAAGGTCATATACCCCTTGAACGAGTAGTTACCTGCATTTGTATGGTTATAATTGTATTGAGTACTAGAGTATAAGGTCATATACCCCTTGAACGAGTAGTAGCCTGCATTTGTATGGTTATAATTGTATTCAGTACTAGAGTATAAGGTCATATACTCCTTGAACGAGTAGTAGCCTGCATTTGTATGGTTATAATTGTATTCAGTAATCGGAGTAAAAAGGACATATTACTCCTTGAACGAGTAGTAGCCTGCATTTGTATGGTTATAATTGTATTCAGTACTAGAGTATAAGGTCATATACTCCTTGAACGAGTAGTAGCCTGCATTTGTATGGTTATAATTGTATTCAGTACTAGAGTATAAGGTCATATACTCCTTGAACGAGTAGTAGCCTGCATTTGTATGGTTATAATTGTATTCAGTAATCGGAGTAAAAAGGACATGTTACTCCTTGAACGAGTAGTTACCTGCATTTGTATGGTTATAATTGTATTGAGTAATCGGAGTAAAAAGGACTTTATTACTCCTCAGACAAGTAGGAGATGAAACAAAATGACATAACATTCAAGAAAAGACAAACATAGTTCACACAGAAAAACAAAAGGTCAGCTAGCAAATAAATCCCACTTCTAGAATGCATTAGAATTACACTAATCCAGCTGATGATGTCAACCTGAAGGTTTCTATCTTATATCTAAAAAATGAATATAAATTGTTTCTTCTTCCTTTTCTGAGAGAGAGAGAGAGAGAGAGAGAGAGAGAGAGAGAGAGAGAGAGAGAGAGAGAGAGAGAGAGAGAGAGAGAGAGAGAGAGAGAGAGAGAGAGAGAGAGAGACTTATTAAATATGACAGCCGATATTCTCTTGGATAATAACGTTTAAAGATTTCCTCTTTTTCCTAAAACAACTCGCTGGAAAGTGATAAAGTGATGAAAATATTAACTCGTTATTGTCACTAACATAACGTACATGTTACTGCATATTTCAGTAGCGAAAAGACAACCTGTCAAAGTAGCCAAAATTTAAATTTATACACACGATTTCATTACGTTTTCCTTTCCGTTTCATGCACTTAAATGCTAATTTCATTCGAACTTCGCTACCAATTTCGTTCACAGACTTCAATATTTTATAACAAAGAGAGTCACAAATGTGCATATGATATTTAAGATGGAGTTTGCTTGGGAAGTATTTTCAGCGCTTTTGCAACGTTTTGTTTTTAAATTCAGTCTGAAAAAAAAAAAACGATAGAAAACAAAACAAGCAATTATCCATTTTTATTTTTACATATATTGGGCTCTGGATTAACCATATTGATCGGGGTGGGGGCGCATTAGAAGACATTTGTTTTTAAAACAAGAATATATTTGTACTTCTCTAAGATGTATTGTCATTGTATTGGGCAAAATAGTAATTTGTAATAAATATTAACAATTATGATAAATATTAAGGTTATTTTGTTTCTTGTGGTCATATACAGTTTATCCATCCATTCGTTTGCAATTACAATTTCGATTGCATTTTATGAAGTAACGCCTTTCTTTTAAACAAAAAAAGCTAAGTGAAATAAATGTGTTAATCAAGTTGAAACAAGTCTGCAGTCAGAAAATGAGCTACTTATGTAAAAAAAGATCGCCATCGTCTAATGTGCACTACATACAATGGGTGTGGCAATATGCATAAGTACATTTGAATATATCATGAACAGTGCTTTGTGGCCATCAAGGTTTAAAACAGTAAATTGTGTATCATGATTAATTTATTATTTATTCTTGTGATTTTGCTCGGTGCCCCTTTACACAACTTAGATGTGAATAAATCCGTTTTTCATGCGAATACAGTCTGCCGCAATCGCCTTGGACTTAACCCTTAATGGCTCCAAGAAATCTCCATGGTTAGCTTTCCGGGCATGTGATCGAAAGGGTGCAGTTAAAATCCTACCATTGGATGAACCAAAGTCACGTGCCGTGGTCTTTGGCAAGGCACTTGACTGCAATTGTCTCAGCACAAAATAATCTACTTGTGTCGCTGCACCGTAAATCACGAAGAAAAATGTATCTTCATCATTCGTTAATTTCACTCGTGAGGTAGCAATACATCTTGATATATATATATATATATATATATATATATATATATATATATATATATATATATATATATATATATATATATATATATATATATATATATATATATATATATATATATATATATATATATATATATATATATATATATACCTACCTACATACCTGGTGAAATTATCGAGGTGTATACATTTTTCATTTAAAGGAAACGAGGCTTGCCGAGTTTCCTTTTGATGAAAAATTTATACAACTAGTGACATATCGATAATAGAGCATACATACTATACATATATTTTATTTATATCATATAAAAATACACTTATATGCCCTTTGAACGGAGTTACGATATGCTCTAGGCAAGTGTGTATTGAACTCCTCTCAATTTTCCGAGTTGTATAGTTATATGCATTATCTTGTTCGCAGTCACATATGCAGATTGAAAAGTTAATTGTTTTGCTTTTTAGTTCTATTTTTGTCGCATTTATTAAATAAATATCAGACACACTTACGATTTTAACATGAAAGCTGGTGTTTAAAAAGATAGTAGTGCACTATAAACACGGTTATTTTGTTGGAGTATGGAAATTGGCGTGGAATGACCAAGCCACAAGCGAAAATCCCAAGCACCCGTATCTAGCTACGATAAATGTGTACCTCGTAACCGACAAATTTAACTTAAGCATCGACAGGCTATTGGAACTATGTATCATTGTAAACGCTGTAAATAACATCATGCGCTGGCCGATGTTGGTCAGTATGGTTTTGTTGTACTTACTGCTCCTACCAAATCGCATAGACCTAGATATGCAGGCCATTTGGCTATGAAGAACTACGAAACCAATGAAGTCTGATGGCAAGCTTTTTTAACACACTCATATTGGTCGAGCTGAGAATCAAACTCATGTGCACAAAAGCGTGATGTTAGCGATCTGCAAAGATGAGCGCCAAATCGGCTACCTGGACACGGCCACAGAATGTTTACTTTACTACAATGGACTTGCAGTGGAACAAAATACGGAACTGTTTTATCTCCATTAACTTTGCCATTATATCATATGAATTCCGCTATTTCTATCTGGGCTAATTGGATTGAATTTTTAATCATGTTTATACATTCACGTGTAATAAACAAGCTATCCTCGTACACTTGTTCATGACAGAGACAATGAGAAGCTCACGTCTATGGTCAGTCTGAGTGATACATATAAAAAAACGTTCCATTTAAACGATTTTATTAGTTCTTTATTAAATGTAATAAAATTTGACGAAAGGTAAAGTTTCGAGCATTTGCAGTGCTAAAATGCGACTGAAATTTTTCATGGCGTGACGTAGGCGACATCATAGTATGAACTATGTAGCTCCGGATGATGAGTCTTCTGTACATAATTATCAATACAAGTTCATACGAATCCTGTTACGTTAGCACTTTCCACTAAAACTTTGAACTTTTGTCTGCATAGGATAGGTAGGTCATTTTGACACTTAAATAAATTGATACTGATATCTAAATTTGAAGGCAAGGCAAAGTCAATAACATTTGCACTGTTTGGATAATAAATAAAAATAAATTTGAAACGCTGTCGGTTGTGTGGATGTAATGTGGAGAAAGTTGTCGATATTACTTTTATATGGCTAAACTTCATTTCAGAAACTCGCGTTATTCTCATGAATCCATGCATTCTTTTAAATTTCATAATAACAAGTCTGGAATTTTAAAAAGAAATATGAAACACGACTGCAAAAATTTGTTATCAGTTTACATCTGTTTTTTTATTTTCTTCAGTTTTCAATTTGTAGTTACTAATAACGGAAAGGAAGATCCAGAAGGAACCGGGATAAATATAACAAAATATAGATCGGAGAGGAGGAAAAACACAAAAATCCTTAAAGCAAGTAGGTTACAGCGACTGGATGTCATTTTCCGAGAATCCGTCGTGCATTAGAATGGTTTAATTACTGACTGCATTTTCCTGTGAGTGCAAACATGTTATCTCTCATCCATACGTATATTATTAGCACACATATATTCCCACACATACTTAGATTTATTATATCTATATAAAAGTTCTGATGACATATTTTCATTCTTATATATTTTTCACGCTAAATAAATACTGTTATATTAAAAATGAATTAAAACTTGTGAAATAAGAGATTTCCCATCATGCAATGAGATGGTTCAATATAGGCCTAGCAAAATAAATGAACATTTAATGGTTATTGACGTGTTTCAGTTTCGCAGTGAAAGTTGTTTTGTTTTTCATGTAATGTATGATACAGAAAATTGTAACGGATTGTGTCCCAAGAGATTTTTTTTTCGGTCACTGAATTGTTTCATTTTCTGATCACCTAACAAAGTTAATACGTTGATATGTATCATTATTATTTTTGTATGCAAGGACTAAATCTGTTGATATAAACACATATTATAAATTTGTATCTACCTTTCTGTGACCTTGTACTTCACTTTTATTTGCCAAGTAAATGCAGTTTTATTTTTTTATATCTTATTATTGTTAAAAATGCGATACTGTTGACATTTAATTTAATATTTAATTGCGCGCGCGCGTGTGTGTGTGTATTTAATTAGCTTGCAAAAAAAAAGAAGACAAATGGTAATTTTAGTTTCTTCTAGTCCTGTGTCATCATACTGAACGAACATATATCTAACTTGTATAAACAAGAATCTGAATATCGCGGCTTTTCTACAAGAGATTGACAGACAGACAAACCGACAGAAGGGTAGTTAATATGGGAAAAGATTACAGGTGTTTGCCACTTCGTTGCAATATGTATATTCGTGAAAATATACTGACATTTTTATGTAACATCCAGTGCAGAATGCTGCTTCTTTTCGAAGAACCAATAATTTTGATATTTTCACACATAAATACTTGAGCTTCTCCCTTCTGGTTGAGATAAACTCTTTATGGAGATAATGTGAAATTAAACAATTAACATGTTTCGCTCAATGTTTCATTTGATTTCTTTAGAGGATGATATTTTAAGATTTCCAGTTTTTCCCCCTGAAATTTACAATGATTGTTGAACATTCTATGGCGAAAGCTGTTCTACAAAAACTTTTGAAAATTCCAAATTTATGGTATGAGAGAAAAATAGGATGTTTTCTGTTATGAAATAAGATACAAATGATTCTTAGAAACCTAATTGTCTTTCGCGACGACGCACACAATAATAAAATCTCATTTATTTTTTTTTTGCTTTCTAATTTTTTTTATTTATTCCGCCTTTGAAAGCTCTTAATTTAGTAGCATAACAACACAGTGTTACTCTTTTGTTGACCAGTTCTGTAATTATCAACACGTCTGTAAAATGTAATTGTTTCTCATTGAAAGAAAGCATAATAGAAAACACGAACACGTCATCGTTAGGTATGAAACTCTAAAACTGCCACAACAAACCCAAAAACAAAATATTATTCATTAAAAGGCAAACCACAATCTGCCTTGAACATGTTTCAACACTACTTTCATTCTTGTGGTCATGCCCATGTTGAACAAGACTAAGGCGGACACCTGAAGTTGAATTAGTTCTTGTTTGTTAAATCACACCCTCTACATCAGATAAAATTTACGCCTTTATTATGGAAGAAATTGCGTTAGGAAAACAGGTGCGTCAATTAAGATGTAGCATGCTAATTAGACTCAACGTGTACATGCTTGTATAGGAAAGCTTTTATTTGTGTACTCATTACAATTAACTGAGGAAAGATACTTGCTTAGGGGAAAATAAACATCATTTGAAAGTAACATTTTGTGTTAAATTTTGTGTTAAAGAAGACCGGTTAATGGATTCATGCATTAGCTAGTCCGTTAGTGCAGTAAATGTCCTATTATTGCATCAGGATTAATTGGTTCATGTATTCTATGTAAGAGAAGTCCGTTGCAATAATGGCAGACACATCGACCACTTACCTTTTGCACATATCAGTTACAATAAGGAAACAGATATGAACGATTTGGGGTTTGTTTTTAGTGGGTTTTTTTGTTTGTTTTTTAATAACCAAAAGTGGTTTCAGCAATCGCATGAAAGGGATAGCCGTCTGTAATTTCTTATAAATTGAGCACAACTGCAAAATTATAGACTCTGATTTGCCGGTGCATAACGCACCTGCAGATCAGGACTTATTTTGTATGTTCTATTGACCATTCATATTAAACTGAATAGAACCAGATCTGCGGGCAATATGTTTTATGGCAGATCTTGGTCTGTGCGGTTTGGAGTTGGACTGGCCTTATAAGCCAATTATAGAACGTGTTCCGTTTCAATGCGGTACACATGATTTCTGTCAACTTTACAGCACGACGTTTACTAGTAATTGTAGTGTTAGTTTGAAAAGGGACAAGGGTACAAGACCATAATTCTGTCGAGGTCAAATTATACTAGTAAACTTCATTAGTAACAGAGGAATTCCGGTTATAAGTCTTAGTCTTTTCTATTATTGTAAACTTAATTATGTTCATACAAAACCGTCCATGCACACTTTAATATTTGTTCACTACGCCCACATATTTTGAATTTCACGGTTATCAACAAACAAATGATATTATTTGATATCAGTTTTGTAGTTTATAAAATATCTCTGCTACGGCGTTTTCTTCAAGCATACAAAACAAAAAGTCATAATTTCTACCCAATTACACTTGCATGCATGATATGGTTGCTGTGCCAAAAATTTTACCTCAGTTTCAGTATGGTAGTAAACACCATTGTCTCTTCGCATTTACTCATTAATCATTTTAGACCATTCGTCCAATATGAGCTCCAAATGTATTCAAGGAAGAAAAAATGTTTATTAAAGGGAGAAATCACAATCGAACACTTGATCACTAGACGTTTCTGACCAAACTATAATTTTGTTGGTTAATCATCAAAGAAATAGTTGACAGCATAAACCACCTGCCTAACGATACCAATTTTTCAGCTCTCTCTCTCTCTCTCTCTCTCTCTCTCTCTCTCTCTCTCTCTCTCTCTCTCTCTCTCTCTCTCTCTCTCTCTCTCTCTCTCTCTCTCTCTCGTAACAACCTCCTCAGTACAAGTTACATTTCAGACACATACGTTATTTAAAAATATTAAATCTTCTACAGACTATATTCGATTTTGGAGTAGTTCAATTATGGGTGTTACAGCAATTGACAATGTGTTGCTTATTTGAACCCGATAAAGGTGTTTTGTGCATTCAGGAATTATAATAGCTATTTTAATACTGTGAACCATGGTTGAAATTTAACCCAAGCATTACAGGTGCCGAGGACATAGTAAGATTAATCTCATAGAAGCGGTTGCATTGAAATACAATTATCGTTATACAGACCAAAGGAATGAAGGTAAATCTTATTGTAGGTCACGGTGGCATAGGCAGGTGAGAAGTAACATTATGTTTAAAGACCTACATAAGGTTAATGTTTTACATCTATGTTTAGCCATGCTTTCTGTTGAATTTAATTAAGTATATTATAATGGCTTACCGGAGTTTTGAAACACAATTGGCAGCATTTAAATGTTTCCCATTGTATATAGCGTCTATACGCAAAGCTTTATTTTTTGCCGTTATCCCAATTATCACTGATCTAATATCTGGCTTTTCCGAAATAAGATACCTGGCTTGGAAATCATGCAATATCTGAGTTTCATATTTTTTTTTAAAAATCGTTTATTTCGTTTGAAGAAATTGGAAAAGACTTTTATTATGGTTTGCTGACAAAAAGAAAATCTCATACACTAGCAGGACTGTATGATCTCATACACTAGCAGGTCTGTATGATCTCATACACTAGCAGATCTATATGATCTCCATATATGATTTTCAACATTTTGTGCAGAAACAACTTAAGCTTTCTTTGTTCGCATTTTAAATGGAAAACATCGAAATATTAAACTTGTGAAAACATAGGAAAGAACTTCCGTGTCCTGTATAAAGAAAGTGCTCTGATTATATATATATATATATATATATATATATATATATATATATATATATATATATATATATATATATATATATATATATATATATATATATATATATATGGTAAACATGTCATGTCATTGCCAGCTTGGATCATCATGTCTTTTCATTGTCAGCATGGACCATCATTTCATGTCATTGTCAGCTTGTATCATATTGGATTATGTCATGTCATTGTCAGCTTGGGTCATTATATTTTTTTTTTCATTGTCAGCTTGGACCATCATTTCGTGCCATTGTCAGCTTGTATCATATTTGAACGTCATGTCATTGTCAGCTTGGATCATTATGTTTTTTTTTCATTATCAGCTTGGACCATCATTTTGTGCCATTGTCAGCTTGCATCGTATTGGATCATGTCATGTCTTTGTCAGCTTGGATCATTATGTTTTTTTCATTGTCAGCTTGGACCATCATTTCGTGCCCTTGTCAGCTTGTATCATATTGGAACATGTCGTGTCATTTTCTTCTTGGATCATTATGTTTTTTCATTGTTAGCTTGGAACATCATTTAATGTCATTGTCTGCTTGTATCATATTGGATCATATCATGTCATTGTAAGCTTGGATTATCATGTCATGTCATTGTCAGCTTTGAGCATCATGTCGTGCCGTCATCAGCGTGGATCGTCATGTCAAGTCATCGTCAGCTTTGATCAAAATATCATGCCATAGTTAGCTTGGTTCTTCATGCCATGCCATCGTCAACTTGGGTCATAAGTTCCTTGTCACCTTGAATTATAATGTAATATCATCAATAGCTTTGATCAATATTTTCATTTTCAGCATGGATCTGTACAGATATACATTTCTAGTCAAGGTAAAGGCGACCAAAAACCAAGTAAACCACCATTGAAATAGTCACGGGCTGTTCTGGGCACAATAAGTAGCATATTTACATTACTTTTGTGTATTTCTTTGTTTAAATAAGGCGTCATTTCAAAACGAATGTGTGACTATTTATTATAGAATCTGTATCAAGTTTATGTTTTGTTTTGCTGTTATGTCATTCATTCCAGTCACACTATGATATTGACATCAAGAAACTTAATGTATCCACGAGCCAACAAGCATTGACGGATCCATCCGTTTCACTGGTGGTGTGGTGGCACAAGCAAGTGGGCGTTTCCGAGCTGTAATTGTAACTATATAACTGTAAAGCAAACTCACTCAAGGAATCGCTCCTGTTATTTAGCGCTCATATTGAGTTGGTTCTGGAGGATGGGTGGGGAGGCGGTGTGAAGAATGTTGGTAGGGGTCTGTCTGTCTCTGACCAACCCTTGCATAAGCGGATGCAAAGGTTTGATTTTCCTCCTTTTATTGTATATTTGATGTCGAATATATTTTCGCTCTGATCTGATACACCAATAACCAATTAAATGAATTTGAGTGCCTTCCAGTCAAATAAATTAATGAAGAAAGATAGTAGATTAGGAAAAAGAAATTCAATTTTAACCCAGTCGGAGTAGACATTTGAAAATGTCCATGTTTAAATACCTGTTATACTGTATCAAACACTCATAACTGTCAGCTATAGACAGTTATCCAACACCACCCACTTGTTTTCTAACGGAACATCACTTGCGGAAAAATAACCACAATTGACACCAGACGTCGTGAGGATGACCATTTCCTTTGTTGGTGCACGCTTCGTTTAATTTCGAATTTTAAGTGAAAAGATTTGGTGCGCAAATGGACGTTTATCCTCATAAACTTGACCTGCCCTTTGTCTTGGACAAAGGGACCCGTGCCAGCCACGCGACAAAAGAATACCGTCTAGAGTAAAGGTCACAAATCTGTTTGAAAGATATCGTTTTCTTTCGGCTCGACTTCACTTGGGTTGATTTAAATACACCCATGCTCTGGATATTACCTAACAAATCAGTGAATTCTTTAATCCGGTAATATTTTCTTAAGATCTCGTTTATTCCGATGCCAACAGGTGTTACGATACAATTGACTCGTCTATTTTTAATTCGGATGTCAGGTGATACACGTGAAACAGGGACGTAACACACTTGGCAGGATGATTTGAAACGTGGCATAGAGTGATATTTTCTTTTTATTTCGGCGAGGATTAATTAATTCGAAATATTTAATTTGAAAGTCACTATTCCTCCCGAATAATAGAAGTTTACTTATGAAGAATTCTGAAACGTACGAAGTTAAAATTGTCCAGTTTGAAGTCTGGAGAAGATTGTACACGGTCGGTTCGGAACCCAGAACATCGTGAGCAACATCTAGGACATTGACCATTGGTAATCTACAACAGTATTTTAATTAGTGCCCGGTCAGAAACGACATTTCTTCTCACCTGATTTATTTACAACAAAAAATGAGTATTTCATAAGTACATGTTGGTCTCAGACCACTAGCGGACGTCGAACAGGCACGGGTCTCATCTGAATGTTCCACGAGGCGACTAATAGAGGCAGTTGCTCAGTGTGTAGTATGTCTAACATGCTACAAAAGTTTTCGAGTTCGAGTCCTACCATCTAATCTGTCCAGGCCGACTAAGGTTGTGTGTCCAAGGACCTCTGCAATAGATAACCTTCTTAAGTTGTTGCACCATAAAACGCCCAACCAATTTCTTTTCTCAAATGGGTGTTGAAATCACTATTGAGTGAAGTGTGTGAGCACGCATCAAATTTCAACAGTAAATTTTGTAGTTCGGTGATCTGATTATTCGATATCATTTTGTTTTTGAATTTATAATTATTATATGCATATATACACATAATTGAACCACAATATATTCCGCATCTTTAATATTCTTATTTTTAAATTCATATTATGAAACAATCAGGTATTCTGAGGTTTAGTCGTTAACCCATCCTATCTCGATCTGGAGTAGGGTAACTGTCTCGCAGACATTCTTAACGCATATCGTGATGCAACGTCTCTTAGTAACTGATCATCAACGTCACGTGACCGACTAACATCTGACTACATTTAACTATTGGCATATGGCTACTGGCAACAGATGCCTGATAATTAAGGGTTCTGAATTTTTTTTTTCTTTAACTGTAATCACTGACGGAAAAGGACGATGGCAAAGTGCCGGACGTAATAAAACTACACACCCTAATACAAAACACCAGATACAGTTGTAACAAGAGCTTTGTTTTAAAACCACGACTATGTAACTCATGTGGATGTGTTTGGCTTGTTTTCCTTCTCTCCTAGAGTCTCTATCTTTGTAACCTTTTTTACTATTTCGCTACCAGTGTCTGTCTTTGTAGAGTTTTGTACTGTTTTCCTCAGTGTCTGTCTTTTTAACTCTTTGTAATGTTTCTATCCCAGCGTCAATCTTTGAAAATCGTTGTACTGTTTCGATCTGTGTTTGTGTCTTTGAAAATCGATTTACTGTTTCGTTCCCAGTGTTTGTGTGTTTGTAACTCATTGTACGTTTTTTTGTGTTTGTTTTGGTAACCTGTATGCTGTATCGCTTCTAGTGTTAGTGTCTTTGTAACTATCTGTACTGTTTCCCTCTGTACGCCACTTTATCTCCGTCTCCGGGCAAGCAGGTGTCCATCTCTAGATTTATGTCTTTCTCGCTGCATCGATATCTTTTTTAAAATATATGTCTTTGTCCAAGTCCATCTGCCGTAGTATTTCTTGTCCGTAGCTTTCTCTGCAATAATGTGTGCACGTTTATTTCAAACAGTGATTCCTATTTCCTTTATCTTCCTATACCACTCCACCATTGTATCCTTTACACATATTTATGTTTCTGTCACTATTTAATGTCTAAGTGCAGTTTTCACTGTCAATTCATTATCCCTTGTGTTTAGATGATACATTGCTGTAGGCCTTTTTTTCCTTACTTATATGACGATTTTTCAGGGCGTCCATGGCTGTTTACTACATATTTCTATCTCATTATGGCCGATTTTGTATCAATAGTTTTCTTGGGACTAATCTCCTGTCAAAGTCCCCATTCATAACACCATCATGTTGTAAAAGATATTGAAAGTGTTTGTAGTGATGAGAAAGGACCTGCTTAGGTCATTTCCTAACATCTACCATACAAGTCACGCAATACGATTATATTCATTTATTAAGAGTTCGCAACTAAAACCCTTTGTGCACAATAAAATCATTTGAAGTCCTTACCAATAACAAGCAAAATATAAACTTGAAAACATTAACAGAAGTAAATGTTTTGCATTTGATTTCCGAGGGTTATTTTTGCTCCAGCAATACAGTGATTGAGAATACATGGCAAATCCGTAGAGAAGGTCTGTTAAAAATTCCATCTCTATTTTTCAAGAGATACTTCAAGTGACCATTCAAAACACTTGACGATACGGGGTCAAAATTCTCTCTGTCCATCTGTTGGCTTTATTGTTGCATAAGGTCATGAATGATGGTGCAGGTTAAATTGAGCTGGGAGGTCTTTGAAACTAGTACAATAGGCAGATGTTTATGTTTGAAGGCATTGGATTCCTTCTTACACTGTCCATGACCCCAAAGCATTTTGAATTACATATTATTCAGCTCGAAAACGACGTTCAACACAATTCATTAACAGGTGTTTATTCAGTTCTCGACGCACGCACACATAAATAAGCGAGACAACCAAGACAATGTTAGCAAATTACAGGGAGATATAAACACGACTACATCTTGCCTCTTTCATTGAATCGGAGTAATTTACAATAAAGAGTAATTTAAATCTGGATCAACATTAAGAATCAATAACTGTTGTTGTTGTTGTTTGTTGTTGTTGTTGGGCTTAACGCCATTTTAGATCACATGATAGGCTTTACATGGCGGACAGTATTAAATGTGGAGGAAGAAACCGTTAAATCACCGGAAAAAAACACCGACAAATGAGAAGCTACTGGCAAGCTTTCTCACATATCCACATTCGCCGAATCCTAGACTCGAACCCACGCAGACAGAGGTGAGATGGCAGTGATTCGTAACGGACAGCGCTTTAGATCACTTGGCCACTCTGGGCCCCGAATCAATAACTATACTTTTGCAGTACCATTATATTACATAGGTATCGCAGGAGACTTTTAAATGAAGACAATGTTGTAAAACCCTCTGCTAAAAGTATACTCTACGTGACAATATATAGTTTAGATCGCTGTTTTTTATGCAAGCCTTTAAGTTTTAAAGGTGACAAACGTCTTTGCAGTATAGCTTGCTGAGGCTTCTAAAAGTATTCTATATCACATATGAAAGTGTTTCTCAGCAGTACAATAGCTTCGGTAATATATCGTAATTTCGGATATGCTTCGTTCCAGCATTAGTAACTTCCTTCATGAGACCAAATAGTGAGTTTTACACGTACGTACCCGTATGATGGAAATGTATCATAATAAAAGATGGTCACGGGTCGTAGGTTGATCATGCCTGGCTTAGTTCGTTTAGGTCAGGTATAAAATCGATACCTGCTTTAATATTTCACAGAATACAATGCAGGTAATATATAGACTTTATATTACCTGATACGTTTGAATTTTAATTGCAAACACCCATCGCACAAAATAATATACAACGCTTAACTTATTCTTGCGATGGTCAAACGCTTTCTTGTGTATGATTTTTATTCAAAGACCCATCTTTCTTTTCATCACATATTTGCAATGTCTCTCAGTCAGTGTTGTCATAGTTCAGCCCTCCTCTGTTATTATCTGGAAGAAATAATAGTTAATAGTGTAAAGGTTAGAACAAGAAAAAACGTTGTACTAAGATTTTTATTTTTTTTTAAATCTAAAGACATTTGAAGTCTTGTTGATTGTTAGTAACTACAAGGATTTATTTATACACTTCATTTAACAATGACATTGTCAGAAAATACGTGGTTCTACATTTGAAAGTTAAAGACAGAAAATTAATCATATTCTTATTATAAAATAAATCAAGACGGAATACATCTTTCACGGTTAATATTGTTGTTTACGAGTCATGTTCCTTTGGTCTACACCATTCAAACTCTTTCATTAATTGTTTCTAAATTTAAGACCAGTCTATTAATCTTAAATAGTACAACCAGTTACATGTTCAGTTTCACGTTGGTTTTGTCATTGTCTCCGCAAAACGACCATCTCCTTCCGACTTCTCCACTAGCTTATCTTGAATTAATCTAATTCACTTTCATGCGAACCTTTCTCAAAAGATGTTTCAGAACGCAGTCGTACCCAGCGGTGATTTTGCATTTTCTCTTCTGTCTTTAACTCGTTGGTAAGTAAACACAGTGGTAAGTAAACACGGTGCCGCAAACTGTAAAACCCATTTTCTAAGTCTCAAAGTTAGAAGGTCTCAGTTTTACCTTTCAGAAACGGCGATCTTGACCTTCTACGTTTTGACTCTGCTATCAATGGGCTTGTCCTTTGCTTTATGTGCATGCTTGGTTCAGGCATGTGCTACCAAATAGATTTAGTGTGCATAAACCATTTTTCTTAGTTCAATCAGTGACCTTGACATTTGTGCTTGATCCTGAATTCGAAAGCTTTCTTGCGCACCCGATGTGCAAGATATGAAGACAGTTTGGTGACGATAGATAGTCGAAAGATAGGGTTATTATGTGGAGACGAAATACGAAACAGATGGACGGACAAACGGTCAGATAACTTTCCGCATAATAGTGTCTGTGTCAAAACTGAGAAACTCTTCTCTTAATTTCATGAATTTATCGAAGCACGATTCATGACACGTAATAAGGTTAAAGAAATCAAATTAGTATCAACCCATTTACCTAACAATATACCAACATTCACGTGGGACATAATTGATAACATTTTTCAAGGTGACTCGTTTTTTATCTTCTTATAAGTTTTAGAATTCCAAGATTCAATACCCTTGAGCTATCGAATGTATTTGTAATGAACTGAAGAAAGGTCTTTTATACTTATTAAAGTGCTATTGTGGTAGAATTCTGGACTAATTACAAAATTAAGGCCAAGATGGGTATCAAAAGCGAAGAGCTTAGTGTAAATGCCTAATGGTAGGAAAACACTTAGATACAAGACAGAGGTGAGTATTATTTTCGAATGTTTTCGATCATCGCCCCTCAAATTATATTGTTCAAAGATAATAAAATGATAAATTATCAGAAGGTATTTAAAAGGTGTCAAAGGCCATTTTCTGGACAAAACAGGTTGATCCATGCAGAGAAATATACTTCTTTCACGCCCACATACTCGCTTCAAGACCTTCCAACATGTATTACATTGCAAGCAGACGACAAGTTTCACAATTTCTTTGCGTCCATTTTCCATATATGTCAGTGACGATGTAGATGAAAGATATGGGAAGCCATTTTCATAGATATAATCGTGTTTCTCGTGAGTGAAATAAATAAAATTAAAAACTTTTTTCTATATTTAATTATTGTAATCCATTTCACAGATACAAAATAACATACATGCATGGCACCATGTTAATAAATATAGAATGATAGCGAAAAAATATTTTAATTTTTATTTTCTCTTTTATTTATCTATGTCTTTTTCTGTTCGTTCTAGATTATTTTCTGAACGAAAATTATGGTCCTCAAGCGTAATAATTCCTTGATACACAGCATGTTTACACGAAATGCTATAATTAGTGATGCATTGTGAGTTACAGCTGATTTTATTATTAATCTTCTTTTTTATTTTAAAAAAAAATATTATTTTAGGGGAGATAGATAGATAGATAGATAGATAGATAGATAGATAGATAGATAGATAGATAGATAGATAGATAGATAGAGAGATAGATAGATAGATAAAAAAAAGTTTGAAAATTCGGAAAGGGGAAGATGATTAATTTGCAGATGAGTTAGGAAAACAGACCCCCTATTTATTTTTAGCTTGAGCAATTAATTACATAACAAACAAGAAGTTATGACACCAAAGCTAAATGGACTAAATAATGTCTAAGTTGAAGAGAATAAATATCATAGCACGTGTTAACATTAACTTCCTCCCTGGAAATATAAGAGATAGTTCAATAACTGCGGCAAATCAGATATTCCAATATGGCAAAACAACTGGCAACTTGAAACTTGCCAGCTGGTTCTCGTTTGTTAATATATACTTACCAGTGTTTTTCTGGCTGAGGAGGATATTGGGTTGTGTTTGATTTGTTTGCATTGTCTGACAATCTGGTGTGTGTGTGTGTGTGTGTGTGTGTGTGTGTGTGTGTGTGTGTGTGTGTGTGTGTGTGTGTGTGTGAAAACAAACCCCCACTATTTTTAAGTTTTCATTTTCTTCTATTGTAATGAAACGTATACAAATTTTATAAAAATAAATTAATAAAACATTAACTAGGAATAAAAATATGAAACAGTCAAAGTGGTTTTCCATTCAACATTCCTAAGTCAGTTTACTTATCGTTCCCATGTTGCTCGTCATGTCTGAAGTCCAGACTCGGAATCCAATTATACAGCATCGTCTCTGTTCTTGGCTAGTACATATAAGGCTGAACAGTATATTCATTTTCGATTGCTTTATCTAAATTCTCCCTATCCAAACGTTTCTATTGTTTTAATTGTATTTTCAATAAAAGAAAGAAGTTATCTAATTTCTCATGAGAGGATAAATTTAGATCATTGCATCACTTCCATCTGGACTCAAGCTTAATATGAGAAGGTTCATCTAAGCGAAGGTGAAAGCATTGTATGCTGATAATTTCAAGCAATTTAATTATTATTTCATCTTATGATTTAAAAGCTTTTATTCTTTTTGCGTGATTAAACTTTTTTGTTGTTAAATCTGACGTAAACAAATCAAATAAATTTAGATTGTGCACATGACTTTTTGTCGTTTTAGTACGTAAATGTGATGTAAGTAATGTTTTTCTTATTTTACTGTAAGCAAAAAGGCACACGTGACGATGGAAATCAAGGAGTATTTGCCACCACGCAGAGCGTACTATGCACGCAGTAGCACGATGTCGTAGCCTCAACAAAAGGTCTAATGTACTAATATTAATACTATGCTCGCAGTAGAACGGGTGTGTGCTACCTTTCTAGACTGGGTCCAAAACAGAAAAAGGCTTTCAAAGTCGTGGACCTCATAAGCAAAAACATTTTATGATCACTGCCTATACATATTAATGAAAATTTACATTTTCAAAAGGACATTGTCGCGGGACGCACAATGCGAAGGAACCGAAATGCAGGTTGGAAACACATGCAATAGAAAATCATGTAATGAAAGATAGATTTACTCTCCACGTAGGAGAAAACGAAAGGCTCCGCGCTGTAGGCAGCAGAAGCAAAGTCGTACGATTCTAATTAGGACCCATCTGTAGAAGTAATAAAATGACCAGCATCGTAATATATTATTAGCGCAATTGCTACATCAAACACTCCTGCGCACTTGAAAAGGCTGAAACTGCAGATTTCAAACGGACGTCGATAGTTTACAGATTGCGTCCGTCCACTAATAACACTGATGCAATAAATGCAGTTTACATCTGTTCGGATTGATTTCTTGTAATCTTAAGGATCTTTATGATACTTCACTACAATAAACAGCCAACGGAGTGGACAGAATGGCTGGATTGTGGTTACTACCGCTGGACCTTGATAATCAAAGCATCGTTTCTCACGCCAAACACAAATTGATCCATGCAATGAATCTGAAATTTTGAATCTGCGATGCTTTGTAGTAGCGTCATCATAATTTTGCCTTTAAGAAATTAAGAAAAAACAAAAACAAAATCAATAGCCATTTCCGTCTGCAGTTATAGTTCATATTATCTTATTGATAGAAACATCCACCGGTGGCAAACACGCTGTTACCTCCTGACGATGACATTGCCAAAAAAAAAAAAACTGCAGAATGCTAAATAAACAGCATTATGCCAAATAAACAGCACGTCCTTGTCATCTCCCTTGGAATAATTTTACTTATTCGCATATATTCGTGGATACGTACTTTATTAAATGATAATAAGCTACTGTACGTCAAAAATTCATCAAATATATTGTAATTTGGGACATAAAGAAACCCAAATTTGGGACATAAAGAAACCCAGAGTGTTTCTATTAAAGGTTTCAGAGTGGGGGAATTTTATTTATCAGCTGAAACAGTTTATACAAATATATAATTATCCTTAAAACTTCAAATAGATCTAACTGACATTGTTGTTATTTTGCTCGTTCTCTTTGATTACAACACCTAATATACTACTTCTCTGGACCCTGTTCGAGTTTTATTTTATGCACCATTATTGCAGAATTACAAGGAAATAAAGGCACTGAGGTTACTTGCTTCCATGACGCGTTAGAAGGTGCGCAATATTATTTAAGTTTTCGTTCTAATTCTCACGTTAATAATTTTAACCTCAGCAGGACGTAATACTCTTTAGATCTCATGGAACGGATTATATTTTGAATATGTGTAACTCGTTCAAAAGGAATATTACTAATCACGCTTACCCCCATTTCAACCAGGAGGAAGGTGGCCTTCGTTGATCTTAAAAAAAGAATTCAACATGCAAAACAATGGAGAGAGAGAGAGAGAGAGAGAGAGAGAGAGAGAGAGAGAGAGAGAGAGAGAGAGAGAGAGAGAGAGAGAGAGAGAGAGAGAGAGAGATAATTGTTTATTGTTTACTCGATGAGGCATCTTATCAAAATATTTAGATCAAGGGCACGCTACTGTAGATCCCTGCGGTTCCAAGCCACAAATACAATGGACCGACCCAGGAGTCACAGATGCATTATTGCATAAGTGTAGGTGTCTCTTCGTGTCCAGTGGGTCTATGGATGGTTATACTATAATTAGGATCATGTTTGTTTCCAATATATTACCCCTGAGCATGAGTCTGAGCCTGAGTAAGACGCATACGCGGAGTGGTATTCTCTTGTCCAATAAAATGTATACATGGGGTGAGAAACTTAGCAATTACAACCCCTCCCCCCAATGACAAGTTCCCGGCAACAAGTGCATAACCCTGAGCCTGTAGAAAATGTATGCTTGTTTTATCTCACATCCAACCTATTTTTGGTTATAGGGTAACAATCTCACAGGTTCAACATACACACACCTTCGGTCAGACCCGGATGTTGCAATCATAAAACCCACGACATAAATTAAAGCTCTGAAGCACGTCAGCCAGTGTCTACGTGAGAGAGGAGTAACCCACCTCCACATCGTGCTCTGAGAAGGGAGTGGGGTTCGCCATCGGGAGCTTATTTTTCTTCGCAGCTTAAATTTACTTAGTATTTCACCTCACCTTAATAAAACCGGGTAATTATTCATAAAACTTATATTTTGGGGGAGGTTGATGGAGGTTGGCAACTGAATTAAAAACTATTCTTTGTGTCAAAATATAGGCACCACCAAAGAACAGTATCCACCGGTTTGATCGGTAAGGGATCTACTAAAAGAAAACCTTTGCCCCCGGAACGAATCGAACCCTAGAGTCAGCTTTCAGATCTCCAGCAAGATTATACTTCAGAAATTGTTGAAACATTTCAAAGAACTAGCCACTTAATCCACCCACACGTTTTATATCAAAAGTTTAAACGTGTGCATTCACAGACCAGACACTAATTTCCCTAAGTAAACTGTGAATGAGGAAGGAAACTAGGGTTAGGACAAGAAACTGGCAGGAAGATATGATTCACGCCTTTTTTTAAGTAGGGAATAAACACATTTAAGATTCCAGGTGACCGAGTAAATACTCGCCTTTACCGATCGCTGCCACCTAACCTTGGTCAGTGGGTTCGAGTCTCAGACACGGCAAATGGGGATATGTGATAAATCTTGCTAGTAGCTTCCCGTGGGTCGGTGATTTTTGTGTGGATTTTTCCGTGGTTCTTCCTTCAGCATTTATATACTGGCCTTAATGCAATGACCATCATGTGTTGCAAAATGGCGTTATACCACAAAAGAAACAAGTCAACAGATAAAACCTACTGCCGCAGGTATGATTGCAGACATAAATTCTTCACTGTGTGGTGGTTTTATGCACCGTTGTCAATGGGTATTTCCAATGGCGATCATTTTTATCAAAATTACTTGGATAAATATTTGGCTGGTTTCTTATGTGAATTTAATTGCTTTCTTGACGCAGTGGATTACGGGTCGTGTCTAGTTCAAAGATCTGAATGAAAGACTTCACTTGGATGAGACTGCTGGCTATCTCAGCCCTTGCGCATGTATTCTGCTCGGTCGTGGTAAGGACGGAATCCAATATCTGTGCTAGGCAAAAAAAAATCATAGAAAGAACAGATTAAAAATAGAGTTGGTACAAATGTCGGAAAATTATAAATACCAAATAGGAAAGACCACGAAACAGAAGTAAGATTTTTTAAAAAAATTATTCAATATCTATTCAATATGGCATGGTCAGTTCAAATTCTTTTAAAGTAATTTAAGTTTTTATATACGAAAACTATTAGTGAACGGAATAATTTCGAATTACTTAACAACATTGATAAATACGGCAATGATTTTGTTTTTAAAAATCTAGACAGTGAAATATGAGAAGGAAAAGAAAAGGCTGAGCATAAAGCCTTCGTTTCCATGATCAGGAAATCAGGATAAATGCCATATTTGGATTTGCTGTCTCGTGAATGTTAATTAGGCGTGAAAACAATATATATATATATATATATATATATATATATATATATATATATATATATATATATATAGAGAGAGAGAGAGAGAGAGAGAGAGAGAGAGAGAGAGAGAGAGAGAGAGAGAGAGAGAGAGAGAGACGACCCCAGCATCCTGCGGAACCCACTTCACAGGCATCGGTAAAAAAAAAGCAACACAAAACTTACAACTAATTAACTACTGAATTAGCTATATAATAATTAGCTACATAATAAAAGTTGAGGTTTTTAGGGGCACATCAATGTTTAAATATGCTTGTAAATGTGCAATAATGTGTATAGATAATTTGGCTGTACCTTCTATCAGGGTTAGCGTGACACGTAAACATTAGGTCTGACGTATGGGTTAGACACGTCATAAATTGCTGACTGCGAGGAACGGAATCTTTTTAAGTTTTAATTATGACTAGCTCGATTAAAGGTTATACATGGATAGAGTAAAATGTTAACAAAAAGTCAAAATCAGTAAAATAACAAGAGGTGAGAAGAACCAGGAAAATTTCAGGAAGTTGTGGTTCATTGGAAACCAGTGTCATCACATTATATTTTCCAGAATAGTTATTAATAAAGGCTGACTAGACAGGGTTGTGCTGACTTCTATGGGAGTGATATAAATCATTGGCGGGTCAACACGATAATCCTGATTGGCTAAGCTAAACGGGGGAGGCGGAGTTCCCTGACGGAATTAAGGCCTTTAAGAAATTCCTTTCGTGAACTATGCATTGAGGAGATAAAAAAATTTACTTTAGGGAAATATAAGATTTCTCGTTAGATTGTTCTAATGTGCGCGTTTAAGGAGAGAGATTCGACTTCATAGGTAGGTGCGAATCTCGAATAAGGCACAAGCTTAATTTCAGTTACATACAATATGTTCATTATTGCTGAATTTATTCATTTTAAATTCATACTTCAATTTTTCCTTCAGTTTATGCGTATTATTTGATTAATGAGAGAAATTGAATAATTCATAAGAAATGTTCAAATTTCTTTTGTCTATATAATTTATAATATTGTATTTCAAAACGGTGGGCTAGTGTTTTCTATCTCTACTCAGAGTTATGTTATTCCATCATTAATTCATATTTTATTGTATTAATTACTCGATGCGGGAAATAACATCGTGGCCGATCATCTTTTGGAGAACGGTAACCAAAAACATTAAGGAGTACGGGGAGATTAAAAATTTTCAACGCTTCTTGACACTGTTGATTTACTGAAAAAAAAACAAACAATAACGCTAGAAAACACTGTTCATTTATGAAAAAGATAGTTTGGAAGGATTTGAGCTCCTCCATGGAGTCTATGGTTGTGTCATGAATTAATTAGTTCGTGTATTATAGATTTTCCATATTTCATCCTCCGTCCATCGTTTGATCATAAATAGTTAATTAACACAATGATAACGCATGCACGCTTTATCAAGCATCCATCAAAACATTATTGGTATTCTTGAAACGTGTACTGTTTGCTATAATAATGAATCTCTATTACGGAATCCAAGTTTGTCCAATAAAAGTTTGTCAAACAAAAATCTCCAGACTTGTTAAAACAACAGTGATTATTTTATGCTTGTCATTATTTCTATATGTGCATGCTCTTCATTGTTCCCATAGGAAGAACTTGCTTTAAGTCGAAACGTAAGGAAACTATTTTGTTTACTCCATTGTACTTCAAGCTTTTGTGCATAATTAACATTCGGAACATCCCGTACTTTCAGGCTTTAGAAGATGTAGAATTTTCTCCGACATTGATATATTCTAGAAAAGCTCAGAAATGTTGCTGAACTGTGACGAAGCGCAGCTACAACAAAGACCTGGTAGCGAAGGCAAGAAATAAGACCTAACAAAAAAAAAAAAAAAAAAAAAAGAAAACCCCACCCATCCACCCATAAAAACAACGGCAACGACCTCTTAAATTATAGCAGATAAAGAAAATTTTGATCCGACACCATTATTCTAACGTATCGTCCAGACAAGTAAAAAGTATGTAAAATCATCCAGAAACAACCCTGGCTCATGTCTGAATTGTGCGAGACACTATTGTTAATCTCCGTTAAAGAGTAGTAGTTGCCTACCGCACACTAAATAACTTCCCGGAACGCTTGGTTTGAGGAAAGTTAACGCCGACTACAAGCCATGACTGTATCGGCACATTTGTAGAGGAAAAAAAATGCATATCATTTGAACATATATAACAAAGAGACGCTTTCTTTAGCACAGCGATGAGCGAAACATAGAACGCACATGGTCCAAACAAAATATGCAAAACAAAAAATGTAATTTATCTCATCTCGTGTAGGATTTGCCGTCAGCATTAATGCTCGAGGGACAAAAAGTACACAAAAGGTTCAGTTTTCACAGACCTGGGTGTCGTGCCAACAACTCTACCCCATGAAAACAAAATTGTTGCAGACACTGCAGCAACTTCAGCTTAGACTGAAGCTATGTGAAAAGACGGGTTATAACAACATTTATCTGGAGATTAGGATACGCAGGGTCCAATATGCACGTAAGGAGGATGTTCCAAGAACGGACAGCCAAGATAGCCCTCCGAGTGACCATAGCTGAGGACGGCCTAAGATAGCATGGCGAAGGACAGTGATGACCGAGCTGGAAGAAATGGGACATTCCTGGGGCGAGGCACTAGATACTGCTCAACACCGACCTAGACGACGTAAGATAAACGCAGCCTTATGTCCCAGACTCGACGAAGAGGACTAAATAGGTTTATAGTTCTGATTGGATGTCAAAAAGTCGACAGAATCCCATTAGCATCACACCTCTCTTTACCGGCCATTGCTCACAACCCCAACTGGAGTTCTGAAGTCAAAAAAGGCAAGGAATCTTACCGGATATGTCGCCTAAGATCAATGAAACCAAGCGGCTTTAAATATGATTCCAAACAGGCACTTACCTGTAAATAAAATGAAATACAATAAAAGTTTATCTACTTAGAGACTATATTATTCGATAAAAATGTTTTTAAATTTAGTTCATTATTCATTCAGTTGCCTTTAATACTACTTTCGTGTAGTTCTTGTTTGTATTGGTATAGTTTCTTTTGGTTATTGAGAATATAGAGACAATGGATTATTTGGGATTCATCTAATGCTTCATCACCTTATATTAACAAATAGATGACGTTTTTGCTTACAATGAACAAAATCGTTTCGTTGCAAGCAGATTGTTTTCCTTTAAACCCTAACAGCAGTCTTCGGAGTTGTAAAGGGAGTTAATCAATGGGTGTGGTTACCACAGTTTCATGTGGTGAGGCTAATGAAAAGTAAATACAACATATGAGTGAATAATGATTATATCTGACGTAGTCCTCAGACGATCAGAATAAACAATAATGTCTGTACCCAAAATAATAATGACACTCATATTATTAAAAGTGACTAAATAGTGGTAGACTTCTGTGATAAAATTTGTCCTCCTTATTTAATTTTAGTGATCAGCGTTCTAAGCCCCGAAGAATTCTATTCCTCTTTCACAAAACATACTTCTAACCATACAATCGTCCTTGGGGTTGACGACTGCACCATTGCTTTCAAATGTAAATCGTACCTCCCATCATGGGCGCCCGCAGCATTGGTCTAGGGGGTGCCCCCACCCCCCGAAATCACACACACAGTCATGCAAATAAAGCTGAAAATATGTCACAAGATTCTTTTGAAAACGCTTAGTAAATATTAGATTTAGTTTGAGACTGCTTACTATACAAACTCTCCCGCCCGTGACTGACTTACACCCCCCTTTCAAAAAATCCTGACACCCACCACTCAAAAAAACCCTGCGGGTGCCCATGCCTCCCATCAAGATGACATAATATTTTTATAGTATTAAAAAGGATCTAGTCACTCCAGTGCGATTTCATTTATATCACAATACAATAGAACTGATCAAACCAAAGAATTTGAAATTTGTTATTTTCCTGGTGAACTTAAAGTATTTTCTGAGAGCATCAACATACAATTTTAATGCAAACACCATTTCAGTTTAATATTTTGTCATCGTAGGCATTTTTTAAAATTGTCTATGTGTAAGATAAGAACTTAGCTCTTTGGCTGAGATTCTTACGTTGTTAAATTACATTACATTACGTTATTTAATTACTTTTTATATGCACATATAACTCACAAAGGAGACAGAACTCGAACAGGAAAAAATGTTTTTGTATCGGAATCTGCAGACATCGAGTTTTAATAATCATTAATTATTTGCACTTAATATATCAATGTTGATTTTCACAAGTATTTAGCGTAAAGTTTTGGCTCAATGGTTCAGTCTACATCAAAAAAGAAGGAAGTTGGCTTTAACGACATACAGTTCAAACCTGTCAGAACCTACTCAGCAGTTTGTATTGTTGAAAAGACCTCGCATGTAAACAGCGGCCATGGGGATCTTCCGTCACGTGTTTGCAATTAAGTCCTAACAAATTTATTGATATCATAAAGTTGATAGCGTGATTTGCTAACAGCAACGTGAGCAATACTTTGAAGTTTTTAAAACTGAATGAATTCTTAGATGCTTTTTTTATAAAAAAAAAAAAATAATTCAAAAGTTGTAGCAATAACATCAAACATGTTTTATATACAAAATATGAGTTCAATGGCCTTGGCGGGCTTTTTGGCCAGTTCGGTAGCTAGCGCTTTACCTAAAATTCGATTGTCACTTAATTTCGGATTAAAATCATCATTTCTCTGTAACAGATAGGAATATGCGTGCGATTAAAGATTCAGATCGCTAATTAGACATTTGAACATGATATTTAATAAAAAGTTTATTCCTAGATCTTTTTACCGTTTGTCGTAGTGTAAGGTGATACAGAATATCAAATAAGAACGTGTCATGTAAGTTGAGTCACTGACAATTTGCACAATTCGCTTAGAAAACTATTTCAGATAAATGTAATACTTGAAACCGAACGGTTGTTCTTTGAAAGTTGCCTTTTACGCTTTGCTTGCTGGTACCTAATAAATGTAAAAAGTGTTGGCATATTTTAAGGCGAGTTCATCTTGATGAAAGAGGGGTAAGTAAGCGGAAAGAGATGAATTCGGCCTTAATAGGAAAATGTAAGCATGAATAGCGTGCATAAAAGTAGATATACTGTCAAAATGCTAAAATTTAGTAGTTACTGAAGTTATATCGCCTAAAAGAACACTTTAGATTCACTGAAGCGATATAAACTTTTCTCATGCTGATATATAAAGAAAATTATATAGTGAACGAAAACATGATATCTTGTGAAATCACTACCGCATATGTGGGAACCTGGGTGGCCGAGTAGTCTTGGATGAAAACGCAGCCCATCCCCCTTCGGAAAAACCACCAAGCCAAGGGAAGGGATTGACAAACTTTCTCACATACCCACGTTGCCCGAGCTGAGACTCGGACATGCTTGGAGAGAGATGAGATGTCAGTGACCTGTAATGGCAAATGCTTTAGACAACTCGGCTACCATGGGTCCCTTTTTATGTTATGACTATTACATTAGTATAGATATTTAAATTAGTATATTTTTATGTTGCTTGATAGCTTGTATTGCTTTGATAATGAATTATATAACAATACAGATTTTTCAAAAAATTTCACCAATTTAAATTACATTACATTACGTTGTTAAATTGCATTTAAATTACATTACGTTGTTAAACTACATTTTAAATTACATTACATTACATTACGTTGTCAAATTACATTTTAAATTACATTACATTACCAACGACAATTCTTAAGAAATAGTAGTTTACAGGTATTGACTTCTGTCGAAAGTTTGTTTCTAATAAGGAGGTGTCGGATAAGGAAAGTGTATTGGTATGTGGTATCCGTGCAAAGCATGCTAATTTTCTCCTCACAACCTTAGCGTGAAGAAAAGTAAAAATACGTATGCAATAAGGTTGAAAGGTAGCCAGAACGGACGGTTGAGGAGGCGGGGGAGATGCGGGTGGGGTGGTGATGGCGTGGCATGTCGTTGTGGTCGGATCGGGGGTCTGTAGATCGGAATATACGCTGTTTCTTCGACATGCGATTTCATTCGAATAGTATAGATCCTAATCTGTCAGCGTACCACGTGACACAGATCTGGTTGTTCTTTATTGGGTGTGTAACATATTGAGGTAAAAACGATACATCTATGTAAGGGCGCCACTTCATCGTCAGTTTTATTTAATTTGAAAAGATAAACAGCACAAGTGAGGCACTTCGTAAAATTCTGAAAAAAGTGTCATTTTTTAAGTTTTCTAACAGTAAGCGAACAACAAAGGTGAAATAGAGTGAGACGAGTAATCACGTAGGACAGAAAATGTTTGTGTATGTGTGTAAAAGAGAGAGAGAGAGAGAGAGAGAGAGAGAGAGAGAGAGAGAGAGAGAGATATTTGGAGTTGTCATGTGGCTTTAACAATATTTAGTTATCTCGCTACATTGCCTGCAGTGTGGCAGTTAATAGTGGTGTATAACATTGACGGCCTCATGCCGTCGACATGTAGAATCCTAACGCAGCCAGACACCAGATCGACCAGCTAACCTCTTAATGCTGTGCTCCAAGAACCATTTTTATAAGTCTTTGGTATGACTCAACCGGGACTCGAACTCTCGACTTCCCGCATCCATAGCGAACGGTCTAACCATTTAGGCCACCGGAGCGGTTGAACAAAATTTCGGTTAGATAATAAAATGACATTCACACATGAACTTCCTCGCTTTACACAATATAATGTTTCAACCTACGAAAGGGCAATAATCGCCATATTGAAAATTTCAGACTCGAAAACATACAAATATCTCTGATAATGTCACAAATCCAATGCTAAGCAAATATTGACTTTTTTTCAGACCAAACCTTGCTAAATCTAATAATTTTGCACGTTTTACATCTATTTCTTTAGTAGTTGTTCGGTTTCCAAAAGGTTCGTGAACCCCAGAAAGATAAATAAGACGATTTTCTTTTATTTCGTGGCGCTCATTGATAGAAAAATACATTCCAATGAATGAAGATAACACGCTGAGTAAGTAAAAAAAAGATAAGCTCAACTTCGAGGCCAGTTTTATCTTGACTCCGTAAACAACATTTGCATGGGATAGATAAAAAATGTTGTTTTCTTACCGCATTGGAGTCAACAGTTATCCAATACATATATAAATTATAATTCTATAACCATGCAGTCTATAGCAAAGGTACGACATCATTTAGTACCAAATACGCGACATCGATATGTTTCAGTTTTCAGTTTTTTACGATCGATTTCTTTCATTTTTTAACCATCATTCTGAATTTTTTTTAACATTTTTTTTAACGGCGCCAGACCCTACGTGAACTGTAAGGGTTGTCTTGACAAAAGCATCGATTTGTTGGAAAATAGTTCTATGTATATCACTCCGCACGGCAAGAAGGTCAGAAGACAGAATTTAGAACCTTTGCCCGTTTGCTATAGTAAACTTTTGATATTAATGTAAACGCTTGTGTACCTCAAAATGACCATGCAAATAACAGAAAAGAGAAGTGGACAACAAAACAGTCATAACAGAAAACCGTCAGAAATTTTATTCTTCAACTACATGTATATATCTTTGCAATCTTTAAGAAAATATAGCTTTAACATTTCAATAATTGCACGACTCAGACACTTTCTAACCTTTGTTTCACGTTTGCTGTCCATACTCCTGTATTAATTCCGTTTAACTGCAAAGCAAACAGATCCTAATCCGACAATGTTCTGCCGGTTACGACTTGAAAACAACAAAATATCCAGACCTGCTGCAGGCGCATTATCCGACGGTATGTGTGCAGATACCTTGGATATGACCTCTATCCATGTATATACGGTACTTGAAATTAAATACCAAACAGAAAATAAAATTACGAAGCATTCCACATTGTATGCAGGTAATTGAAAGTTGATGGAGTCCTTAAGATTTCTGTATGTTTTATTAATTTTGCATAATCCCATATAAATAAATAAAGAGCTTACGCATTACAGAACCTCTAAAATTATTCTTAGCTTTGTTATTTGTGCACAATACCATTTAAAAGGATAAAGAACTTTTCCACCAATATACCTAAGCATGACAAAGGGAATTAAATACTAAACATTATAGGGTTCAAAGATCAAGTAGAAACGAGTACGTGTACAAACTCTGCGTAAATTATAATGAAAATAGTGGTGCGGTTAAAAGACCTGGTTTTTCTATAGATGAAAATTTATGTAATTTGCTGACGTGGAATGTACGTCTGAGGTAATCATAGGTTGAAAGCAGCGATTGAGGGCTAATGTTTTAGGAATACTTAAATGATCTTTTAGTGGTCCAAAGAACATATTTCTTCACGTTAGAACAGATAACAATAGAACCTCAAACATAAGAAACTGGAGAGGAATCTCAAGTGTTTGGGAACGAATTTGTTGATTCATACAAAATTTACCAATGTATTATTTATATTATCATCATCATCAACAACAACAACAACTACAACACCATCATCATCATCATCATCATCATCATCATCATCATCATCATCATCATCATCATCATCATGTATAATTTGTGATTTAGATTTTAACGTAGCTTTAACAATTGTTCAGTCATATCGCTACAATGTCTGCAGTGTGGAAGTCTATAGTGATGTCTAGCACTGGGGCATCATGCTGCAGATATATGGCATGATGTCCGACCCAGTCACATTATCCTGATACCAGACCGACCTGTCCTAACACCAGCATCTTAATGCTGAGCTCCAAGCGAGGCAGCTGTTAGTACCATTTTTATAAGTCTTTGGTATGACTCGACCGGGGATCGAATCCACGACCTCCCGCATCTAAGTCGGACGCTGTAACCACAAGGCCACTGCATCATCATCATCATCATCATCATCATCATCATCATCATCATCATCATCATCATCATCATCATCATCATCATCATCATCATCAGTAGTAGCAATATTTAGAGCATTGTGGAACATTATCCGTGTCCTTTCATATTCTCCTCCTTTTAATTAATTCTGTTCTAAATATTAAACGCAATCTCGATCAGACTAGTTCCATAGTTCCAAAACCATTAATTGTATTACAGACATTTTTTAAAATTCATATTTACTTCTATATTCCTTTACAAAATATTTCATATATTTAATTATCACTTTTATGTACAGAAAATTATATTTATTTCCATTTGTATGGGTTTATCTACACCAATAGTTTAGTTCTAATTACCCTTTACCATTTGTTTTAACCCTACCTTTATTCAGCACTTTGGTACCTACCAACATAGTACTGATGTGTCGTGCAACCCTACGCGCTCGCGCGCACACACACACACACACACTCACACAAACACACAAACACACACACACACACATATATATATATATATATATATATATATATATATATATATATATATATATATATATATATATATATATATATATATATATGCGAAAACACACACACAGATAAAGATTCAAATAAAGTTGCATAACAAAAGCTACAAATAGTATATCTTAACAGAACTTTACCTTGTTGCAGCTGACACATTTTTTTTTAACTTTCTTAATGTTCTTCATTTTACATTTCAAACAGCACTTCATTTTGGTATCTTGGCGATCAGGTTTCATATTCAAACATGTTAAAACATAGATAAAAGGCCTTTTTTTGAAATGTTGAATATGGACCTTGTCAGTATTCCAGAGAACAAAGGTCTTGATGTTGGATGGCTAAAAAGGGGACATCTGAGTAAATCTCTGAAGGAACCACATAATAAATTGTTATGAAAGTAAATATATATCCTTCCTCTGTACTGACCCAAATTTCGTCTCATGTTTTGGAGGACAGCCATAACCTTAGACATTTTCGACAATAAACATTTTGAGAATCGCGGACTGTTGGGCCATAGTTGAAATAAAAAGTACAAGATATTCCCTGTAAACTGGAGAAGACCACTTTCTACAATTGACTTAGTTCTTCCGTCCCTCACGTTTACTTAGGTTTATCTTTTATTCCGCTCCCCAGTTCCAGACACGGACAGAACGGGGTGGGAAGATTTAATCCGCCAGTCTCACAACATTAGTCAGAAAGCCTATAGAAGTACTCTATAGAACACAACATACATATTGTAGGTTAAGAATTGTTATACATTTTCTAGAGTACTTAGGCTCTCATTTGGATTAATGTGAACTCACAAAGACACGTTAAAATTAGTAGATCATACAAATAACATTGATTGACTACGGTAGTTCACTTCTGAAAACGTTATTTAGTTTTACATACGAATATATACAAAGATTTTCATGAACCAAACATAGACCATTCTGGAAGCAAGAATTAAAATGTTTGCATGATAGTTAACAAAGTTTATGTCTTCTATTAACAGACAGAAACCTTGCCCAAATACTTGGTCAGTCAAAAGAGCAATAGTTAGCAGCTAGTTCACAACAAATATGTTATTGTACAATTGGGATAATTGACATATAACATCAATTGCTAACATGAGAAAGCTCATGATTTAAAAAAATCGATAAAATCATTTTATATGCATATATTTATTTCTAGAAGCGTACATACATACACGCAAACATACGTACAGAGATGATCCCTAATATGGGAAGTGTACAAATTTACCAGATCTTTTATAACAGATTTTCTTATAAGAGCTGACCTTGGTAAACATGTGTGTGTGTATGTGTGTGTCTGTGTGTGTGTGTGTGTGTGATTTATATTTTTAACGCGGATGTAACAATTTTTCAGTCATATCACTATGATGTCTGCAGTATGGCAGTTTATAGTAATATCTGGCATCAAGTCGCAGACATGTAGCATCATGTAACAGCCAGTGACATCATCCGGACACCAGGCCGACCAGTCCTAACACTAACCTTTTAATGCTGAGCATCAAGTGAGGCAGTTGATAGTAAAACTTTGTTAAGTCTTTGATATAACTTGGCCTAGGTTCGAACCTGCGACGAGGCAAATGCTTTAGCCGCTTAGGCCACCAAAGCGGTCGATAACATAGTGGATCTGATAAAGAAGGAGTTTTCAAGCGGTTTAACTCTGTTCACCACCTTTTCCCATAAGGACTAGTAGTTGATGTATGTAAAATGGAGAAGAATGAGAGATCGCTAATATTAATATTTAATTGACAAACCTACTAGCATCCAAAACTGACAACTTTTCAAATTGAATTAACAAAGTTTATTACAAATCGAAGATATTGATTTCAAATTCCAATATAGGACATTCAACAAAACTTTTATTGATATGTGCCCATCTCACATTTATCAAATGTTTTAAACGGATGGATTAGTATAGGTATGCAAACAAATTAAAAGTTCGATTTAATGTTCACTTGGACTTGATGGCAGTCTGTCAGTACGTGGGTGAACGATCTTGTTAATCTTAGTAACGAAGTGTAGAAATACAATAATCGAATGAATTTTGATTTGTTTGACAAACGTGGAATGTGTGATCGATTCAGGCTTTAGGTACGTTTCTAGGTCAAAACGGGCAAAGACATTTATCATAATTTACATCTATCATAAAACCAATTGCACATAGTTACATTTAATTTCGAATTAAAGAGCACAACACTATTTTCTCGGACAAAAAACGTTCATGTTCAGTTGCAAACAATAAAGTTTGCATTCGCATATGCATATGTAATGAATATCCATGTTTGACCATTTACATCTGCAAGCACTCCTGATGAAACGATTAGTCTCCATTCCCCACCCCACCTTAAAACAATTTTTACAAAATTTTACGCGATAAGAAAATGTATCATCGGAACTGAGCTCACTTTAAGAATAAGAATTGTTATAAATGCGTAAGGAATATAAAGGAATATATTTTACAGGTGTCATTAAGTTGTTTGATATGCTCATTCTTTAAGTCGCAGATGAGTGTCTGAACGTGTTTTGTTATATGTCATCACTATACACAAAGACTGGATATACTCGCTGTCTGATATATTCATAGACTGGATGGATATACTCGCTATCTGGATCTACTCACTGACTGGATGTATTCACTGACAGGATATATTCACTGACTGGATATACTCACTGGCTCGATATTCTTACTGACTAGATATACTCACTGACTCGATCTTCTCACTCATTCGCTGGATATACTCGTTGACTGTATACTCACTGATTGGGTATACTCACTGACTGAATATACTCGCTGACTGGATATAATCGCTTTCTTGATATACACACGGACAGGATATACTCACTGACTGGATATACTCACTGACTGGAGCCACTCACTAACTGTATATACGTGCTGACTGGATATACTCACTGCCTGGATATATTCACTGACTGAATATACTCACTGACTGGATATACAGGCGGACTGGATATATTCACTGACTGGAGCCACTCACTAACTGTATATACGTGCTGACTGGATATACTCACTGCCTGGATATATTCACTGACTGAATATACTCACTGACTGGATATACAGGCGGACTGGATATATTCACTGACTGGAGCCACTCACTAACTGTATATACGTGCTGACTGGATATACTCACTGTCTGGATATATTCACTGACTGAATATACTCACTGATTGGATATACAGGCGGACTGGATATATTCACTGACTGGAGCCACTCACTAACTGTATATACGTGCTGACTGGATATACTCACTGCCTGGATATATTCACTGACTGAATATACTCACTGACTGGATATACAGGCGGACTGGATATAAACACTTACTGGGTATTTCACTGACTAAATATACTCACTGACTGGATATATCCACTGATTGCATATACTCACTGACTAGATATGTTTGCTGACTGGATATACTTACTGACTGGATATAATCACTGACTTGGTATTTCACTGACTGGATACACTCACTGACTGGATCTACTCACTGGCTGTATATACTCACTGACTGGACATACTCTCTGACTGAATATACTAACTGACTAGCTATACTCACTGACTGGATTATGTCACTGACTGGATATACTCACTGACTGGATATATTCACTGACTGGATCTACTCACTGACTGGATACACTTGATGACTGGATCTACTCACTGACTGGATACACTCGCTGACTGGATATATTTACTAACTGGACATGCTCAGTGACTGGATCTACTCGCTGACTGGTTCTATTCACTGACTGGGTATATTCACTGACTGGATATACTCACAGACTGAATATTCTCACTGACTCGATATACTCGCTAAATGGGTCTACTCACTGACATGATATACTCACTGATTGGATCTGCTCACTGACTGGATCTACTAAATAATTGAATTTATTCACTGACAGGATACACTCACTGAATGGATATAATCGCTGATTGAATATATTCACTGACAGGGCAGTGAGTACACTGGCTGGATATACTCGCTGAGAGGATATACCTATGAAAATTTAGAATAGATCAAAAACATGCTTCTTTCTTAGATATTGTAATATAACATTTATTAGAGAAAGAATGGGGGCCCTGAGTGGCCGAGTGGTCTAAAGCGCTCTCCGTTACAGATCACTGCCATCTTATCTCTGTCTGCGTGGGTTCGAGTCTAAAATTCGGCGAAGGTGAATAGGTGAGAAAGCTTGCCAGTAGCTTCTCGTGGGTCGGTGGTTCTTTCCGGTGATTTCCCGGTTTCTTCCTCCACCATTAATACTGGCCGCCATGTATAGCCTATCATGTGCTGAAAAATGGCGTTAAGCCCCAACAGCAACACACACAGAGAAAGAATGAAAGGAAATCCTATCAAAATTAGTGCTTTTGTTGAAATTTAAAATCGTTTTTAAATTTGAGTATTGAAATAACTGCTCTATTCTTTAGATACTTGAGTTTGATAAACATATAACTTAAACGAATACAATGAACTTTATTTGAGAACAAATATGCGTGTTCAATAGCACTTCACAAGACCTAATATATTTCGCAGGGTACTTCAGTACAGTACAGTCACAATTTGCTTTCCTGATGGTATGATTGAGCCAAAGATTTATGCCATAATCAATAAACAAGGTTCAATAATAACGACACTGATATACTGGTCCCTAACCGCTATTTCATAAATAATGCAAAATTGCGACTTAAGGGTTTAATCTCCTTCCATTATACCGCTGTTATGTATTGTCGTCGAGCGCAATGAGATCAACAATGGAGTGAAAAGCCGATGAAATACGAAAGTGATCGTTATATAATATATTACTGGAGCTTTTGTAAACCACCTATTGCCGTGCAAATTCGCTTTGCTCAATTTAACCTCATACATGTATGCACAGTAATATACGGCAATAAGGTGGAAAAGTCCACTAATATCCAAGCGTCCAAGTGCACATGTGTTAGGGTTGGACCCAACGTCGTTAGCATGAAAAAATTTATTTTTCCTTCTCAGTACGTGTACATATGTCTGTAGGGTGGGTTTTTCAAGAATTCTGGATGTGGGGAATAGACCCTATGAGTTAGGAATGGACGCCAGGGTCAAGCTACGTCACCTGGGATAAGAACAGACCCATACGAAAAGCCAACTGCATCCTTCAATTCGTCATTTTACACCCAACATGACACCCAATAAATGTATTTCAAGTCATACGGTGGAAATCGCAGTAATTTCCATTCTGTGCCTAACGAGGCAGTTGTTAGCATCATATTTTAAAATTGTTCTTTGATATATCTCCGCCTGGCAAAATGTTTTAAAATTAAACGTCAACATAAGCAGAAACTTTTGAAAACAAAATAGTTTAAAGCTGTTATTTTAATCATGAGATAGACAAATTCAGAAAATGCGGCAGAAATTCTTCTCAATCCACATTGGCTGACCAGTTAAAGAGCAATTCATTTATTTGATCCTAAGGATTCTGTCAAATATTATAAGAAACTTGCTAAATATAATCCTGTTCTTTTTCGCCTTATTAAAATTTATTGTCTTGTTACTATGGAAATTCGACTCAATTGCCAAGAGTATGTTTACCGTATTTCTTCATCCTATACACTTCACATAATATCTACTTTCGCTAGATAAACCATTTTATGTGGCTTATTCAAACACGTTCACTTTATAATCAAGGCAAACTCGTTGCTGTGCAAAATGGAGTGGCTTAAGAACACGCATTAGACGCATTTCCTCAATGGGATATTTTTCTAATTAAATAATATTACAATAGTTGCAGGCACGCGTTGACATTAATTAATTAATAACACAATTAAGGGTTACGTAAATCTTGTTCCCTGGATGTTGATTGAAACCTTTCATTATGAGCAGGTGAGATAAATGTTGGAGATGACGAAGGCTGTATGTGCGATATTTAATTCGTAACGTGAAACGAAATAGATCTTAAGTGGTCAGATTGGATGACATAATGTTAACGTATTATAGTTTAAAGAAAGGCGACCTCAAATGTTTAAAGAAAGACAACCTCCAATTTGGACAAACACTGAGCATCTTTTTTTAAATGAGTGGCGCCATTCACTAAAATGTTATTCGTATTCTCTGTGCAGTTTGTAAGATTTGTTAAATTAATTTCAACATTAGCTTTGTTAGTCTGGACTACGAGAATCTCCAAGAAGAGTACAGTTATAACGTCATTACGTCTCATGTGTTTTTTATTTTATTCGCCGATAAATATGTCTTCTGATACGCTGTTAAAATAAAGTTTCTGAAAACATGCATTACATAGAACAACTGTGTTAAAAATCTATTAAAAAATAACGAAGACGAATCGAGGTAATGGAGACAAACAAACGATTGCTTTATAGTCCAAATTTAGTAACATCTACAAAAACTTCGAGTCTATTTTAGCCGACAATCAGCTTGACGCGTGACCTGAATGGACTAAAGAACAATGTAGTACTATTACTCTTTTCACAGGTTGAGAGCTTATAAATATGGCAGCATGTTATGTATCATGAAAATAGTCGATTGAGGAAAAGAAAGTAGAGTATTGTCCCTTACAAGAGCACTAAAATGCAAAACTTGGGAAAATACAAAATTTCCATACATTATTTTTTTTTAAAGAAAGAAACCTTTGTGTCATGGCCAGTTTGCTAACTTAAATCCTTGAATGTGGGTGAATACGTAAGCACATAAGTATGTATTTAAATAGAAAGTGTGCTCATCTTCTGATTCAAGGCATGCTAGCCAGAAGAGAAGAAAAAAAGTTTAAACATAAAATAAAGATTATGTCTGGTAATTTTATCAATTCTTTGTTGATTCTTGATCAGTTATTTTTAGTGCATTAACTTTAGGTTTCCATTTCCCTCTCACAGAGAAGAGAAATATCCTGCTGCACTGCATTTAAAGCAAATATTCCCATCCCATCACACAGCGATTAGTTTGCCATAAAACCACGACTTTATGCGACAGATTTATGTGACATGGAGTTCAAAACAATTACAAGTACACGATTTCGATCTGAGTACCATAATTCACACTTGTCAAACAATGCGTATTCCTCGCATACAATAGCATCGAAAAGAACTGTAAGAAAAAATTCTTATTAATTTGGGATTCTCAGTTTACATTTGACCACGTATCCCGCCCTTAAGCAAACAACCCATACAGTAAAACTTTGCAGAATTGTGAGATTGCTGGGAAAGAGACAGTTATAAACATCAAAATATGATTTATTATCACCTATACCTGCCAAACAAAATACTACAGCCTCGACGGAAAAGGGTTAAATACACGCTCTATTCAAAATCAAAGTACCGTATACTTTAATTTGTTCATTGTTAGAACAAATAACGGATAACAACAGACAGGAAACCATAAGCGCATTAACAGCCAATTAAAGAGCAGATCATTGTATTTTTCTGTGACTTAATGCATATTACAAACAATAAAGCACCCTAAACTTTCATGATAAAAATAAGAAACAAAATTTAATAAATGATGTATGGATGTTGAACGTCTTGTTGGATGCTTTCAAATGATCAACGGAGTGCTGGAACATTGTTATGCATTAATCTTTAATCAAAATGTTCGAACATAATCTTAAAGAAAACCCTGAAAACCACAAATGTGAACATTTTTAAGCCTCAGAATCATATAAAGCCTCAAAGCTGTTACGACCATGTAGTTTAATTGTGTGTGTTAAGGAATCAACTCTGACGTGGTCATCCGCCATTTTGGACCGGAATTGAACTTCAGACTGTGTTTAGAACTTTTTACAGGACTTATGTTTATCTTTTGAACAAACAATTTGGATCGTTTCTGTAAACCGTAAGTCTTGTTTAACATACTTACATTATTTCATGTTTATTAGGAAAATAAATTATTATTGTTAAACTTTACAAAGCTTGTTGCATTCACTCATTCTTTATGTTACTTTAAACAAGCCGATACCTATTTTAAATACCCTCATAAGTAAATTATGAATTGTATATATCAGTGACTGCTTAATCATGCTATTAATTGTGTATAATTATGTGCATCGTTCCTCCCCCATACCAAATTTAAAATAAAAATGACAGAGAGCATTGCTTACTTCAAAGGACTTATGTCGAGTATTATTCTTTTAATTTATGTTCATTGCAATTTTAGCAAACAAAATATAATGAGACCGAATATCAGTGGTCATGCATATAATTACAGCGACAGATAATTAAACTGTTTCATTACCAAATCTGTTTAGTGCCTGATTGTTATCTATGTCTCCGGTATCATCGACGTTTTCGTTTTGCAAAGCCGAGACACGTTTTAAACAGATGACGCTGTCAGTTTGTCTTGATTGGTGGTCTTTCACTGAGTGCATATAGGTATTTCAGTTGATATGTACTACGTTCGTTATTGTAGGGGTCAGTGCATATAGGTATTTAAGTTCATGTGTTCTAAGAGGTCATTGACGAATTGGAAAATAGATATAATTTCGTTTTAGAAACTGTGTTTATTGGCTTCAGTCCAGAACATGATACACCCGTGTTTTAATCGATTTTTCCTATATAGGTCATTAACGGAAAGAGTACATTAATACAAGACCTGTTTCTGATAATATGTCAAGTTAATGATAATATTGACAATTGAAAAGGGTCATCGGATCATTGTCCCAAGTCGGCTAAGCCCATGTCCAAATTATATCAACAGAATTTCGGAATATTGGTTTGACGTGCTGATTTGAGGTGGATGTGATTTTTCAAAGACATTTCATGCTTATAATCTAGACATAATTAATAATTGTGGCGTGTGTAACTTACTAATTTATTAATCGTGCTAAAAAAATGTTTGAAAAAAAAAGATTTTCGAAAAATATCATAATTAAAGACCATTGACGTTTCTATGTACCAGTAGTTGTTTTCATTCTCCCACAAATTCTTCAAATAGCGAAACTAATTAAATAAAATAGTAAACAAAAAATCTGAAGGCGAAGACAGCGCCTCTCCATACCTTATTGTATTGCTGTGGCTTTTCCAGTCACCACACCTCTTTGTAATTTTTTACTCTACTTCCTTAGCTATGTAGGAAAAAAAAATATTGTGCATGATTTTTTTTTATCTAGAAGGAGATATAAATATAATAACCGCGTAACTGACCGAAATGTATTGAATAAGTTTTTTTTACAACCACGAAACTTTCATATCCAATATTAGAACATGATCTTAACTAGAAAGAATGCTAGATCTTACTGGCTGTGTACAATAGTCCTTATATCCGACTCTTGTAGAAAACAACACTGGTAATCAGCACGAACATGGTTAATTTATTGGAAAATATTTGTCTCCCCAAAATATAACTTGTGATTTTTAAAGTTACAGGAAACATTATTTTTGTACGAATATGGCAACAATTGTTGACCATTTTATTTTGGATCAGAATTAAAAAATTTGAATAGCTCGATGACCAGGACCCCTTAAAAAATTAACAGGAAGAAGTTTGGTCCCCATCCAAATTTAGATATAAGTTTCACTGATAATACAATGCTGTTAATAAAATGGTACAGCCGCAGTTTTGCTGAGGATGTATATTTTACTCTTCTTACCGAATGTTGACGACAAGAACACTGAGTGAGTTAGGCTATGTCAATAATTCAAGAGTACCACATCAACTGATCTGGGCGATGCCAATAATTCAAAAGAGTACCACATCAACTGATCTGGGCGATACCAATAATTCAAAAGAGTACCACATCAACTGATCTGGGCGATACCAATAATTCAAAAGAGTACCACATCAACTGATCTGGGCAATGTCAATAATAAAATGATTGAAAGCATGATGGAGATGATTATTGTCCTTGGAATATTAACATTTTTGGTTCCTTCTTTAGTTTTTTATGACAAATCAGAGCGCTGATGATTAAGCTAAATTTAATCTACGTCATACCAGGAACCTGTGAAATGTGTTAGGTCTTATATGTTAAAGGGACATCGAGAAGCTGAGGAATTTACCGTTAGGAATCAATAATGGCCATGTGGAGATATTGGCGCAGGTTGACGTGCGATGAACGCCTTGTTAAGCGTTGGAATGTTGCAGGTAAATGGAATCACCTTGCTTTGAAGTATATCAAAGGTACATATCGTAATGTGGAAAACAATTCCAACAACACATTCAGTGAAACGCTTTTTAAAAAAAAAAATGAAATAAGAGAAAACAGAATCGGAAAGTACACAAACAAGAAATAAACAAAAAAATGATCTTCGAGTGTGTCATTGAGCTGTTTGATATTTTCAATCACACGCACATATAAAAATAAACAATTGTTCTTACTCTTTATTCGAAAAGGTTCTACCCAGCAAACCAATACGAGACAGGAAGTTTGCCTTTACATTAATCGGCTAGTAAAAGGCAACGACTGCTCTTTTTTATGCCAAACCTACGATTGATTCAGATAGAACATATCATTTGTCTATCTATTGCATAAAACAGAGCACTGTTCTGTAACCAGTAAATATAAATTAACTACATGCAACCATGTAGACTCTCCATATTTGCTAATGTGGCAGTCATGGACTTTAAGAATCTCTCTCTCTCTCTCTCTCTCTCTCTCTCTCTCTCTCTCTCTCTCTCTCTCTCTCTCTCTCTCTCTCTCTATATATATATATATATATATATATATATATATATATATATATATATATATATAGAGAGAGAGAGAGAGAGAGAGAGAGAGATATATATATAATAGATATATATATATATATATATATATATATAGAGAGAGAGAGAGATATATAATATATATATATATATATATATATATATATATATATATATATATATATATATATATATATATATATATATATATATATATATATATACATATAAATATATATATGTATGTATATATTGAACTAGTGGTCCGTGATGGATCTTTGGGAGTTATACAGTTACCGACGTTGTGCTCAATCCACATTTTAAAAATACGTATAACAATCCGTCTGTATCTGGAGAGGATCAAGACGTACGTCAGAGACATTTAAATGTCTCATATATGCTGGAAACTTCAATCTACTGCATCCATACCATTAAAACGTATTGGTTCTTTTCTGAATATTACCGACAGTCATGAATGGAAACGAATTCATTTTTCTTTACTAAAATGTAAAATGTAAAACTTCTAAAATGAAGTTGTGATAACATATAATTCAGGCACCTGTCACAGTCTTTTTGTTCAAGCTTTACCAGTCATAAGTTTGTGATAAATTATATGCAAACAGTGTGTCCAGACTTTCAAAGGTATTCACAACAGCTGTATGACCTTCCGATCTATCTGTCTCGATGTCATTCGACAAAATTTATTTTTGAAATTAATGTAAAAGTGCTTGAGCTGGGATTGATTAGATGCAAGATTTCTTGTTAATTAGCAAAAGGTAAATGAAGGGAATTTATGGACTTTCCGGTCTAAAGAAAATGCATTTGGTTGCACCAAAAAGAAGTACAAATGTACCGAGCAAATATCAGCCTGCGTAAAGATAAACAAATTTTAAAAAAAGAAAGGTCAAGGCTTTATAATAGGACCAGACAAACATATTATGTATTCTTGTTTTAGAGGAAATTTATAATTTATAATGCAGCTGCTTGATAAATATTACCATCTCTGTGACACAATACAGAATTATCCAGCTATAATGTTTTGAAATGTCTTTAGTTTGTTTTTTTTTCTCTGATAAAAGGCTTCGAATCAAGATCATTCTAGTCTTTAGTCCATACATTGCATCTTGTCTGCCGGATACCAGTCTAGCCATTCATGAATATTAGCAAACATATTTAACGATGTAAATTTTATGTGTTTGGAATTCCTTTTGTATCTACGGCTAAAATTTCATTCTTCTTTGATTTATTGACATTTTCATTCCTACACAGTCACCTGTGTAATTTAGAATTAGTTTTGTGGTCACGTCGTATTTATGACGAAAAGGGAATATGAAAATATTTAATTTCTCAGCAAGATGGATACCTAGCCAAAAGTTATTTAACAGAATATACAACCACTTGCAATAAAGCTGATTTTATTTTGGCATCGAAAGGTTTTACAGTGACAAAGACTCACATATTGGTCTCTATTACCTTTGGAGCGCTGAACGTAAATTTCTTTGATTCTTTCTTTATCGTGGCGTATCTATCTATAAACGTTTAAAGGATATTTTGTTAGTGAAAAAGAAAGAATTATTTAACTTCAGAACATTCTTGTCACATTTACAAAGGTATGCGTTAATATATGCGTTTTAAGTTTATTTTGTATATTTAAAGTACAAATAATTGTTGTTAAACTACGTGAGAAAATTATGAAGCAAACACCTATTGGTTATTTCAACATGCCAACCATCTAATCAACCTTGGACAATTTTGAGTACTTTCATACTTGCCAACGTATCAAATAACCCAAAAACCAATCTCTCTCTCTCTCTCTCTCTCTCTCTCTCTCTCTCTCTCTCTCTCTCTCTCTCTCTCTCTCTCTCTCTCTCTCTCTCTCTCTCTCTCTCTCTCTCTCTCTCTCTCTCTCTCTCTCTCTCTCTCTCTCTCTCTCTGACTGACTAATTGAACTAAGCACCTATACATATTATCTTCAATGATACAGCAACCATGGCTCGGTCGTTGGCCTTGCCCTTCTCACAATTAGTTGGTTGGTGCTGGTTGATGAATCGAATCCTTCCTGGACCAACATGGGAAAGTTGCCGCAGTGTGTGTGTGTGTGTGTGTGTGTGTGTGTGTGTGTGTGTGTGTTTGTGTGTGTGTGAACAAGGAACTCTTGCCACCCATTGCTTAGGCATTGGATAGTCTTTTGTGTACTGATGTGGTGTTAATAAAAATCGCTTATCAACTATCCACATATTAGAGGAAGAAAAACGACTTTTTTTAAAATTTATCGGTAATAGTTAATAACAAATGAATATATCACTAGTTTTATTGACTGGATAAAACAATAATTGGGAAAGATTACGTATTATTTTTGGTCGTTTGTATTACTTTCAAACATTTTACGTCAGGATTCTCTGACATGTATATATTTAGCTACAATAAAAAGACTCCACTTGCCAAAAGTAACGGCTCCGTACCTCAACGAAGTATATGCCAAACCCTCCTGTCCTTTTAGCCCTCTCTCTCTCTCTCTCTCTCTCTCTCTCTCTCTCTCTCTCTCTCTCTCTCTCTCTCTCTCTCTCTCTCTCTCTCTCTCTCTCTCTCTCTCTCTCTCATATGTGTGTGTGTGTGTGTATGTGTGTGTGTGTGTATCTTTGTAAAAACTTAACGTTACTTAAAATAATATATTTCAGACATTTTGTACTAAAATTAATAATCTATTAAGTCATTCGTGCGCAAAGCACTATTTGGAGTTCCGTCTGTTGGAATGTATATTATCTACCAATTACCAATTAGCAAATACCTACCAATTTTTACATGCTGTTTAGAGTTTGAAAGTAATCAGAAATTCTGTGCTATTTACCCTACTTTAACAGAGTTCAAATATCGAGAAAATGACCCTCAAGGTGTGAAAACCTTGAACATATCTTATCGAACTATCGAACACCTAAAACAATATTCTTGTAGACATTTGCCTTCAAACAATGGTGGCGGTTGGCACACTTTCAAACCATTCAGTCATTATAACAATCAAAATAATAACGGTCAGTTAATTTGAATAGAATATGGCTCTTTCAACGGAATATATATTACCCGAAATCAGAAACAGTGCCTTTCTGGTCCGGTTTATTTGTTAAGGAAACTCTGTCGCGTCCTATCTGGAGTAACAGGATAAATACGAGTTCCGCAGGGGGTGTACCAATATTTATCAACTGTGTAAAATTATCTTTTTTTATTATTAACTCGGTAATTGTCCGATGTAATATGCGTGGTGTTAAATTTCATGATAATGAACGATAAAAATATACACCGACAAAAGCCAGATATACATTCGATATTAAGTTTCAAACAACGTCCTTTAAAACAAACGAATTTAGTCAGACATCAAAAAAAGAATCTGTTTCTTTTCTTTTCTTTATTTTTAGGAATGAAATTCGGTCAGAGTAGTACGTGTGCACGTGTGCTTGTCTGTTTGTATGTTTTTAACTGGTTTTAGCTGGTTCAGTCGTTCTCCACATTCTCTGGGCCAATAAAAATTCACTCGAAACGTGGAGAGTGTCGCTAATCGTTGACTACAATTTCTTAGTTTTCATAATCACACCAAACATTGAACTCAGTCAGACATTTATAAATTCACTATCTGCGTTATTTTTCTTACGACATCTTCATTTGGACAAATAAAACTTACAAAATACGTTTAATTTCGTTCACAGTAAATTAAGTAATTAAAATGTTCTTCATATGATATTGAGTGTTAACAGTCTTTTCATTTATCTCTTCGTCTTATGTTGTGGGCTGTATCATTTGTCTTGTTGTGTAATAGTCAGACTAGACCAGTGCTAGAAGTCACTTTGGTTGAGTTGGGTATTTGAGCGTAGCCAGGTGTTTCGTGTTTCGATTACTTTATACGTCTTATTAACAAGAAAGATATACAGAAATTGTTTAATATAGTTGATTTCGAATATTTGGGTATATCATCCATATTTATTTTAGAGAAACTTTTTTCATATCCTGTTTTAAACCATTTCATCTTCTCCAAAAACTCGTAAGTAATAATTGAAAATAATATTTGACAATACATACATACATACATACATACATACATACATACATACATACATACATACATACATACATACATACATACATACATACATACATACATACATACATACATACATACATACATACATACATACATACATACATACATACATACATACATACATACATACATACATACATCTTCAAAACATTTTCGGGTACTGATCTGTCAACATGGAAAAAATGTAGGCTGTAACCTTTGTCAGTTGTCGTTAACAACCTAAAGGTTGATCAGATGGTGCGAATGTATTGATTATCATTCAGGTAAGTAAATATAGACGTCGATAAGACATAACTTCCATTCCTGGTGTCTTGATACCTAATAACTTACCTACCCTACTGATCAGCAAAGTTCAGAAGAAAACGGTTTTACCAACCGAAGCTCATTCATCAAATGTACTGCACGGGGAGGGGTACGAGGCGGAAAGGTTGTCGATATATGTACCGTCTGTACTCGCTTGTAAGTCGGATCCAATTGTAAACCGCAAAAGGTGCCAGCAGATCTGTGTCTATGCAGTTGGTGAGGATTAATCAGTGGAAGAAACAACGTACACCCCGATTTTCCGGCGCATGATATGACGGCAGATAGTTGGTCAATGTCTTTTTGTTTTGTTGGTTTTTACAGTTGGAACCGATTTAAAAGCGAGCAAAAACGGTATTCCAAAGGGGATATACGTCTCAAACTTTGTCCAAAATTTGCTTTCCAATGCATATCAACGATTGAATTAAAACATATTTTAAATCAAATTGAAGCACGCTATATATTTGCATGATATTACAAAATCTGCTATTCCTTTCCCATCTCTGAGATCTTTGAAGTTCAGGAAAATTAGAGATTATTTTTCAGCAAGTTCTAAAAGTATGGTAGTTTCAGTTTCAGGCCCGGCAACCACACTGCTGACGGAAATCAATTCCGCAATGCAATTATTTTGCTTGTGGCACCGCTCATCGCTTGCTTCCTTGGGATCCGCACATGCTAGGACTGTTTCGGGGCTGTCTAACATTCAAAGAGCTACAAAGATGCAAATAAACAGAAATACTGCATAAATAAAATATATATGTATATACCTGATTCATTAATTCTGACTTTGACTGCGAGTCAAATCTTTGTCGATTTGTTCGTTGATGCTCATTGAGATATGTGTAGATACTGATAGTTGATTTTAACTATACATTATCGAAGTAACTGGGTTTTTTTAACTTTTTAAAAACTCTTGGGTTTATTTCTCACTTGTTCTGTATAATTCGTTTTCTGTATACTCTATTGAGTAAGACTCTTGGATTCAAGACAATAACATCAAACGGCTAGCATTCACGACAAAGACACTAGCATTCAAGACACTAGCACTAGCATTCAATGCAATAGAATTCAAGACACTTGCATTCAAGACAAGAAAAACATTTATGCTTGAAAACCTTCCTGATTTTTGTTTGTGGTCAAATACGATTGTAATATATCCGATTCAAGTTCAATGGTCGTTTGTAATGGAAACTTGATATTCATTTCCTATGTATTCATCCAAATTTAACACAGATGGCAGCTTAGCACATTTCCCAAGGACACTTTTTCAAAATGTTTATTTTTACAAACAGAGGCTTGCCATATAAGTGTAGACGTGTATGAGATATCAACAGTCGCAGTCACACACGATGACATAAAAAGGTAAGTGAAGATCGCGTGCAGACGAAATCAACGTGATTTATGATTATTTCATCAACTTTAATACCTAGTTATGTGAAATGCAAATTTTGTCATCCGTGCAAAGCTTAGAGATTTAGAGTTTGAAAAGACAACTGGATCCAACCTGCGTTTCGTGGGACTCTTTCTTTTTCCTTTCTGCCTCTATATTTATTATCACCGCCGGGATGTGTATTTGTCTTACCAAGAGCGTTACCGAGGCAGATAGTATTATCGATCATACAGATCAAGAAATGAACGAATGATAGAGATAAAAATAACTGACTCATGATTGAAGGTTTTAGTTCGCGTGGGTAGAATGTAACCTTCCAGCTGTGTCGGTTAATCCGAACATTAAGACCCTATCGATTTTTGATGCAATACAGTTACAAAATCAAACATTTTTTGGAAAGCTAAAATTATAATAGGAAAAACATAAATATTGTTCAATATGTTTGGAGAGCTTTAAATTTATTTTATTTTGTGTGACTTTAGGAAGCAGTCGATACTTTCATATGCTTCTGACGCATTTTCCTTTGAACCTTATTGCATACAAGTAGTAACAAGTACGTACCACGAATTTTATGGTAAACAAATGTTTTACATCTACCACTGAATTTATTGCGTACAAACCAATTACAAGTACTGTTATGTATGTTTATGTTATGTGTTTTATTTGTAATTATGGTTGTAGATTTAAAGGGTCATTTTGTATGCACAATACTCTTCTTCAGGATAATGGTTTGCACTTGTGATTTGAGGAAGCATATTTATTTTGACCTTGTAGGGTACAGAAGTGATGTTGTTAAGGAATTTGATGGGATTTGAGTTCAGGTCATTGGCTTCCCCATTGATTAGTTGCTGAAGGACACGACCTTGTTGCAAAGTTGAAATAATCTGGAAATTAATATTCTGCTATCATCCTGATTCTGAAATTATGTCTTAGTTTTATATTAGGGATGTTTACCTGAGAATTATTCCTTTCTTAAACACCAGTCTTAGTTGAAAAAGTTTTAGTTGTGCTCAGTTATAATTTGAGAGAATTTTTATTGTGATACATCAAGTCTGTAGGCATATCAACTATTTCAGACTATTGGCACACGAGCACAATCGACTGAACTTCATTCAGAATACTATTGTAACTCTATTGGTATACTTTATACTTTTGGACTTGTGATAGAACTTCTTAGAACTATGTAGGATTTCATTCGCCATGCTTAAAGTGATTTTCAATTTTTCAGTTTCTATTCTAGGGAATTGTTTAATTAATTTTACAATGCTTGCTGGGTTTCGCTCTTTCCAGTTACTTAGCTTAAGACCATATAATCGTAACAGTACCACGAAACTTACTGCATATCAATAGATTACAAGTGCCACGAAACTTGTTGCATACCGGTAGTTCACAAGTACCACGAAACAGTGCATACGAATTTACAAGTACCACGAAACTGAATGCATGTCAGTAGTTTACAAGTACCACGAAAATTGTTGCATACCAGTAGCTTACAAGTACCACGAAACTTGTTGCATATCAGTAGTTTACAAGTACCACGAAACTTATTGCATACCAGTAGTTTACAAGTACCACGAAACTTGTTGCATACCAGTAGTTTACAAGTACCACGAAGCTTGTTGCATACCAGTAGTTTACAAGTACAACGAAACTTGTTGCATATCAGTAGTTTACAATTATCACGAAACTTGTTGCATACCAGTAGTTTACAAGTACCACGAAACATAGTGCATACCAATTTACAAGTACCACGAAACTGAATGCATGTCAGTAGTTTACAAGTACCACGAAACTTGTTGCATACCAGTAGTTTACAAGTACCACGAAACTTGTTGCATACCAGTAGCTTACAAGTACCACGAAACGTATTGCATACCAGTAGCTTACAAGTACCACGAAACTTGTTGCATACCATTAGTTTACAAGTACCACGAAACTTGTTGCATATCAGTAGTTTACAATTACCACGAAACTTGTTGCATACCAGTAGTTTACAAGTACCACGAAACTTGTTGCATACCAGTAGTTTACAAGTACCACGAAACTTGTTGCACACCAGTAGTTTACAAGTACCACGAAACTTGTTGCATACCAGTAGCTTACAAGTACCACGAAACTTGTTGCATACCAGCAGCTTACAAGTACCACGAAACTTGTTGCACACCAGTAGTTTACAAGTACCACGAAGCTTGTTGCATACCAGTAGCTTACAAGTACCACGAAACTTGTTGCATACCAGCAGCTTACAAGTACCACGAAACTTGTTGCATACCGGTAGTTTACAAGTACCACGAAACTTGTTGCATACCAGTAGTTTACAAGTACCACGAAGCTTGTTGCATACCAGTAGTTTACAAGTACAACGAAACTTGTTGCATACCGTTAGTTTACAAGTACCACGAAACTTGTTGCATATCAGTAGTTTACAATTACCACGAAACTTGTTGCATACCAGTAGTTTACAAGTACCACGAAACTTGTTGCATACCAGTAGTTTACAAGTACCACGAAACTTGTTGCATACCAGTAGTTTACAAGTACCACGAAACATAGTGCATACCAATTTACAAGTACCACGAAACTGAATGCATGTCAGTAGTTTACAAGTACCACGAAACTTGTTGCATACCAGTAGTTTACAAGTACCACGAAACTTATTGCACACCGATTTACAAGTACAACGAAACTGAATGGTGACCAGCTTACAATACTACGAAAATTATTGCATACCAATACTTTTACAACAACCACGAAACTTATTGCATATCAGCAGACTAAAAGTACCATGAAACTTATTGAAATTATTGATAATACCAAGTAATATTTAAAAGTACGTTCAGTACAAGCAGAAGTATCCATCCATTTCACAATTTTAAGTATCTATACTATCACAAGGAAACAGACTAACCATGAGTGGAAATTTGGCAAGTAAATGGATCAACTAAATAAATGAATGGATACTAAATGAAAGTAATAAATCATTTTTTATTTAAAACAATTAATACTTCGACAGATGCAATATGTTCTATGCATTCATCTGCAAAATAGTATACTTTGATAGCTCCTGTGAAAGATTATACACTGCTCGTATTTGTGTGCAAGGTCAATACATTGATGATCAATTGCGTTAGTCACATATCAGTCATAGCTGTGTAGAAGTTCCATCTGTTCTTTTAACATTACTATTTACGTTACATGTTTTGATTAGTTCAATTTTGGAACGATATCATTTATTTTCATCAGTTGTTTGGCTCAGTGCCCATCATTCTGTTAAACTGGAGTTAATGCGCAGTTAATTCTTGTGTAAGAATCGTTCTTCGTTTAATTACATTATAAATAAACATCTCATTTACTAAATTGGGTTTTTTTTTGTTGTTGTTGGTGTCTTTACAAAATCCAATCCTAACCCGGATTCATCTTATTACAATGTACTTTTGTTCTTAAATTGTATGAAAATTTTTCATGTGGTGCTTATGTCCTTACACCATATAATAAAGCGAAAAATTTTATACTGGGTTGAAACTTTTCTATATTGGGTCCAAGCGTCTTGGTGAAGACGAGCCAAGACGGAACTCTCCCTAGCGCAGAAAGTGGGCAAGGGCGATATATTGTCCCACTCCAACAGTTTAATTTTCTTAGTGACAGAGAACAAGTTTTGTAAAATCCAACGATAATTTAGTTTCCTAGAATACAAAGTGAAAATATAAAAGGAACTTACATTATTATTTAAAGAAAACATGGTGGATTTCAATATAGATTAGTTTTTTTTTCTTAGCAAACAGTTGATGCTGTCGAACAATTAGATATATTAGGTCCGACTGTCTGTTTGGCAAATGAATAGACCATGCTTCGTGGTGTATCGTGTGGTGTATCGTTTGGTATATCGCTGTATTTAGATAATGTATCCCACTTTTGATATTCACGATAAATAAGTTTAGACTAATTATAAGGCATCTTTGCTAACCCTATCTAAACCCTGGCGGATCGAACAGCTATATAAGTGCTTCGTTCTAGCTACATCTAATGGATTTCACGTGTTTCTTCCTTTAGTATATAATAAAACTAACCAATAGCGTGGTGCATTTTGCATCAGCCGAAAACAGTGGTTGCAACTGACCTAAAAAGGATTGATTTGTAAGTTTAACATCAAAAATATCACTGTATACCAGATGGAAGTCATTACATGTGTATTTGAGTGAAAGATATTTGTGGAATCAGGGACGTACACTGGAAAGCTGATTATTTATCAAGCCATTCAGATTGTGTGCTCCCCTTGTTTTGATCACGTAGGAAAATTTTTAACAATTTAATTTTGATTTGATGCGCGGCTTCACGGGCCAGTTGCACAGAAATGTCTGCTCGATTTGCCAAGGTGACGATATGGTTATCCGAACCTTGGCTAGCAAAGATGGATTTTAAAGAAGTTTAGACCGAATACAACGTTGATTATGTTGCTTAATAATATAATGACAAACGATATTTCGACATGTTAACATGTTAACAGATTTTTTTAATCAAATATAAATAAGTTTGTATGTTATATAGGAAGATAAAGACGCATCATATAAAGATGTTTGTACACCATGCAATTTTTTTTTAAATTGTCAAACGATAGGTCCGGTTTTCCATAGATTTCATTCGGATATAAACGTCCCTTAGGTATCACATTAAAAAAATAGTTCAATACAAGGTATAGACTCGAAGTTAAACATATTTATCTTTTAGGGTAGCCAACAAGCCATGGGGTCCAAAAATAAATGTCTGGACCATCCGGTGTGAGAATTTTTACCATTGATAAACTTGTCAATATACCCATATATGATGTAAATAAGTAATTAACTATTTAACTAAGTACATATTAAGTGTATTTCATGTTTATTAATTCAAGTAAACATGTGACCATGCCAGATTTAAGGTTATATTTTCCAGATGGATATTATTCCTAATTATTATGGATGTATTTAGACGCTAATTACAGTAGATAATATAGTTTTTTTGGTGTAATAATAATAATAATAATAATAATAATAATAATAATAATAATAATCGACATTACTCTCCTCCTCCTCCTCATCATCATCATCATTATCATCAAATTCATCATCATCAGATTCATCATTAGATTCATCGTCATCTTCAGATTCATCATTACGATGATAACGATTACTTAGATGATTTAATTAGTTTAGTGGAGACTTAAATCGAACCTTTCTTAAACAATCATATGTGTCTAATATAAAACTTTTTACAAGAAACTTTCTTTCCATTTACATTATGTCTGTATTACCCAAGAAAAACATTGGTATTTTAGGAAGATATGTTGTTTGGGCAAGATCGTTGCAAGTTTGCGTTGGCCTAAACGACACCCCGGGAGAGCGTCGCCTTCTGCCGCCACCCCAACCACCTGAAAATACATATCCCAAAATACTTGAAACCCCACCCTCCGCCTTATCCTCCAGGGCGTGCGCCACTTATCTATACTCTAAAGACTGATATAATGATGCTTTAAAAAAAGACATTTTATTTTTCCTGAAGTTGGGAAATTTGTGCAAATCTAATATACGTTACAAAGACGTTTTAATATTTTCCTTCCACAGCCATGTTAGCATGGAAAACCAATAGTTTTGTGACGGTTATTGTAGAGATTTAATGCTAATCTGAAATGAAAATAATACACTAAAGTGCAAATTATATGGTACTGGATATAAATCCATCTATAATATATTTCCCGACCAAGATTGAAGAGTTTTCTCTAGACTTTCTAAGCCTATATACAGACACGAAAATGCAATTTAACTTTTCTTTTTTTTTAATCGATTCAAGTGTAGAGTTTGACAGCATTACAAGGAAGCCTATTCCAAATGTGAAGACCATGAAAATACCTCGAGATTTGAATTTTGTTTGCAAAGAAATTAAGGCTTGAAGCTTCGATCTTGTAATCTGCATTTGAAGTTCACTCTGGAAATAAAGTAGCTTACACGCGTCTACTTAATCTTTCTCATATTCATTAAAATAAATAAATGGGTTGACATCAACTATTGCAAATCTTCTTACCGCTCTTAAACCACTACATAACAATAGACCCAGTCAGAATAATGTCATCGGTGGTACAAATAATCAAGGCAAAATTATGTTCTGAATAAAGTCTTTGAATCGGAATACTATCATCATAATGCTGACGGAGCAAAAAGCACGTGACTTTCTCGTTGTCAGTGTCCTATTATAAATATTTGTATACTGGTTTTGCACAGATATGTCTTGACGAAAAGGCAAAATTTCGTTTATTCCTTAAAAAAGGACTGACTGCAACTGGGGCTTAAATAGTGTCTGCTAGGTTAGCTTATTTAAGAGGGTCTACGGTTAGACTGGAAACAATTTTTTTTTATTGCAGATATAATTAGTTAGGAATAGCTCTGTTTGGTGTTTTACGTCACAGAAAATGTAGTTTCTTAACTGCCGGAGAAATGTGAGTAAAGTGCCTTGACCAAGGACAAACATCGATAGCCGACCAAGGCTGATCCGAGCGTAGGACTCCAACCCGCAGCATTTTGGACCGGTATGCTAGCTATGCAGCTTCCGGTTTCCAGATTCGCTTTTTTTTTTAACACGCAGTTGAGCGCAATTGGGTTATTCTTTATCTCTGATCCTGCAGGAAATTGCATTTAGTCAAGAGAGTCATTGGTCGGAAAAATGACGAATTAGAATGGCCGTGAATGCGTTTTTTATTTTTTGAATTAAAATTATCTATGTATCAATTGATCGCCAACCTACTCAAATAAAGAAAGGTCACTTTGTCGCCTTATTGGAACATCTTTCAGCCATGTAATTCAGATCGGGAAATACGCCACTGATTTAATTCTTTGGTAATGAGAAATGTTGTTGTTGTTGTTGTTGTTGTTGTTGTTGGGCTTAACGCCATTTTTTCAGCACACAATAGGCTATTTATGGCGGCCAGTATTAATGGAGAAGGAAGAAACCGGGAAATCACCGGAAAGAACCACCGTATCACGAGAAGCTACTGGCAAGCTTTCTCACATATCCACATTCGCCGATTTCTAGACTCGAACCCACGCAGACAGAGGTGAGATGGCAGTGATCCGTAACGGACAGCGCTTTAGACCACTCGGTCACTCGGGGCCCCAATGAGAAATGTACTATATGAACTACTTTCGTTTCCATGAATCAATATAGCGGCAGAAGGATACACAGTCTCCGCGTTTCGTATCATATGTTGTGCAATTCGCCAGAGGCAAATCACTAAACACGTGAAATTATGCGTATCATGTAACTACTTCCAAGTTTATTTCATGACCTGACGGAAAAAGCCGAGCGATACTCCGATCGTCTTTCACCGAGAAAGAATCCGTGGCTCAAAACTCATTGCAACGCCGCTGGATTATTTCAAAACGGAGTATAAGACGACGAATAACTAAAGGTTATTACGAATAAACCACAGTGAAGGTGGTTGTTGTTATATTGGGTTGAAGTCAGTTTTTAGCACATGATACAAGGCGTCCAGTATATTTTGTGAAGGAAGAAAGCAGGATTAACTTCCTACTCGTAACAAGTTACTGGCAAACCTTTTCTAACGTTACTAAGTGAAGTTACAAAGAAAATAGATCTGAAACGGGACCGTATGGGTGATTACATCACCCTACTCGCCTTCGTCTTCTTATGATATTAGCCTTATATCCCATCGTTCGACATTATATGTTAAAGAGAAAAATATAGAACAAAAATGAAAATGAAAGTAAATGAAAGTGCTTGGATAAAGAGCGATATTCGGCAATAATTTCTTTACAGAATTAATTTTGTCAAGAATCATATGAGAAACAGTCAATATAATACCTTTATTGTTGTTGTTGATTTAAACTTTTTTTTAAAAAAAATTATATGGCGAATCGCAAGTTAAGTACTCAAATAGTTAATATATTTCTTGGAATGTGTCATTGGACATCTCAAAGATTCGGTGAAATTGTTTTCAAGGGTTATCAAGAACATTTAGAAGTCACTGATTTACGGTGTGCCACTGAGATATCTGGAAACATTCATTTTCTTCCGAAAGTAGGACCCCATTATGACGCTGTCGTGCAAATCTTGAGTGTTGCTATATTGATCTAATTCAAAACTTGCCACCAGATTCACTGTACATAAGTCATGACCATGTTCATTGAGAGACGTGATAACATTTCTGTTTTAAATGTTTTCATTAAGTATGGCTAAAATACAAATACAAGTTGAAAATTCATAGAATATTTAAATTTCATCCCATCCATATATATATATATATATATATATATATATATATATATATATATATATATATATATATATATATATATATATATATATATATATATATATATATATATATTATCAATTCTATCAGGAACGAAATTTTTTAAGGGTCACGAAGATTTCCTTTCTTAGCATAATCAAATATCGATGCCAAATTTTAATTCGACAATAAATAATAACTCATTTAAAAACTTGAAAATGTATTTCAGCTGCTAAATTCCTGATACACTATGAGCAAGATTATTAACTACAGCAAATACTGTAGTCAGTTTCTTGGTTAGAAAATGTCTGAATGGCACGCGAGGTTAAAACAATACTTGACACGCGTCGAGAAAGATTATGGCCAACAATAGGACAGTGGGATGCCTTTGCACCATAAAAGAGCCGGCTTTTGAAGTAAATGATTAATAACTAAACATTTGTAGTAAAGCCATTTCAGAAAGATTATTTTCCTGCATTTTACATAGTTTGCAATAGAAGATATTCGTTTTTTTATAATAAATCATCCATAATACGTTTTCTTTTATTTTAACAATTTAATATTAGGCCTTTAAACACTAGATATGCGAACATGCTTATGGTGCCTTGCCGACTAAGACCGATAAAACAGTATTCTAAAGGTCATATTCACTCGAAGAAATCATAACCTTCATGTATTTAAGCAGCCATGACTGTCGTTTTTGTTTTTTCACTTGAGTATCATGATGTTAGAACGACCAGCTAAGCGTTGAAGAAAGGAAGCATCCATCTGGGATTAACTTAGACCGATCAATGAGTATGAATCTATGCCAAAACCTGCATTAAGAAAGATTTCGAACTTGGCATAAAATCATTATGAATTGTAATGACTATTTAAACATTAAGGATTATCATTCATAATTTGAATGGACTTGGTGAATATATAAAAGTGTATCTATCGTTTCTTAAAAGTATTTTTGAGACGAAGAAACTATATGTTAACCAACAAAACCACACAACCCACCCTCTCTCTCTCTCTCTCTCTCTCTCTCTCTCTCTCTCTCTCTCTCTCTCTCTCTCTCTCTCTCTCTCTCTCTCTCTCTCTCTCTCTCTCTCTCTCACACACACACACACACACACACACACACACACACACACACTCACTGTTCCTAGCCACGGATCGGTACTTGTGTCCCTTTGCGTATGTGTAGAGAGTTATGAAACAATTAAAAAAAATCTTTGTACAAACCCATAAGTATCCTCATTTGTACAAGTCTAAAGAGTGCAGTAAGTATTGGGTACTAGATGTTTGCGGACATATGTGTGTTTATATATATATATATATATATATATATATATATATATATATATATATATATATATATATATATATATATATATATATATATATATATATTCTTATTGATATGCAACATTAATTTTTAATTCTTGACGGCACCTGCATACGGCTTTCAAAAGTAAATCACGTGATCTATATCACGTGGTCGATTTCAAGCGTTCTCGAGGACGGAAATTAGTATAAAAAAGACGCTTGTTTTGAAAAGATTTTGAATTTGTCGTCACAACATTCCTAAACCCTCTGCATAGTTGCTAGCTCTAGGACCCAAAATATAACTTCCTCTGCGTCCTATCAATTAAACTAATTTATATATTGTTTATTTTCTTTGTTGTTTTATTTTCTTTGTCTTTTTATGTACGTTAAATTAGCTCATACTTTTGGGGTGGGATTCTGACCTGCAGACAAAAGTGACTTTTTTGAATCACCTAGTCACATTATCATGACACTTGATCGACCAGTCCTAACACTAGCCCCTTAATGTTGAGAGCCTAGCAAGGCAGCTGTTAGCATCATTCGTATGTGTCTTTGGTATGACTCTACCGGGGTTCGAACCAGCAACCTCTCGCATCTGAGGCGGACGCTTCAACCACTATGCCACCGGAGCGTTACGGCAAGGAACATAAATATGACAAGGCAAGGAAACCATTCGAATAGTGTAATACAAGAGGAGAGATTAGGTATTCATAAGAAAAAGAAAAAAAGAACGCATTGTAAAACAACATGCAAATTAATTTACTTTTCAAAATTCGTTTTGGCTTTATAAAAATTTACCGTTAATCTGTGGTTGGTGAGGGGCATACAGAAATAAAATGCGTTTATAATAAACGGGTTCCCTTCAATTGCCTGCTAGAGCTACAGGTCGTAGAGGTGTCCAGAAATAAAACCAAGCAGCCAGGATAATAGACCGTTTTTACGTCTATATATTAAGAACCTGGAGATAATTTAACAGTTCTGAATGCGGTTGGAACTCAGTTTTTTTCTAAAAGTTAACAGTTATTTTCAGTTCTTAAGTTTAATTACTTAGCTGAAATCCATGTACATGCAAGTATTTTTCTGGATCAATAAACATTCTAATTTGAAAATTATATAAGGTATAATGAGAAGGAACAAATGGTTTTAAATGCAAATTTATCTGTCTCCATTCTCATTCCTTCCATTTTTGCTATTATTTGGATGTAAATAATATCATTCGGTGGGAGACAAGCATAGATTAGTGTATAAAAAGCTCTGACGTAAGCAAAGGCGATTATCACGTTATTTTCTTAATAATATCAGTGTCAAAAGATCCCACTTCAGGGAGGTGTGTGGCACTTAGATTAAAAACGATAGGCAGTCTCGGAATAGGTTACCAGTTAATCAAAGTGAACAGAAACTCGCGTGGAGAGAAAATGGAAATTGGGTTTTGTTGGTTAATAATTTGTGCGATTTTTGCGTCACTTATGTACAATTCTCACGTACAAAAATAATAGTTGTGTAATTTCCTTTATTCTTTCTTTCTATAACCTTTGGTTGGTTATTTTAAAGAGGAGGGGGGGTTTGTTCTTCTTAAATTGCTAGTAAACTAGCTTGTAAAATGCAAATTTGTCCCTGATAGACATAGAGCCAGCATAATCTGAATTCCGTGTCTTTCTCTTCTTTCTTCTTCTTTTCCTTAACATATACTGATCTAGCAAAACAAGTTATCAATGAGTATTGAATTATCAGAATACAATATAAACTTACTTTATATAAAACAATAATAGCATTTTGAAAGACCATAAGAAAGGACAAAAAAGAGAGGAGCCTTAACATTAAATATCGAAAATGGGTTGGTATGAATACGTTTTGCAGTGAGTGAGCCGAATCTTCTGGACTTTGATTCTGGAACAAGTTTGATAAATAATTAAAAGAAAATTTTCTTTCCATGCTTTAACACGGGATATATTTCATAACCCCTTAAAATATAGATTTGGTACTACAAAACGAAACATATCCGGTATTAGTGTAAGAACAGAAAATACTCTCTCTCTCTCTCTCTCTCTCTCTCTCTCTCTCTCTCTCTCTCTCTCTCTCTCTCTCTCTCTCTCTCTCTCTCTCTCTGAGTGACAGTGTAATAGAGTAATAGGGTAATTGGATAAGAATACGGATGTGTCGAATATATCAATCAGTAACTTTCTAGCATCATTTGTTTGGTTGATGAGTGCATTGTCGTAACCTGTTGTCCTGAGTTAGAATCTCTGTAGAGCACAAATTAAACATTCTGTAACCTGAACGCACAATTAGAGGGAAATGGACATGCTAAAAAAAAAACCACGTAAAATAAAAACAGAACACAAAAACTAAAACAGCAACAAAGAAAAAGTATAAAATCTTAATGTGTTTTCTTATTATATTCAACAGTAGATTATAACGCTTATGACTGAAATAAAATTTGTTTAAAAACGGACAATATCACAGTCTTTGCAGAGTAATCAAGCCGTACGATATGATCTAAAACTTTCACATTGTACCGTCATATACAACAACCTTTGAGGATTTCGTTTTAAATTTTATCTGTGATATTTTATTGTCATAACAGCAATTACTGTGTGAGTGTGTGTGTGTGTGTGTGTGTGCGCTCGCGCGCGCGTGTGTGTGTGTGCGCGCGTGTGTGTAGATAGATATTTAGATAGAGAGGAAATATATATTTTGATTCCAAAACGTAATAAAATGATTACATTTCACATAGAAATGATTGGATGACCAGCTTATCCATAAACAATGAAAACAAATTAATAATAATAATAATAATAATAATAATAATAATAATAATAATAATAATAATAATAATAATAATAATAACAGCAACATTAACATAAAAAGACTACTACTACTGCTACTACTACTGCAGCTAATAATAATAATAATAATAATAATAATAATAATAATAATAATAATAATAATAATAATAATAATAATAATAATAATAATAATAATAAAGTTCTCATCCCTATGCGCATTCAATGACAATATGCTAGGCTGGTAATTTCTAAAACAAAATATGGGATCCAAAATGTAGGACAAAAAAGCTTTAACAATTTTTCAGCCTCATCACAACGATGTCTGCAGTGTGGCAATTTATACTGAGGGCATGCACTGGGGCATCATGTCGCAGACATGTAGCATCATGTCCCACACAGTCAAATTATCCTGATACCAGGCCAACCAGTCCTAACATTAACCTCGTAATGCTGTGCCCCTATCATTTTTTAAAAATTAGAATTGTTAGGCAGTTTCTAATGTCTATTAAGATGTATTCATTTAAAAAAAAAACAACATAGAAAGCAAATAAAAATGGTCATACGTAAAACACTTCGTATATTCGAATATCATAATAAATAAAATTACATATTTCGATCATAATGATTTAATTATACAGTAAGTAACATCACTAGCATACATATTACAATATGTATAGTTACCTTTATGATTATCATTATGTTTCACAATCGCATTTGATATGGATTTAAGGCAACCAGTTATCAGATATTTTTGAGCGTCTTTAAACCTTACAGTTAGAAAGGGTGGACAATGATATGAATTGGGCTGTCTGTTAGGTTACTACGAATACGCTGTTTTCTTGTACGGCTAATTATTGTTAGAAATGTAACTAAATTCAATTTCCAGAAAGTATTCAAATTCATGGACTTGGTTTGCATGCTGCTAATTGCCTTGATACATTGATCATCATGGCCCAGCTGCAGAAGCAATATTAGCAACAGAAATGTTTATCTTGCCTCATGTTTATTTTTAGCAAGGAACGTCTAGAATGGATCTCTAATGATTTATCGTGTCGCTGATGGCTGCTTTTGGTCTAATCTGCTAGTACACCGTCGATTCTCTTTTGAAATTCACCATAGCAACCTCTTCAAGTGAGCCAGAGTGTTTGCTGTATCAATTACCGAAATCATATATTATTTTACTCACTATTGTCTTTCGCCGAAAGAGGTTTTGATTTAATATGATTTGTTCATAGAGGGTTCGCTAAGTGGGCTTTCATTAAGTTTTCTTAGGGTGTACTGCACGCAACGAGTCAACCTCCTAATATAGGCTTAGCCAACAGTCTATAATGTAGAGTATTAGGGAACAGAATTGGCCAATATCTTTGCTTCATTGTAATAAACTGCTTGATCTAGTGCCCTTCCAAACCCAAAATAGTATGTACTAGAAGAACAAAAAGCATGCGTGTTAGATCTTGTATAATGACATACAATGAACCATAAAAGTGGATTCTGAGTTTTACTGGCACCAGTGATTTGATCACAGTCATCATATTACTGGTATAATAGTTTATTTCAGTGTTTCATCCGGGTATGTTAATGATGATAGTATGTGTACATAATAAAAGCATCAGGTGTTATATGAAATTTGAAATCACTCATATTACAAATCAATTCATTAATAAAGCACGGATTTCAATCAAGCATGCGTATCTCTTGCAAAAACGGAGAAGACAAACACCATCATGAATCATCTCCACAGTTAAGACTGGCAAACCAATAAAATGGAAGGAGCTCAGTGCCAGAACATTTCTGTTCTCCCGGGTATACAATGATGCAGTCCTGAATGAAACTCAAAATGGAGAGCAGAAATATATTGAATTTAGAAACTGGCTTATACAATTTTTAAGAAACCTCCAGTTCAACAAAAATGTCAGATCTGGAATAAAACAAAATGTAATTGGACAATTGTATCAAATGTATATGATATTAAGACAGTTTATAGTGTGGCAGTTTATAGTGAGGTCTTGCTACGATATCGCTAAGATGTCTGCAGTGTGGCAGTTTATAGTGATGTCTAGCACTGGGGCATCATGCCGCAGACATGTAATATGTTGTCCCTCCCAGTAACATTATTCTGACACCAGGCCGACCAGTCCTATCACTAACCTCTTAAGGCTGAGCGTCAAGCGAGGCAACTGTTAGTTCCATTTTTGTAAGTCTTTGGTACGACTCGACAGGGGATATAACCCACTAGCTCCCGCATCGGTGACGGACGCTCTAACCCACTAGAACAACTGATATTTTGTTAGTATAGCAAATTATGTTTTTTTTTCTTTACAATGTTTCCCGTTTCTTTCTCTAATGGATAGCCTTGACCTAACACCACACATATGCTACAATAAGACGAAATATTCAAACAAAATGAATAGGTCACAAGGTTAGATATATAGACATTAATGCATCACTGATGTACATAGTTTCTAATATAGTTATTAATGACATAATACTACATAATTAAATTCAAATATCATTCTTTAGTGTCAGGAGTGAGTTTATGTTCCCACTGACAAAGCTTGCTTACCTAAGAATATATTTCAAAAATCAATATTTTATGACATACTAATGCCACATTTCTATTATATGATATAGTAATGCCACATTTCTATTCTATGATATAGCAATGCCACATTTCTATTCTATGATATAGTAATGCCACATTTCTATTCTTTGATATAGTAATGCCACATTTCTATTCTATGATATAGTAACGCCACATTTCTATTCTATGATATAGTAATGCCATATTTCTTTGATGTAAGTAAGAAAAGAGATAAAAAAAATGAACCTTCTATTTTAAAGTAAGACACGTTATCAGTGCATTTAAGCGACAAAAACCATTCATCAATAAAACATAATGCTTTTTGTAGCGAAATCGAAACTACAAAAAGATTACATAACAAAATGGAGAATACATTCATTATTTACTCCCTGAAGTAGAATGTGCAAGTCATCCTTTGCTGACTGACGATAACTACAATTACTCTTATCTAGGGGAAATGACATCTAGTCCTTATATCCTTTAAGATGTGTTCCTCTGCCGATAGCAGAATAAAATATGCTACAAATATGGATGTCATTTTATTTTTTGGACAGACCGCTCCCGTGGCCTAATGGTTAGAGCGTCTGTTTTGAGAGGTCGCGGGTTCAAACCGCGGCCGAATCATACCAAAGACATATTTGTACTAACAGCTGCATCGCTAGGCAGTAGCAGAAAATACAGCAGTGAGTACACACAAGTAACGGAGCTAGCGTTGGAATTCATTCCCGCTAAAGTCTTGAGCGCGTTAAAGGGCACTGGCCTCTTAACTGCAACAGGATGGGTCTTAAGAGCACAAGAAAGGCGTACAACTCTGTTTTTAGTACGAGAAAGCAACTACAAAGAAAAAAAATAGGAGGCAAAAGGTTCAGGAGTAAAAGGCAGGAAAATTCGAGGAGACAAAGGGAGTGATCCCAATCGCAAAGAGAACCTGCTATCTCGACTCCGGAAAACAACAATCATCATCAGCAGCAGAACCTGCCCAAAAAATCAAACACTAGGGGCAAAGCAGCAGTTTCCAACTGACCAGAACAATTCGGACCACGCTCCGAATACATCAATTTCGCAAGCAACATTTGCAACGATTGTAATTCACTCTCCTGCAAAAGTAACACCTCCTAGGCAGGAATTCCTCCCACCCCGTGATGTGGTGGAAGCAGATTTGGAAATGTCTTCTTCTTAAGCAATGAAGAAATAGAAGAAGATGAAAACGTTGAGAAAACTTACACCTATTGCCATCAATACATGGATATGGGTCTAGGGGCAGCCATTGAGGACACAAAGGGGTGTGAAATGTAATCAACGCCGTGAAATACATAGCATGGAGGTCCCTGAATACATTTAAACCAAGGATATCACAATGGAAATATGGGTAAGGCTTCTCTCAACCTTCTACAAAAGCGCCTATAAGGACTCGATCCATTATACCAGCTCGTGGAAGGGACTAGATACTTAGCAGCAATTCATAGCTGCGATTTCCCCATCACCAGACAAGAAAAGAGGACGACGGACTAATGTAAAGAGGCAGAAGACCGCCGTGGGACGTTCAGCTAACCTGCCATAAAAGCCCTTCCAAGGATTCCAATTTGCCGCTGTATATTAAAGAATTACATTTTGGCTAGACATCCCATTTACAACAATCCAAGATCCTGACTCGATCTTTTCCCCAACTGTTCAAAATTCAAACCATTGACTAAACTATTTACATGTCGCTCAGACAAATTAGTAAACAGAATTTGTTAGGGACTTAAATTGTATGTATACTATGCACTAGTAAGATTGGTTGATATGTGAAAGGAAAATTCAAGAACAAAGAAAGATAATCAGGAAATACCTGCATGCCAACGATTCTCCACTTTTACTGAGGGGTGTGCTGATGTAGTTACTCTTCAGCATCCAAGTCAAATCATTGGCCAGTATTTTCAGTCAGGTCGTTTAGGGTCTTTATTGACCCACGACCCGATGGCCTAATTAAATAGCACTCTATCAGAGCATAAGTGTATTGGGGTATGGGGCTCTTATTCCTTCCCCCAGTATTCATTAAATAGCCCGCATTACAGACAAAAATCAGTCGCACATGCCGGAACGGGCGCAAGCAACTATAATTTAAGAGAACAACAACAGCCTCACTAGGCGCGTTCAGCATGAAATAGGTCAGTGTTGGGACTTGACGGCCTGGTGTCAGGATAATGTGATTGGGTGGGACATGATGCTACATGTCTGCGGCATGATTCCACAGTGATGTATATACTATTATCTGTCACACTCCAGACATCGTGGCGATATTACTGAAACATAGTTAAAAACTACTTTTAAAATCCAAATCACACACACGTTATTTGGACATGTAGATGAATGTACTATCGTTAACCCTCAGATGAGCTGAAACATGTAGGCTACATATTGTGATTTTGCGATCTAATGAACGATACCGTTATTCACAAAACCAGTTCCGTACGAAGAAACAAACCTTCCGTCATTTAGTATACCGCTCTGGTGGCCTATGTGGTCAGAGCGTCTGATTCGGATGCGGAAGATCTCGGTTTCGAAACCTGAATCACACCAGAAACTGTTACTTGTAGCTGCCTCGCCTGATACACTCAGCATTAAGAGGTTAGTGTTAGGATTGGTCGGTCTGGTATCTAATGTGACTGGGTGGGACATCTTGCTACATGTTTGCGGAATGATGCACCAGTGCTAAACATCACTACAAACTACCACACCACAGACATCGTGGCGATATGACTAAAACTGTTAAAGCTCTGTTAAAAATCTAAAACACACACACACAGACACACAGTCTTTTTGTACCAGCATAAGGAACAAGTGATCCTTATTCCTTTGTCTTTCTGTGCGCTTATACTTACATAATGTCACTGAACTCCTTCTTTACCCCCAGTCGGATAGGCACTATAAAGTGTTGGGACATGCTCAAAATAGTTTGACAACATGCAAACCAATCCACCTTTCGGGGTGGCATACTGATGGCAACGGAAGGAAGCAAGTCAGCTCGGGGAGGAGGCCAATACAGCCTCCTAAGAGTGAAGCATGTGAACTTAGAAAGAAAAATGTTATTTCGCTGCAGGATAGTGGTCCCTGTTATTGGAGGTCAAACATCGACATTAACAATGCGTGCAATATCACCAAACACGAAACACAAACGTTAGTTAGCATTACATTTAAAAATCAATTATTAGCTACATGGTTGAGGGTGTCTTACTGCAGAGGATAATTAAGATAATTCCATTGTGTATTAAATATAATATTCATTTAATTTAATAAGGAAAACATTACTATTAAGTTTTGCATAAAATGTCCAGATCAAATGATAATTCAATCTATTAGTCTTCAAATGCTATATAATCATATTTTTACTTTTTACTTTTAAACAATTGATTTTTTCCAACATTTTCTACAGCATAAATTTAGACCTTTCAATTAAGGTGATGTTTAAATTTACACACAAACTGTCTTTAAAATTTTCTGTATTCGGCCATGAATATCATCATCATGATTTCTTTTCAGTTCCCGATAAAATGGACAAAAAACCTAAACATAAAAACATGATATTGATTTTCGACAGATCTTCAATTACTGCTATTACATAGCTGTCCGTTTCTTGGTAATCCCTCATAATGACCCAGTTCATTATTCTAATTTTGTGATATTGCTCTAAAACTAATTAGCGCAGTTATAAAACAAGCTTCATTTATCACATCCAAGTACTCTTCAAATAGAGCCTCATTTATCACATCCAAGTACTCTTTAAACGAGCTTCATTTATCACATCCAAGTGCTCTTCAACCAGCGCTAAATTAATTACATCCAAGTACTCTTCAAACAGAGCTAAATTTATAACATCCAAGTACTCTTCAAACAGAGCTTCATTTATCACATCCAAGTTTGAAGAGTTTGAAGAGTACTTGGATAGCACCATTTATCACATCCAAGTACTCTTCAAACAGAGCTTCATTTATCACATCCAAGTACTCTTCAAACAGCGCTAAATTTATCACATCCAAGTACTCTTCAAACAGAGCTAAATTTATCACATCCAAGTACTTCAAACAGAGCTTCATTTATCACATCCAAGTACTCTTCAAACATAGCTTCATTTATCACATCCAAGTACTCTTCAAACAGAGCTTCATTTATCACATCCAAGTACTCTTCAAAAAGAGCTTCATTTATCACATCCAAGTACTCTTCAAACAGAGCTTCATTTATCACATCCAAGTTTGAAGAGTTTGAAGAGTACTTGGATAGCTTCATTTATCACATCCAAGTACTCTTCAAACAGAGCTTCATTTATCACATCCTAGTACTCTTCAAACAGAGCTTCATTTATCACATCCAAGTGCTTCAAATGACAAATACTTTTTATACAAGGAATGCTACTCTGACTTGTCTGATGACGTCATAGAGGTTATCCAATTTTACTTATTCTAATTAAAACATTATGTCTTATTTCACTAACCTGAATCCCGATACTAAATCGACTGTTCCATGCATAACAATCCCAGATGATTTAATAGAACTTTAACTTAAGATTCAGAATTTTACCATTATAAAATTACTTTTATCAGCGTAGCTTTGTAACAAGGTTTATGTTCGAAAAGTCAAACTATCTCCATCTACTAATAGGCTAATCGAAACTAACGTGTAAAAGACTTTTTTCATTTCTCGCAGTTGGTAGTTAGGTCGATATGTATGGCCTTTTCAATAACTTGTGCTGATTTGAAAAATGCTAAATACTCCTAAACGCCTGGTCTGTTTACGTTCGTACTAATACTTTGTTGTGGTGGCATATGGAAACCTTAAACAAAGCTACAAATACTAAGTTATGATAAAATTATGTATTTATCTTTTTTAAAATGTACATCCAACTCAATTCTTGCTCTCTGACAAATTCCATCAAACCAAATCTCAATTTTACGCTTGTTGTGATGAACTCATGTATAATTTCTCAACAAACAATCGACATGTACATTTCAGAATAATATTACAAAATAATTTTCAACAGTATTGGTTAATGCGTCAGGGTTTTATGTACTGTCGATTTCTTAAATCAGCTGATGCACACAACTTCATATCTATCATAGGCATATCATAGCCTATCTTGTGCTGAAAAATGGCCTTAAACCCTACAACAATAACAACAACAACAGTCATATCTATCAAACATGAAATAAAACGAGTTCATTGTATCATCCTTTATTAGTTTCTCACTGAATTTATAATTAGTTTGAATTTACAATACCAAAGTATTGACGTCTTTTATTTTGTTTAGCCATTTTGTTTGAATACAGAGGTACTTGATCAAAAACTCACCAAAGGGCATACAAATCCTCGTTTAGCATGAGATCTTGAAATGATCAAAGGATAAACCAGAACACATCGCCCATTGGTGGATGTGAAGGGAAGTATTAACCTATTCCACCATCTGAGACTTGCAGACCATTTGCCTAAAGCAATCCATTGAATATACTTTGATTAACCTGCCTTTGATCCTATTTATCTAGCTAGCACACAATAATTTCCCCCTCTATTAGGAACATCCAAATCGCACAAATATTAATTAATATTTTCAAATACCACTAATGTTTATTTAGAACATTTAATTTCTAATGTTCGTTTCTGCTAGTAAGTGAGCAATATCTTATTCAGTGTAGGTGTTCCTGTGTGTTCAAAAGTTTTGTTTTATTGTATATTTTATTTTGGTTCATGGGACAAATGGCCGAGAATCAGGTATTTTATTGTCAAATTGTCTTACACAGTGCTCAAGCCACGTATGTGTACCTTTCATTTCTTTTTGGTGAAACAGCGCAATAAATACTGTAATAAGGACCAAACAATGTGGTCAGAACTATCACAATATTATATCTGGCTATTAGTGTTTACACTTCTAAACGGATTGCAAGGCATCGGTACTTATTTTGCGGGATAGATAAGCTTATTAATCTGGCAATATAAATGAGATTTAACAATTTATAAAATCACTTTATTCATTAAACGGTTACTTGTGAAATGTGCAGACGTATCCTGTTTACATAGTGTCAGGTTAAAACAAAAAGTCCTAAAAGGCATAGATACGGGTAATCTGCAATTATCGTTGCCATTATTTACCGCATTGAGGCCAATTACCAATAAAGACCAAAATGAAATGACCGTGCACAGAACAGTTAAAGCGTATTACTTTACCGTTATTCCAAACATTATTTAAGCGCAAAACTAACAAATAAACCTCAAACTTGTACTTACACACAAACAAAAAGAGTTACAAAAAATTGCATGCTTGTGTGTTCCGAGCTAATAATAAGTAGCACGAAAACGATCCCAATATGTGCTATTAATATTACTTCAAGTAGCGGACACAATCGACGTAATTAAGGACGCCTCTGCCATACGACAAAACGACAGGATACTTAGGGAATCGACTCGTATACTTTAAACTTAAAACCTGCATATTTTGCGTTAAGATATTATCCACCAACCAATTTATGCTTGGTTACAAATATAAAGATATTATGGTTTTATATTCCCAACTCTAAACGTTTAAATACTGCATTTTCTTGTCGAGGTTTACACTGGCAGTTAGACGTGATTTCTAGAAACATTACGGACCTTGATGTTGATCTGGAAATATGAAATGGCAGATTTGGATCCAGCTGTCTGCAAGTATTACGTGACACACGAATTAGCATGTTTTGTTTTAATGATGGAACTTATCTGAACGGCACCTTTTAGACCGTGTGAAATGTCTGAAAGAAATAAATACTTTTTGTTGGCTTTCACATCAATTTGAACATATCATCGTCATAAAATTTTGTCTACAAAATTAAACGACATTAAAAAGGACTGCTATGACTACCACGTCATCTACCTAAAGTCCTGGCAAAATATCACGGGCAGCCGGAGGATATATCCCTGTGGCCTAGGCCCGTAAAAGGGCCCGGGCCAAAAAACACTTTTTAATTATGCATACATACATACATACATACATACATACATACATACATACATACATACATACATACATACATACATACATACATACATACATACATACATACATACATATATATATATATATATATATATATATATATATATATATATATATATATATATATATATATATATATATATATATATATCTATATATATATATATATATATATATATATCACATTCATGAGGCCTAAAGAGCAATTAATTATAAGCAATTTGTCACCATTTTAACAAACAAGGTCGTTTAAAATTTTATTTAAATATTATACCATCTTTTAAAGGCAATAATTACTATTATCTCTACGAGTCACAGGATATATAAATTACAAGGCGACCTGACAACTCACAACAGGGGAATGTCTTCATCGCTTCCAGCCCAAAGTGACACGGATAATGGTCAGTAATATGTCTTCCCCTTTGGTACTAAAGTTGTCATTGTGGTATTTGTAAAGGGAAATTTTGGGTTAACCTGCCATAAGCTTCACTAAAATATCGACTATAGATCACTGTGATTCACTGACAGACGGACAATCCTGGGAAAGAAATGAACAAAACAATACAGAACAGAGCAAAAACGTTTTTCTGACTTACACTAAATAGATTCTCGTCCATCAGCATGAAGAAAAACGTGATCAAAAATAAAAATGTAATGAAAAATATACAAATATATAACACAATAAGAGTGATACACTGTACATATAACTGAAATTATCACCATTATATATAAAATGTATACATGAATTTTACTGTACAATGTTCGGTATATGAAATATATGAGATTGAACCTAACAAAGAACTAGAGTTATTTATTCTCTCAATGAATTTACAAAATGATAACTTTGAGACATATATAAGCCATAACAGAAGGCAACATTTTCACGTAACTTTCAAATTCAAATAATTGCTTATAATTCTTATACAATCATAAAGCACAACTATTTATAATATCATAATTCATTAAAATATAATACCTGTAAAACTTTTTTGCTTAAATATTAAATGAAAATATTTGCATCAACAACAGATGGGAAAATCCAAAATAGATGAAAAGCCATATTTATCTAATAAGAAATCAATATCATTCGCCCACTTCTTTTTATAACCCATACTAAAATATCTTGATAACGCTGTGTAATATAGTTGCCTACAATGTCAAAATTAGTTACAATAGAGCACCAATACTTACTAATTCGTACATATACTGTTACATACAGAGTGTGTTTTTATAATTCTCCGTCTGTTCTCATACTGCATGGGGAAGACTTAACACGAAACTTGTTTAATAAAATTTCAAATGTTAGTTGTTACTTGTGGCTACTAATGGCCATGATCGGTATCTTTGCTTTTGAAAAAAAAAATCCTAAGAAACAGCTATGATATATATTTTAGCTTCCAGTCATACTTACTTGTATCGGACAGAACATTGTCCTACTTGGATACTAGATTTCATCCATCTCTTTTCTTACTCATAGTCTAATTCCTGAATGAAATTATTTTCTGAGTTGGTATTGATATTGATAATTTAACAATTAATGTAAGTTTTTATTAAAGTTTTTTTTCTATTCTTTTTAGGACCAGCGGCAGCTGAGAAAAGAATGAAAGAGAAGAAGCATAATTATATTAGTCAGCAAAGAACACCCATAGTAACGAGGGAGTCATAAAGGTTACCATCAGACTGATATCAAATCCAGCTTGAATAAGGTTCTTTTTCACATCCTACCATGATAAAGTGGTTTCCTCATTTTAAAGGTTCCCGAGATGCTATAGTGGATGTACAAGGTCTGGAAGACTCTCGTCTGCTACTATTGAGCGGGAAGTGCCTGCTTTGAAAGGAACATTACTGTCATAAGGTCCTCCGTTCATTGATGTTTAATCAAGCAGAATCGGACTAAACTCACCAAGCAGCTACTCTCCAGACGCTACACGAATGACTAGAGACATTTTCAAGGAGAATATTACAAGTTTCTAAACATGGTTTTAGTTTTTTTTTTTTTTGGAATCCAGGTCCAGAAAACAAATAATACATGTAAGATCAGACGAAAGGAGCACATTATCACACATTGTATGATGTAGTCGGATTGTGAAGAAAGTTTAATGCGCATTATTTTTCAACGCAAAAAGCTGTCATTCAGGTACCCATGCTGAACTGCTAATATCACAGAGCATGTGTATGCTTTACCGAACCTCATATCCAAGCAAAGGTAACCGAAATATCCATCTACTCCATACATAAATCCACCATCTTGACAAACTTTAATACGTAGCACAGGATTCCAATGTAGACTCACTCTCCATATTGCCACGATTTAGGTATAAGTGATACTTGGTTGGTCCACGTTTTCAAATATTAAGTGAGGGACACGCGATTTGGAAGTTGCCATGGAGGTTGGAAGTGCAGTCTTCCAGTGTATGGGCAACAGTCCAAAAAGTGAATGGAAAATGGCAAACAGAAATTATATAGAAGTGCACGTTGAGCATTTTGAGATGATACACTGACGTACTGTTCACAAGAAAAAAACTTTGTCCTTCGGAAAATCTAATATTTAAAACTTTAGAAAAGTACCCCTCGTATATACCTAACAGACAAAATATGAAGAACTATATGAAAATCTTATGGGGAGGTGGGAAGGGACTTCAACTCATGTGGCATATTTGTAGTAAATAAACGAGCACTATCTATGAAATAGCTTGGCTGGAAGATTTAAGTCGTTATTGAAAAAAAAATTTCTTTTAGTTGTTATGTAATGTTGAACTTCCAAAAAAAAATTTCCTCTTTGATCTCAAGGCGCTTTCTTGTAACGTCGAACTACAATTATGTTATTATAAACAATTTCTATTGTCCGGTTTCTGATTTTTTTCTACGGTCTAAGAGGCAACGCTTTGCGGATTACAGAAAAACGTCGACAGTAAGTTGAAACACTGCCCGGAAACAAGTTCAGTGTAGCTTAAAATTCGAAACTATATACTTCTTTTTCAATAATCTTTTTGAACCCATATCATTAGTTATCAAATTAATTTTGCCCGGGGATAAATAATACTTAACGAAAATCAAAACACTGACCGTCATATTTACTTCTACCGGATAGACAATTGTCCTCCTTAAATATTATATTATATTATATTATATTATATTATATTATATTATATTATATTATATTATATTATATTATATTATATTATATTATATTATATTAATCATATCATATCATATCATATCATATCATATCATATCATATCATATCATATCATATCATATCATATCATATCGTATCGTATCGTATCGTATCGTATCGTATCGTATCGTATCATATCATATCATATCATATCATATCATATCATATCATATCATATCATATCATATCATATCATATCATATCATATCATATCATATCATATCATATCATATCATATTATATTATATTATATTATATTATATTATATTATAGTATAGTATAGTATAGTATAGTATAGTATAGTATAGTATAGTATAGTATAGTATAGTATAGTATAGTATAGTATAGTATAGTATAGTATAGTATAGTATAGTATAGTATAGTATAGTATAGTATAGTATAGTATAGTATAGTATAGTATAGTATAGTATAGTATAGTATATGATAGTATATTATAGTATATTATAGTATCTTATAGTATATTATATTATATTGGGAAGTTTTCCTCCCGTATCGTTCAACGAGACACCACTTCGAATGGCCATTACACAACTGTAAAAACTGACAGTTCAGTTGTTTTCTAATGCCAGAATACACATACATACATATATACACACATATACATACATATATCCACATACGCACATACGATATACACATACATATATATTCACGTATGCATGCATATATATATATATATATATATATATATATATATATATATATATATATATATATATATATATATATATATATATGCATGCATACGTGAATATATATGTATGTGTATATCGTATGTGTATATATGTATATATATATATATATATATATATATATATATATATATATATATATATAGATATATATATATATATATATATATATATATATATATATATATATATATATATATATATATATATATATATATATCAATAGAAAGAAACACACACAAAAAGAAAGGAAGGAAGGATGGAAACGCAGATATTTTACTCACATTTATTTTTAGCTGCTAAAGCTTAACGTGTATTCTGGCATTACGACCGAATTTCGTAGTAATCCACTGAACGGTCATATAATATATTATAATATAATATAATATAATATAATATAATATAATATAATATAATATAATATAATATAATATAATATAATATAATATAATATAATATAATATAATATGATATGATATGATATGATATGATATGATATGATATGATATGATATGATATGATATGATATGATATGATATGATATGATACGATACGATACGATACGATACGATACGATACGATATGATATGATATGGTATGATATGATATGATATGATATGATATGATATGATATGATATGATATGATATGATATGATATGATATGATTAATATAATATAATATAATATAATATAATATAATATAATATAATATAATATAATATAATATAATATAATATAATATAATATAATATAATATAATATAATATAATATAATATAATATAATATAATATAATATAATATAACAATGAGGAGTTTTAAACAAAATAGAAAATGACATTAATAATTCATATAAATTAACACGTTACATAAAAATCGGCAACTCAGGCAGTGACAGTTTGTATGCATTATAAATCTCTCCTTTTTGAAGTCAAAAATTTGTTTACTTTTAACATGGCTGTTATTGAATAGTAACAATTTAAATGTGACGGGTACGTAAGTTACCATACACTGGATAATTCGTAAGTTACCAAACACTGAACAATACGTAACTTACTTCTCACTGGACAATCAAACAAAACCAAAAGTCTTCGTGTGGAATAAATGCATTATAGTTAGCACCAGAGACAGAAAATATACTTTATCTTGGACTCCTATAATCCTGTCCTATTTCTATACATAAAAGAAGAGTAAATATTTTAAATTTTGTCAGGTCTTTCTAACTTAACATTTCGGAAATAATCCAAGTACTTTTCAAATAAGAAATCAGTTTTACATACCCTATAGTAATATCTTTTTTCATCTTTTCTCAGACTACAAAAATACCATTATTTTAATGCTTATTTGTCTTATACCAATACTAATAAGAACAATGTTTATTTTTCCCTTTATAACAATACCACTGAGGACAATTCTGTGAATGCCTTATGCCAATACTACAGAGGACTATGCTTATATTCTTCTTATACCAGTATTATTGAGGACTATGTTTACACTCGCCATATACCAATACTACAAAGAACAATTTTTATGTTTCCTTCATACCTATACTACTGAGGACTATGCTTATAATCGCCTTGTACCAATACTATTGAGGACGTTGCTTACACAAGCTTTATTCCAAGACTACTGAGGACTATGCTTATACTAATCTTATACCAATAATATTGAAGACTATGTTTATGCTTGGGATATACCAATACTACGGAGGACAATGGATACTCTTGAACTACCAAAATACCATTATTGTTTTAGAATTGTTTACTTGCCTTACATCATCACTACTATCAACAATGTTTATATTTTCCTTATACTAATACTGCTGAGGACAATTCTTCTACATGCTTTATACCAATACTACTCATGACTATGCTTATACTCGCCTTATAACAATACTTTTGAAGACGTAGCTTACACCAGCTTTATAACAAGACTTTTGAGGACTATACTTATATTAACCTTATACCGATACTACTGAGGACTTTGCTTGTACTTGCCTTGTACCAATTTTGATTAAGACTATGATTGCACTTATTCCAATACGACCGAGGACAATGCTTATACTCGCCTTACACCAATGCTACTGACGACAATGACAACTCTCAGACTACCAAAATACCATTATTGTTTAATAAATCTTTTCTTGTTGTATACCACTAATACTAAGAACAAAGTTTATGTTCACCTTACACCAGTCCTACTGAGGACAATGTGTATATTTGCTTTATGTCAGCTCTAATGAAGACAATGCTTATCTTCGCCTTATACCAGTTCTAATGAAGACATTGCTTATGTTCGCCTTATACTAGTCCTACTGAGGACAGTGCTTATATTTGCCTTATACCAGTCCTACTGAGGACAATGTGTATATTTGCTTTATGTCAGCTCTAATGAAGACAATGCTTATCTTCGCCTTATACCAGTTCTAATGAAAACAATGCTTATGTTCGCCTTATACCAGTCCTACTGAGGACAAGGTGTATATTTGCTTTATGTCAGTTCTAATAAAGACAATGCTTATATTTGTCTTATACCAATCCTACTGAGGACAATGTGTATATTTGCTTTATGTCAGTTCTAATAAAGACAATGCTTATATTTGCTTTATACCAGTTTTACTGAGGACAATGTTTATATTTGCTTTATCTGTCATCTATGTTGTATAAAGTTGGATTCGGCTTATAAACTAATTAAACTGTATCTTATAAATCAGAACGATAAAAATCCTTCAAGGACATGTGAAGATAATCTCCAGATTCAAATATTACATTAAAAAGTTTGACTAATGTATCAGAAACCAAATTGCGTGAAACTTTAAAATATACTTTGCTAGTTATCTAGTTATCTATATTTTACCAATCAATGATATTCTTGCTCGCCTAATCACTTATAGTGTGAGCATCCAGCTCTTCCAAAACTCCACTGTTATAAAAACATAAATATGTGTATAACATTTTCACTCTATTCAAGTTAGTAGATAGGGGTGCAATATTTCCATCTTTTAAATATTCTTGCAAAATTATCGAGATATATTTCTTTACTGTCTTTGCCTTTGCAAGAAGAAAATCAATTTCCCAAAATCTCACGTTCAAAGATTACTTGAAAATTGTAAAACAGAGACACATACATGTATGTATGTATGTATGTATGTATGTATGTATGTATGTATGTATGTATGTATGTATGTATGTATGTATGTATGTATGTATGTATGTATGTATGTATGTATGTATGTATGTATGTATGTATGTATGTATGTATGTATGTATGTATGTATGTATGTATGTATGTATGTATGTATGTATGTATGTATGTATGTATGTGTGTGTGTGTGAAATTGATGTTTTTACTGCCAGTTTATTTTAATATTGATAAAACATACAATGATTCAGAATCAACGTTATCAAATTTCCTTTCCTAAATCTCTGTAATTCAAATACTTATCATTGAATTAAGTATTTAGCATTCTTCTCTTGGAAAATGAACAGCAAGTGGTGAGGAAATAATATGGCCAATACTTTACTTTATCGTCTCATCTGATGTACCCTTTGGATTAGACGTGCTGTGCTTGACAATTTCTGAACCAGTTGAGACCATCATGTATTGATATCTTTGATCACTGGTCATTTAAAGTGTCACTTTCACCTTTAACATTTCTGACACGACTTTATAGATCAAATGCTGTAATTAACATCGAATTTTTCCCTGCGGCCAAAATAAAAGTGGAAACGTTTCGGACCCTTGACCTTTCTGGTTTTAATAAACGTTGCAAATCGATTTTGGACGGAACTAATATTGCTGAGTTTTACACAAATGATAGTATTTTGTTACTGTAAGTGGCCGTCTGAATGATATGTGACATGCAGTTTTGTAGACTGTAATACCGATACTTTTTATATCTTGGTTTCATGAGTTTCCAAATTGCCACCCAGGCAGACGGGTTGCAAAAAAAAAAAACCAAATAAATACTACGACGTAAAGACAGTCAAAAGAAAAATATATACACGAATATCACAAAATTCGTACTACAAAGAAGTATATGATGATTTTTTCTTGGCCATCACTAGATTTTAACTCCAATTGAGGTTATTTCTGGATAACCAAAATGTAAATATCTACATTTTCAGCTGCCTAAATAGATGCAAAATATGTTATAACACTACAGAGGTTGTCGAAGTACGATTTTCGGCACAATCTTACAAACTGTAAACCACCAGAGACATTGTGCATACGCACAGAGAATGTGAAAACTGCCATTTAAAATGTATAGAGTCGTTCACAAAAAGAGACTTCAAGAACGGGTATGCAGGAAGGAATATGATAAAACTATCATCCATCGCAATTTTCTAAATTCCGATAGGGCTGATGTACATGAAACAAAATACCATGCTTTATTTTTTTATTTATTTTTTCACTGCTATTGCGACTTTGTGGTCTTAATCTATTTAACAGAAAAATGACAAATGTGGGCGTATTTTTCCCCAAAACAGACCAGTCTCATCTGCATTGAAAACTTTTGCTGGAGAATTCTAATTTTCTTCAATAATTTTCTCAAAAATACCCTGTTATACTTTGCTGTCATCGGAAGATGCAACTTTACCAGCAGTTTGCACATTTTGAAGTTGTTTCTTGAGGCTATTAGACCAACCTTGACTGAGTTTGTAGGCACGTGTTTACTGTTTATATCCTTCCGCCAGCCTTAACGAAAGTTGTATAACACAAACTTAGATCCTAACTTTAGCAGTTATGGAAGCACTCGATGTAATGGCTTGTCGGATTTCTTTCACTCGAAATTTGGTGGCGTTGATGCTTAATTCGTTAAGGCCATATTTGCGATCTAAGTTTGCGACTAACATACATTCTTTCATTAAGTTGAGAACTACCACTTTTTCCTGCAGAGTTAGAACAGATCGCTGCTTCTTCGCTTGAGCAACAGATGAAGTACATGTAGATGGCTTGCGTTTCGGGGTCATGTTGAACAAAAAAAGAACTGTTTTGCATATTAGAATAAAATCAGCGGGTCGACGTGCTTGCACTACGAGACGGTTGGTGGAAAGGTATATTTATAACAAATATTACATACAAGTATACTAAGCGTGACTATTTTGATTAATCAAATGTTTTCGTGACAATTGTATTACGACAGGACTACATCTAAAATATTTCGTGTGTGTATGTGTTTGTGTGTGTGCGTGTGTTTGTGTGTGTGTGATTTAGATTTTTAACGCAGATTTAACAACTTTTCAGTGTGACACCGGAACGTTAAAAAATAATTCGTAAAGTAGAATGTAGAATGTATATATCAACTGTGCATTGATAACTCTTTCAGTACAAAAGGAATGAAGATAGTTAGCCAACTTTATCCTTCTTCATTTAGGGAACGATAACACCCACTCGTTTTCGCTCCGGTGGCCTAGTGGTTAGAGCGTCCGCCTCGGATGCGAAGGGTCGTAGGTTCGATCCCCGAGCAAGTCATACCAAAGACTTACAAAAATGGCACTAACAGCTGCCTCGCTTGACGCTCAGCGGTTAGTGTTAGGACTGGTCGTCCTGGTGTTAGGAAAATGTGATGGGTGGGACATCATGCTGCATGTCTGCGGCATGATGTCCCAGTGCTAGACATCACTATAAACTGCCATACTGCAGACATCGTAGCAATATTATGAAAAAATGTTAAAGCTACGTTAAAAATCATAATCACATCACATCTTCCACCTGTTTTACTTTATATAAACCAGATACAGATAACATGCTATATGCAACGAAAAAAGCACTGGCTCTTTTTCTGGGTAAAAGGTGCCTTTCTCATCATAAACTTAGGAATATGCTGTCCGGTACCAAGGGATACCTTAGTTGCCCATTCGCTGTGTAAATCGTCAGTAAAGTTCGGCATAAGCCGGACAGGATTTCTATACAAGCGGGTCTCTGGAAGCCCTTTCAGAGTAGTTATGCCTGCAATCCTGAGAATTATCTTCCATTCGTTACAGGCATTAAATTACCTTATTCTTCGTACATTTGCAATTTTGTTCTTTTTTAGATTTTTCTTTTTGTTCTTGTTAGCTGTCATCACACACAAAGGAGCCATCGTCTCAATTTTATTGTTATTTATTTCTTAGAAATGTATATCTAGTAATTAGGAAATTGTAGTAATGTTATGAATTGATTCTTATTAATTTGTCATTATGTTTTATGATTATGACATTATTTTAATATTGTAAAAGTATTTCGCTGCCAACTTCATAAACGATGATAATTATATTTGCAAATAAATTCATGATACTTTGAAAACCTTGGGGTTTTTGCACTATCGACTGACATCAGAAACCGTATATGGATCGGAGTTCATATACAATCATTTGGGTATTATTTAGAAATAATTTGTTCCTTCTATATCCGAAGACAATTTTGGTATCATTACCTATGTGATAACTTAGAGAATTTCATATATTTCAAACGAATTCTAGAACAAATATGAATTCAGGTAAGTACAATAATATTACGTTTATTGTCATATATCATTTTAGGTTACATATTATTTCATTTGAAGTACTATTGTGTCCGTAATCCTGAGAAATTTCTCCGCTATAGACAGCATCAAACTTATACACCAACTTGCGAACAATAATAAAATCCTATATATTCCTAATATAGCAGCCAGATTGAATCAGTACACAATTAATAAAATCCGTTTCAGTACCCACGAATGTAGTACCAGTCTATTTTTAGATCACCTTTTCCTGTCTCCGTTTGGTGGTAACACAAGAGTTAGATTTTGGCATTCTTGGTAATGATTGAAAGGCAATTGTTTATTCTTTAGAATGTAAGCGTTTGCTGTGGTTTTCTGTATGTATTTAGGCGACAGTGCACATTGAATAATAAGGCCATGGTTGATGATTCGGAAGTGAAATCTGTGTTCCGTTGCATGGTGTTTTGGTTACAATTCAGCCTCTCAACAAATGCAAGTCAACCCTTGACAAGAACTTCACCGTAAAGTCATCTTTGAAGGTATTTTAGATTAACATATGATTTATATTGATTGTCACACAGTGGAAAGTTCAGTACTGAGAAACAAATGTAGAGACTATATAGTAAAATTAATTGTGTTCTATGGCCAGATGCCCTTCCTGAATTGACACTTCTCAACCATGGGTCCATTTCATAAAACACCAATTTGCAAATGGTCAACTCAGATGGTTGTAACATTATATTTACTTGTTATTTTTACCATGAACACAAACCATCTGAACCAAGCGAAATTGTATAATTATCAGTGTGTATTTTGGAGTGAAATAATTTGAAGTTGCTCTTAAAGCTTCTATATATCTATCACAGCTGCGAAATAGTGAGGCAGTTCGATGTATTAAGGTAGATATCAACAGACTCTTCAAGTGTCCATGTGTCCAAATGTTAGGGAAACAAGTCAATTCTCGCGCTATAAGTTTGAATTTATTCATGTTAATAACAGTGAAAGATGCCCATGAAACTAGCAAACAGATAATTTCCGTAATACCTGATGGTGGACAGGATCCACTTTGATCATTTTGCACATAGCACAATTTTGGTTACCCACTTTCACCGAATTTAACATTTCAAACGTCCTCCCCACCAAAGCTCCATTTATAACAACCTACATATGTGACTATATCCCGCCGCACATTTTTTCCTTTTTCCTTTTTTGTTAGACTCCTGGGCGGCTGTATAAGTTGTTATTAAGATCTTGAAGGGTGCGGCCTTGTTCGCCTCACGTGACATCCCGCCATTATGGTATTGATACCATCCAGCGCTCGGTACTATGCAAACTATATTTATTGACATTTACTGCAAATGTCATTTATTTGCAGAAGTATTTAAAGTTAACAGTGCATCGTTGAGGCACAATATTTAGTGAATTGGCCTCTGATGCCCTCACGTTTTGATGGTTTTATTTAAAATCTGGGCCTTTTCCCAGTTTAATTTCGTCTAATCAGTCCCACAGCCTGTGGCAATAATTCGTGGAATGAATTTTTCTTCCTGAATTATCATCGAACCGATTATAAAATTTGACGTCTTTAACTAGTTACATCAAGTTATTTGGCAACAAAATATTCTGTATAATGAGTCTCGCCTTATCAGTCAAACGAAGCTAGCACAGGTCGTAAATTTCGTATTTTCACTTTCTTTTACTTATTATTTCGTTTGCTAAGTCAGTTCACCGATGAACGACAAATGTTAAAATGAAAGAAAGATTTGAAAGATATAAAGTATTTTGCCAATGAAAAGTGTGAGTTTATTTAGAATATTTTTGCGATATCGCAATCATTATTTTACTGCAAAAGGAATTAAGTAACTGAATAAATGAATACAAAGCTGTCACTTTCATTGTGACTGAATTTCAGTACATTGTTACATTGTTTACATAAACAATACATTTATAACATACTGAGTTATTTTTCTACTACGAAGTTAAAGAGCAGTGAAATAAAAAGATTTGCAGTAGCGATTCAGACATTTATATTATTTATTGATCATCCTTCATTGATCACAAATAGCATAAACTACATTTACTAATCATCATGCATGACAAAATCACAAAACAAATGTCAGTATTTCAAAAACATTTTTTAAAAAAAATATTCTATTCCAAGCAGTTAATTTTTATTGGCAAGAAAATGAGGAATGTAAACACATTGCAATAAGCATGTATATTATTTTCTAGTTTATTATGATATATCAAAGAGGTTAAATGTGATCATCAAGTATTTCAACTGGGCGATTTTCCAAACTTGCGGTCTCCATTCCTTCTTTGTTTTTCGATTTTCTTTTTTTTATGAAAACCTATACTTTGTCTATTGATAGAATTCATTTAAAGCTCTGTTGAATAAACATTTCAACTTAATAGACATTTGGGTTGTTGTTACTTTCCCCGTTAGATGGTTTTTCCTGTAAACCAATATTGAAATTTAGTGAACGTAATTTCCCGTGAGATGTTTTTCCTGTAAACCAATAATGAAATTTAGTGAACGTAAAATGTCCTTATTGAATTGTACTACTTAAATTTGTGTGCTATCTTAACTGTTCGCTTGAGTGTTAGAAAGAATAAAATTCGAATTGACGGTGTCGCTGTTTTATATTCAGTTTTCACGGTCAAACACATATATAATCAATACATTAAATCTGGCTCTTGAGACGGAAGTGTGTACTGACAGGACAGTGGCAGTTTTAAGGCTGTGCGGGCCAGGTGTGAGACGAGGACAATTCGGCCCTTAAATCTAATTGTTATATCACTGAAGAAATTCTGTAAAATAGTCCTATAAGAGCAGGTATATTTTCTTAATAAAATTAATTTTAAAATAATTTGCTTTAATTATGACCTGTTTTAAACAAACTCCAAAATGTTCAAGTCCCCTTTAGCTTTCGCACCTCCCTAAGGCAGCGATAATACAGGCCAAGGAGCAAAGTACATATGAAAGAAAGGAAAAACATACGATTCTGTGATTCTTTACAGGTGGAATGATAAAGATTTCTATCTTTAAGGCGATTTTCTTTCTTTTTTTCTTTCTTCTGCCTCTTGACGAATCATAACGCATGTCCTGAAAGAATACTTTTGCGGGAATTAAAAGTACTGTTAGAACTGGTGTGGTTGCATTCATAAATAAATGTCAAAAATCTCTTCTCTGCCTTATATAAAGAAATATTTAATTGGCATCTATTCATCAATATTATCGTTCATGTATTTTCTTATATTTACTATGGAAATGAAGTAAACTATATATTTGCACAGACCTTGGTTTTTCCTGTTAAACTTAATTTACGATATAGTTTAATTGCAGATCTTATTTGAAGACTTATCGAGCGATTACACAAGAATACTTATGAAAGTCTTCAATCAAGCTTAAGTGTGTTTAAAATTTTTATTTAAACAGAAATCTCATTTAAGCGACTGGTTCAATGTTCTCAAGACTCTACTCTGATAGTTAAGCACTCGTATGACATAATTCTTTCAGATTCTCGTTCTCGCGATACAATCGTAATCATATCACCATACCCAATTACCTGGATATATCAGAGTTTTTATGTCGTTCTCTTTTTTAATTCAATATTTTATATCAAGTACATCACTGGTACGAAGACGTAAGTGCTAGATTAGGTAATAAATCATTACTGTATTAAAAAGAAAATAAACTTGAAAGTACCAATAATGAAATTAATATCTGTAGGATCGTATCTGTGATCTCCGTCTTAACGACTAATTCCGTATTAGGCCACGTCACGTAAATATTTTCTTATTCTTCTTGTTCTTGACCTGCGCCCTACCACTTGCCACCATTACCATTATTCCACATCCTAATGCTGTTCCTACATACATACATACATACATACATACATACATACATACATACATACATACATACATACATACATACATACATACATACATACATACATACATACATACATGCAATATGGGTACTGATATTTCCATGGATTCAGAGGCGTAGTGATTGTGTGGCAAAACACCTCACGTGCCGTGGGCGCCACTTGAAAGGGGCGGGAAATCGGGGAGCAGAACAGTTATTTTTTTAATACTTTCAAAGCTTTGATAACGGCACAATTTCAGTTCTAGCCGTGGTCGCCACTTTGATATGGCGTCATTTTTAGTTCTTGCCGTGGGCGCCAAGGTGTCCTTGCTACGCCTCGGCATGGACCTGTTTATATTGTTGTACGTAATTAGGTTTTTTTCCATTAGTGAATGCATCGTTTATCTTTCGGTTATAATTGTATTATCTGCGGTAATTCCAGAACAAGGCTAATCCAGAATTAGATAATTTGTTGTAATCCAAGTTCAAAAGGAAATAAAGCCAGTCATTCCGTCGTACCTAGTACAACGAATTAGCTTATTGTGTAACGATAGAGTTGTGATACCGAAGGTAATGCTTCACCGTTGTCAGACGTGCATTACAAAGAGTAATGGCGACCAAGGTCAAATTCTGTGTTACTTTGGCTAAATAGATCTTGGGTGGTCTAATGGATAGGATTTCTAGTTTTCACCCAGGCGGCCCGGGTTCGATCCCCGACACCGGAACGATTTATTATGAAATTACAGATGACACAGTGGTGAAGAGTTGCGTATAATTTTGTTTGATGTCCAAGGCTGAGTTTTCAGACTGAAATGGGAAAATATTTATCATTATAGTATTTATCAGTGTGCTGCATTGATCTTAAAAGTGAAAGTTTATATTTGATTAACATGATATACTTTTTTTTTCATTCATTGGCGCCATGATTCCAAATCCGGGTTACCCCGCCGTTTCTGTGCGGGTACAGATTTCACCCATTTTATCTCGATGAGAGAGAATTTGAATGCAATTTAGTTTACCTGTAAAATTCTTACAATTTGTTGGCTAAGTGGCGATGGCACAGTTATTATTGCGATAAGAGAATATGGAATCAAAAACGAAAGTAATTTCTCTGTTTACAGGTCCATATTTATGAGCAAATGTCGATGGTACCAAACATTATGTACAGATTTTCCAACTAGTGTGATATAAGTGTTGTACACATCAAAATGATAAACCGTGCATGCACAACAACACTTTAAGATAATAATCAATTTAAAGGTGTGCCCTGTGCATCGTTATTCTGTGCGCACAATGAATGAGTTCCCGGGTAATAAATCTACGTGGCACATCGCTAAACCTCAACTTATAAGGGCACGATTCTTAACTACTCTCACGCAGACAAATCTACGCATTCAATGACAACGACAATTTGATAATGAGCGATGATATGAAAGATGAGATCGGATAAGAAGGGTTATGATGAGGTGAGGTGGAAAGAGAGGATGTGTAACTGATGACCAATCTGATGAAACGATGGTTAATGTAGTTGAGGTTGAAGTCAAAGTACATGCGGAGGTAAGAGGTTCAAACGAATGTAAATGCAGATCGTGATAGTGAAGCAGACACAGTGGTGAAGGTACAAGATCGGAAAGCTGATACAGAAGAGCGAAGAATTGTTGATGAAGAGAAAATTAACAAATATTGATCCAATATAAAAGAAGAACAGTGGAAGAGAATATAATGTTTCGTGTAGAAAATGATGGAAAAAAGAAATAAGTTCTGAAATTCTCATAAATATCGCTGGTTTATCACCCATGACTGTAAATATGATGCACGTTTTGGAGAATGAAATTCAATCATTTTCCTAACCTGATATGCAAAAGCAACATAAAATATGTTAATGGCATCTAATTGCACAATGGCTGTCTGGTCTAAAACTTTTATCACTTATTTTTAGTATGTCATAAATGCAAATGTCTTGCATGATTCGAATAAATTAAAGTTAATTTGTTAAATATTGCAAAGATACCATATTTTGTCATCGCAAGAAACAGTTTAAAAGTTATAGCGATAATGATATTTGGAATCGCACAATTTGTTTTCTCTTGTTTATAGAAATCTTTGTAATAGAATATATGGTGTTATTGTTTTTGTGGAGGGAGAGAGAGAGAGAGAGAGAGAGAGAGAGAGAGAGAGAGAGAGAGAGAGAGAGAGAGAGAGAGAGAGAGAGAGAGAGAGAGAGAGAGAGAGAGAGAGAGAGAGATGAAAATGCTATCAAACATGAATTTGCTGGAAAAGGTAGAATTATACATGTGAAAGTAGAAATTTTGGCAGACTTTAATAATTCATTTAATAAATAATTATTCCCCAAATATAGTGTACAAAAGGTGTAATTTCTCCAACAAATTAATTGATCCAGCTGTACGATAGCCTCATATATGATATGAATATTTATGGTATTTGAAAGATCAATATATCCTGTTTTATGTTTTCTAGACTACAAATTGTATTCGACAAAGTGTAACAGAATGAAAATAACAAGGTACTATATTTAGATTCACTGAGTGACTGAAAACTACAGAAATACGAAGTTGCAGTTTCTTAAAGTTTTAAATTGTCAACAAAAGACAAGCTCGATTAATAAATTGATTGATATAAAATATATTAGCATTTTCAACACAGATCGAATATAAAATAGAATATATCAATTTTATGGTAGATGTTATTTATCAGTCATTCTTGAAGATATTTGTAAATAGTCACTTTTATGTTTTGTAAATTCATGTGCCTCATGATTATAGCGATTTGTGAGAGGTTAATCGATTAAATAAAGTTCTTGGCATGTACATTTTAGTATCAGATGAAACTGACAGCACTTTTAAGACATTATTGGCTACATCACTGTCCAAAGAACACACACAGACATCCGATCCAAGCTGTTGCGGACAGGTATCAAACACAAGATTATTAGATTACGAGTCCAAAACGTTTTACCAACTGAGCAATGGCACCAACTTTGGTCAGACTGACAATAGAGTGGTATGGTACCTTGATTCTATCTATGATATTTAGATGCACATTTTTTAAACAGATATGTGAATTAATAAATTATGTCGAGGTCAACGAGAGCGTTTGTGATATCGCTTATTTATAATAAAAAAAAAACATGTATGACAAATCTTCAAAATTGGCGTCCTGTATGTTTACTTAGTGTGGATTATACAAGTTTGGCGAGGATTATGGGTAATCTTTTAATACCGATATTAGTCGGGAAGATATCCCTGGCTAATATATGTTGCATAACTGGAATACGTATCGCTAATTCTATTGTCACTGTGCGAGATATTTATTGATATAATTGTGGGGTGGGGTTAAATTTAAAGGGATATATTTAAAAATTAACAAAAATTGGAATATTTGACACCGTTTATCACTCATATTACCTGCCTCTTTTACGAAAGTTTGGGTTTTTGTGTAATTTAACTTTATTGGATGCAAATATATTACGGTGAATGTATTCCGTATGGTTCCTTATCAACATAATCTAAACTGAAGCCGGAACAATGAGCATCTAAAAAAAAAAAATATATATATATATATATATATATATATATATATATATATATATATATATATATATATATATATATATATATATATATATATATATATATGTGTATATATATATATATATATATATATATATATATATATGTATATATATATATATATATGTATATATATATATATATATATATATATATATATATATATATATATATATATATATATATATATATATATATATATATATAAGACAGAGAGAGAGAGAGAGAGAGAGATACAAATCAAATATGTATCAGATTTCAGATATTTTCATACAATCTACTTAACAATTCAACCTTTTTAATACAAACTTTACCTGGAACTGAATTACATTCTGATCAGCTGATTCGCACCTGACTATGGCATTTCTTGAATGAAGCGTGAACAACAGTCACTCATTTTTACAAGGATCATCGTTAGGAACACGAGTTCATCGATACATAGTAGGCAGGGGACCCATATGTGTTACTTATTTATTATCTTATTATTACTTTTTTCATCTCGGCAGATTTCACAAAACCTAACTACTTTGAAAATTTATGTTTGATTCCAAGCTAATAACAGTAAAATTGTTCTGGCTTGACGTTACGAGCGGCTCATGTTCGGACCTTGCATAGAAATCGCACAATTACTTCGACAGCCTTTACAACGGTCAGTTGGTTTGAACTTGATGATACAAATGTGTTACGGAGAATGTTGTTCATTTATGTTTTGCAGTTCCAGTGAGGATAGGGCATAAGTGTTTACTTTGTTATTTTTAAATCAAAGAGAAAAAAACCTGAAAGAAAAAGTAGCCATAGCCTAATTGGAGAACATGGTGATAATACAAGAGGACATGTATCGTTTTCCTAATTCTGGGTTAAAAGCTGGCATATATTTAGGTAAATAATTTATTCCTGATACTTGCACGGGATAATGCTACAGTTGTTACCTCATTAATTTTCAAGATATGGTGCATGGTGTCAGTTCAACCATTCTAGTTAGAGCCGTTGATGAGTTCTTAAATTTATGGTCATGAAAATCACGTTTGATTATCCATTATGCTTTATAAAAACAAGTCCAACTACAAGCAATATACGTCCTGGTATTGTTGCTGTTGTTATTGTCGGGTCTAACGCTATTTTTCAGCACATGAGCATTTTGCACTTTGACTGGATTAATATCTGTGTAATATTAAAACAAAACACTGGCTCATTCCGTTTCACAAGTTTGAAAACATTGCTTGCAGTTATTTGCATAGCTCTCTATGAAATTACCTTTGATTAGTTTAAATCTACTGTTCCTGGCATGACCTTGGAAATGAAAGTATTTTGAATGACCTTAAATATGCAGGAATTCAAGGTCCCCCCTGCTTTGCAGAGAAATGTTTCATGCATGGAAACAAATGAGAAAAGTATTGACAAAAATATTGATCTGTTGACTTTGTTTGATTGACCTCTATTTTTAAATCCTAAATATTGAACGTGGTGACAAAACAATAGTGTTCAAAGAATTTATATAAATAGGAGTTGTTTATGTTCCCGTTATTATATATAAAATGTTCCCGGGTCATTGCCTATTGTGACTGATAAAAATATATAGCGTTTATGCTCAAACAAACACACACACACATGTACATGCACACACAAACACACACACACACACACACACACACACACACACACACACACATATATATATATATATATATATATATATATATATATATATATATATATATATATATATATATATATATATATATATATATATATATATATATATATATATATATATATATATATATATATATATATATATATATATAATTTTTCCCGTTTCGGATCGCCTGATCTCTGTCACTGTTTCTTTTTGGAAAAGAGGTTGAGGAAATTGCAACCTAAATGAAGACCCGAACTTGTACATTATGCGGCATCCATGCTGATCTTCAAAAACTCGTTATTTGAATTCTAAAATGTCTACCTAATAGAACTTTGTCTCTTGCAAACACTACGTATGTGACAATGCTTTTAGTTTCTTCTGAGGAGAGTTATAAATGCAAACATCATAAAAGATCAGTTACAGAGTGAAACATATGGTTCTATTCTGCAATCCATACACAATTAATGAAATATTATGTTTGAGCAAATAATAGACTTAATAGACATAGAAGACTCACACTGGCTTTTCTGTCAGGACGATATCATATACATATCTTTCTATTGGAGAGTTGAAAATTTGATTTTATGGATGACTTGACATGGCAAAACTGCATGTGTATTTGATGGCAGAAGAATTTCAATCAACATATAGAAGAAAAAATTGTCTTTAACATATCTGAAGATATGATTGCTTATAAACTCGAGTAGATTTAATTGATCCCTTGAAATTTCGTCTTTTGCTAGACTCCCAGTGTCGCGAGTACAATTTAACTCCATAAATCACTAAAAAGGTTTTTCTTAAGTATAATTATTTCCAGTTTATCTCAGACATTTGTATGTTATTCATGATCATTTTTTAAAAGTTTTATTCTAGTTTGTTTTCTCGCCATGTGATTTTATTCGTATATTTTACTAAATTATATGTTATTTTGCCTCTCCTTCTACACTTGCTTACAATTACCCATGCATACTTACATACACATCCTTCCCTCCCTCCCTCCCTCCCTCCCTCCCTCCATTCCTACAATTCCTACATACCTACATACATACCTACCTACGTACGTACGTACGTACGTACGTACGTATGTACCTACCTACCTACCTACCTACCTACCTACATACATACATACATACATACATACATACATACATACATACATACATACATACATACATACATACATACATACATACATACATACATACATACATACATACATACATACATACATACATACATACATAGATACATACATACATACATACATACATACATACATACATACATACATACATACATACATACATACATACATACATACATACATACATACATACATGCATACATGCATACATAGATAGGGGCCGAGTGGTCTAAAGCGCTCACCGATCTTTTTTTTTGTCCACTATGTACGTTAAGTCGCTCCAAGGGAGGTTGATATGTGTGGCACTAAGAGGAAGTCAATAGCATGTTGATTTGTCTCGAGTTCTCGAATATGTTGCATCACTTCCTCGGACATATTTGCTCTGCTTCGTGTTGCACCTGTTTATAAGATTTTGAGGACGCTGAGAGAAACCGTGATGATAATATGGTGCTGCTAATATCAGTTTTGATCCATTTCCAGTGCTTCGTTGTGTAGCTGGAGCAGTCATCTGAAAGTCGAGGTCCAGTTTGTATTTGTTGTTCTGGTACCACGATTGCTACTGACGTTCTGTTAGGTTCCTTGGATTTAGATACGTCCGTATATATTTTAGTGTATTCCGTATATTGGTCCTGGAGTATTTTTTGAATGTCACGTAGCATCTTGCATTGATTTTGTTGTTTAGTTCCAAATGTTTGTGCCATGCGGTTGATGTTTGGGGTATTATTTATTCACTTAGTGATGTCCTGCCGTTGCTCCGCTTGTATATCAGTTAATTAGAGTTCTGCGCAGATTGTATGTATTTTCTTGCTTGCTGGTAGATTTGGTACAAGTTTTTGTTTGAATGTTCTTTCGCGTAGCTTAGTTATCGCCTTGTTTGGGTTTTTGCCACTGTGTATTGAGTTCATGATGGTATGTCTTAGGATTTGTTCGTCTGCGTAGTTGTAGAGGTATTTCTCCTATTTTTAATCTCTTGAAGCTGCAATCGTCAATTGTAACGATTTATGGAGAACAACCTAGGAACATAGGTGAGACCAGGCTAATTGTCATAATCCGGGTTTGTTGTATTCCAAACAAGGAACATTAATGATTATGATTTATATTGATTGTTGTTTTAGGGTTTGTTCCTCTCTGCGTAGTTGTTGGGGTAGTTCTGCTGTTAGTATTTGTAACTTTTCAAGTGATGTGTTGGATAGTGTTCCAGTACATAGACGGAGAATTTTGTATTGAAGAGATTCCACTTGGGATAGCTATATGTTGTTGGCTGATGCGTAGATCTTATTGCCGTAGTCCCGTCTTGATCAAGATAATGATCGGTATAACATGAGTGGTGTTGGTTGATCAGCTCCCCGTGTAGTTCCTTTTGAGGTGATTCAGCAATTTGATGTCTTCTTGTGATTTTTGACGAGATTTTCAATGTGTAGTTCCATGTGAGTTGTTCATCTGGTAGTAGTCCCAGGAAGTGGGCTTGTTTTACGAACAAGATGGATGTGCCTTGTAGGTAGAGTTTCAGGTATTTGGGTTTTCGGTTGATGTGGCGGGAAAAGAACATCCCGACAGTTTTAGTACTTGAGATTTTAAAGCCCCAGTTATTCGCCTAAAAGGTGATGTCGTCCAGTCTTTGTTATATCTTTGTGA